>JABAKD010000002.1:22753517-22991017 GCA_012845835.1 Undaria pinnatifida | reverse complement strand
GGTTAGTCTACGGTTTTAGAGTAGTTATTCATGGTTAACCTTCAACCGTCGTCATCGGTTAGTTCTTGCGTTTTAGATTTACATAACGGTGGTTCCCGCAATACCCCAGTTTGCGACTTGGTTTTCATGGTATAATTTGCCTCTTTTCCCTCACCACACCATCGATCCCCCTCGCCCTACTCCGTGACAGGCTGACGAATGGCGGAGGTACAGTGGTCGTTTTTCTTGTTCTTGTTTGAGTCGTTCTACGGTAGCCCCCCCATGTTTTCTTCAACGAAATCGCCGGTTTCGAAACCAGCTCCCGGCCGTACCTGCTGAAATACGGCGCCCCTTTGCCGCCCCGACGTCATGGTTCGATAGAGTCCCTTGCAAACAAGAAAAATTGGGAAGACATTCTTTTCATAGCATCCTTCCTCGTGTTGAGCAGTCATGAAACGCTCGTTAAAGGAAATCGCTGGTTTTTTGGGGGGGGCTGTCGTAGAATCATACCTATAGCCACCGGTTCCACATGCCTCTCTTTGAGATGGCTACCGCGGATATCGTACAGATTCGTTTCGATTACGCCATTCATTGAGCGGTGAAGATGAATCGAGTTCCAGGCTCCAGCCTCTCTTTTCAACTACAGCAGTCGCCACTTTGTCAGAAAATATAAGGACCGTAGGTGTGTCCATAAAATACCTGAATGGTCCTTGCATTTCCGGACATAGTGGTGCTATTATTGCCAAAAAGAAAGGATGGCGTGTTCGTCGTCGGTTTACCCACATTCACCGACACTGCAGATACAGATAGATATAGAAAGATGGGCATACCTGGTAGCATACTTTTGGCTGCTGTCGCGTACAGTGCACTGCTACTTTTGCTGCTGCCGCCGCTATCGCTGTTATTATTGTTGCTGTGCTCTTGTCTGTTCCTGGATGCGACTCGCCAATACTGTCCGTTGTCTGGGAAGTCCGTTACACACATATAATCCACCCATCGTCCCGATCGTATACAAGGATCCAATGCATCTTCTGACGGCACCGTGGATCAAATATTAAGACTTATGGAACACGAAGCAAGAGAGCAGTCGCTCTCCTCCCTCGTCTTCATGTTCTCGAATATATCTGCCGTCGTTCTCGTTTGGGTTCCAAGAAAATCCGTGTTCTGAGATGATGATGCTGAGGAATCTGGGCGCCATTAAATAGCGCAACTGGCGAACATGCTGTATGCTAGTACCAAAGATACATTCATTGCAGCAAGAACATGAAGAGGCAAGGGCATATCTCCCCTTTCGTGCTCAACTACGGTTTCTGGTCGTTAGGAGTTTAGACTGCGAAACGGCTGGGGGGGGGGGGGTTAGAGAAAACGTGCGGGCGGGTTTTTGCTGCGTACGAAGCTCCAAACACATTTCCGCACCATGTGCTGTATATGTTGCGTTCGGAGTCGGTTCTGGGTTTCTCTTGCAAGGGGTCGACTTATGCGTGGTACGAGGTATACAAGAGTCTTTGCCACGGCACCACATTATTATCACAACAAGCTCGAAAAAAGAGGGCGCGGCGCGGGGGGGGGTGTAGGTTAATCTGTGCACAAAGAGTTGCGGCCGGGGTCGGCCAGTCAGCCGCTTCTTTTCCCGCGCGTCTTTTCTTCGAACCAAGTTTCTATCAACAAACAGTTTGGCACATGGTCACCATCATCACACACTACACAAATCGCGCCGAAGGAGGTGCGCCTCTTCTACGTACGAGCAGATGTCACTGGGCACGTCGTTGCTGCTGCCGCTGCTTCTGCTACTTGAAAAAATAAAACAGTGCCCCTTTGCAACTATCCCACGACTACTATTAGTAGTAGAGGACAACCTAAATATAGGGATCAGCTCAGAAGGCCGCTGAGTTTAGTGCGATGCAAATTGTCCAGCATAAAAAATCGAGGAATGGGGATGCTGAACCCTACACTCGATATAAATGAAGGCACGTATAGGGGGGGGGGAGGGGAAAACACCTGTGACCATGCCTTGCCCAGTTACTGAGGGTAAAACCTCTTGCGAGATGAGCTGGAAAGCAAGGAGCGATGGTAAAAAAAGAAGAGAAAAAAGTGCTACCGGCGGCACACCAGCAAGCAGTGTGCCAATACTGCTGTAGGCGCAGATTTCTGCGCTTTATAGACCTGTTGGGGCCTATTTGGCGTTGATTTTTACCAACTGAACAGGGTTTATTATTTATCATCATCCAGTAGCGTTTTTATGTTGCATGCATGCATGTGGACACGGCCTACTACCTTCCCTTAACCTTGACATCTAACTCCATCCGAATAAGATCCACGACTCGCCCCTACCCCCCGCATCCAACTCTTCCACCCTCCTTGCCCAACACAATCCGAACACTTTTTCCCAAGCAAACAGACAAATGGACACCGGAAAACAACACGCCCAACGCTTCGCCTGACAACAAAACACCAGCGTTGGATGGCAATTCCGCAGCAAAAGCAGCACAACAGCGTACCAGTATATATAGCCTGCTGTTCAATATGGATAACCAAAAGACACGAAAAAGCTACGCCGGCGCTAAAATTAGGACCACACAAAAACACTCTGACACACATATTTTACAGCGGCGGGCGAAATTGCCTCGCATATAGCTTGGCCTCTAACCGCCATCCCAAACGCCCAGTGGGTAGTTTCCTTGTGTCATCATCACCGTCACCATCATCATCCAACACAAAACTCCATTCCACTAACCATTCACAACTCGGACATATCATATCCCTATCCATGATCTTCCTCTCAGCGCAGATAGATCATTGGTATGTATGATCTGCATGGCTTATAGATCATGTTGCCGTGTAAGAAACCGGATGATCTCAACGATCTAGCACACGTTTCCTGGGTAGGATATATACTGCAAAGACCCTGCACACCATACCATGAGGATCTGTATGCTCTGTATGATCTAGATCGTGATCAATCCGATGTGTGCAACCATTATAATCGCAACCAATCACCAGCAGCAGCCGCAGCCACCGCCACCGACGCCGCCAAAACGCAACGCATCTGTAAAAATCTAACTCTGTAATTCGTGAACGCAGGCACAGTGCCGCTACACGACCCCCGCCCAATCTAGCAAAGACCTGCCCAATCCGAGGGCACGCCCAGTGCACACATGGGCCCAACTTTCTGCACCACAGCCACCCCGGACGTGAAAACACACACACTGATACCGTGTAAGCAACAACACAGCGGCGGCCGCGGCAGCATATACGCTACAAAATTTTCGAAGGCGCTACGTGAAAAAACCCGCACGAACCACGCGGCAACGCCAAAACCGATGACGGGCGCGCGATGGGAGAAGCCAACAGACGAAGAAAACAAATCACAAGAGACAAACGTCCAGCCGCTCACTGTCGAACTCCAAAACACGCAACAACGGCCGGCTGCTGCCTTTCTCCTCCCCCTGGCGCTCCTCCTAACCCGAAACAAGCAACAACGGCTGGCTGCCAGCCCCTCGACCCACGGCATCCGTTCCAACAATCCGAAACTCAAAAACTCCAAAACAAAACGCACACATACGGCCATTCTTGTTTCGCAGGGAAGGGGATGGATGTTCACGGGGCACGCTCCTACCATCTGCGACACAGAAGCGGCAATCCGGCACCCCCCAAAACGAGCTCTTGTGCTCCTTTCCCCAAGGTTTTATATTATATGATAGGCTATCACCGCCAAGCACAAGCGCTGAAAGCAAGACTGAGGGTCCATCAGCGCATGCGCTTGTTAGACCTCTCCCCCACGAACGCCGCGAAGCCTTCTGCGCCGATGAAGCGCTGGAGGCTGGGCGGGGGGACTAAGGCGGACCCGTGGCCCATCTCACGCTCCTCGAGGAACTAACCCAGAGGGGGCGGGGAAGAGGAGAGCAGGGTGTGCATTGGGGTGGCAGCAAACGAAGAATGTACGGTGGGGTGGACGGGGGCAGAGCTTAGGGTGGCATGGAGAGAAGAAGGATGTACAGTTGGATGAAGGGGTGGAACGGAGGGGAGCAAAGTTTTAAGTGGGATGGAGCGCGGCGGAGTGTGCGGTGAATGAGATGGCGGCAAACGAGACGCGAGCCGGAGAGGGGACGGTAGGACCGCCGCACACGCGTGAAGCCACGAGTAACACGAGAACGCCTGCTACCCGTACGTTGCAACATCTCATGTCGGCAAGCTCGGGTGACACGTCATATATTACCTATCTATCGAAGGACAAGCCGGGGAGGTTTGGCCGTCGGGACTGCTGCAAGCAGCAACAGTGCTCTCTCCCCCCCCCCCTACTCGTAGAGCTCGTGGACCCAACCACAAAACCGTGCACTAGTGTGAGAGTTACCCTTTCCACTGCCGCTTTTCCCTCAAAATGCAGCAAAAAAAAATCAATAAAAACACCCCAGAGTATAAGATGCGTCGTTTATCAATCCCAACGTTTCATCACCATCGAGTGAGAGCCAACGGCGGCACGGAACGTGGCGAGCTGGCCAAGGCCCAGCATCGTGGTGTCGGACACACAATGGCGTACTGGTATTTTTAACATCATAATAAAGTCCCGACAGAGCTCTCGATGGGGGTTGAACACCCATGAGCACACCCACATAGCAGGGTGAAGACGCCAAGGGTAACAATCGATCACCAAACAAATCCTTCCCCGGCGGCGATAAAAACATCTAGGGGCATTGGGGCTCCAGAAAGGGTGGGCCACCGGGCGCCTTGGCGATTGCTAATCTAGTAAGCCGTGGCGCAACTGTTTTTTGCGCCGAGCACCAGATTTGGGTACCATGTCACCTGGCGGCTTGGATGCTAACGTAGAAGCTCTTGGCGCCGCCTTTCCTCGCGCTAAGCACCAGATTTGTACTAAGCACCAGATTCGTATCTAATCATCATCGGTAATTCTCCCGTACGTTCATGTTACAGTACTGCAATATTATGGGATGCAACTTTGGAATGAAGCGTTACGGCTACGCCACCGCAAACCCTGAAAACCGCAAAATAAAAGCTGAAAACCGCAAACACCCCAGCAGGTCATTTCTATGGGAGAAGATTTACCTTCTTGAACACGTTTCCGTCCGCGGTGTGCTGGAGGAGCCTCGAGAACTCCGCGTACGAGCCGGTCTCCTGAAGGTTTCGACAACACACAAAAAAGAAGCGCAGCGCAGGGCAAACAAACGACGGACGGGAAAGAGGTCGTGGGAGGGAGGTACCTGGTATTATATGTAAAACAGCTTCTATGCTCCGCGCGAAACAAAAAATCTATCCGTTGCCGACCCAATTGCTTTCTATGTTGTGCAACCTTAAACCACCTTGACCATGAGTGAAGAAAATGTTAGCCAGACACGAACGAGCGCCCGTTACTCCGAAGACGAAAAAAAAACACGCTCACGAAAGGATGGTATTGCGTGGCGAACTGACGCCAAGACCACCACATAAGCGGCAGCCATCGCAAGCGCTACGCAGCACGGCTGGCCGTTAACCAGGAGGATTTCTCCTTTTCTACCCCACAAGTAAGCACTACCTACGTGGCGCTGCTGACAATTAGTCAGGAGCATTGCTCCTTGCCAACCCCACGAAAACTACTCTAGACATACAACGCCGAGGCTGCGATGCGACCATACTCGTTAAAGACTTGCGACCCGTGGCGTGTTCGGTGGCTCACCTCCGCGTGATCCAGGGCACGGCGCATGGCGGGTCGCCACTCTCTCATGCGGATGTTGATGAACCAATTCTCGACCTGGGCAAATAGACGGGACGCAATGGCACGAGAAGTCGCAAGAACAGGTGTCAGTGCGCGCCCTGAATGTAACAGGGGAGTGGTCGCCCCGTCACGCATGTGGCGTCACATCCCTGTGCGTGTGACAAAAGCGCACTCTCTTTACCAAATTGTCTTGACCGCGTCAACAAGGAAAACAAGCCATCGACATACCGCAACGCCCTGTATCATGCACTCATGTTGTATCACAGTCCCGCCCTCCGCCCCTCTCCCCCCGTGAACCGTTCCCTCCCAAGAAATTTCGGCACTGCCCCTCCGAAAGACTCGCACCTGCTTGGTAGTGATGTCATGCCTTTGGGCAAAGCCGGCCTTTTCCTCGTGCGTGGGCACAGGGTCATCCCAGTGCTGGTCGAGCCACGTCCTGCTCGTCACAACAATCGCGCAAGCAGGGTTGCGGCGGGGCGGGGGAAAGCAACCACAATGACCTGCCGAGTCGCGACGGGTGCGTGCTACGAGTATAGCCGTGCTAGGTCCGACACTGCTGAACGTTGGGCACGCATGCCAACTAAAACTCGTGCAGGCAAGACCAGGCACGCAACAGGCACATGAGAAAAAAAAAGATAAGGGGTTTCATTTACCCGCCACTGCCGCTAGCTTCCAACAACCGCTACGAAACGGAACCGAAACGGAACCGAAACGCCCACCGCACTCGCCCATCCCCCACCCAAGAGGAATAATCCCTCGCAAGCCAGATCATCAGCGAAAAGCCCACCGCGCTTTCCCTTCCCCCGCCCAGCAGAACAAATCCACCACAAGCCAGATCGTGAGCGCTTTCGAATCAACCACGCACCGGGATTGCCATAATGTCATGTCTGTACACACCGACACCACAACAACCACGGCCAACATTTTTTACGTGGTCGGAGTGCGGGGGCTGAGGATGAGGGGGGGAGAGGGGAGAGGGTTGTGTGCCAACCCCCGCGCACCCCCATTCGCCGGGGGGCGCGACGGACACACCTCATCTCCTTCACTGCCGCCGCGGGCAGGCGGGATCGCTTGGCCGGTTTCTGCCCAGAAGGGTGCGTGGGTCCGCAGGGCGGAGCAGGCTCTTGCTCCTTTTTGGAGTTCTCCCAGGCGCTCGGCGTGCAAGGCTCCTTCACCACCGCACCCGTGCCATTCAGCTCGCGCATCGCCTCCAGGGCGCGCTCCACCACCCTGCGTACCGTAGACGCAGCGCCAACAAGCAGTCGCCGGCAGAAAGAACAAGCAAAGGGGCAACCGCATGTCAGCTCCAGGAGGTTTCGGAGTTCGAGAGTTTTGGACTTTGGACTTTTGGAGTTTGACTTCGGAGTAGAGGAGGAAATATCACAGTGTGCGTTCTAGGGCTGTCTTGTCGCAAATAAGCGCTCGCTCCTTCGTTCGACCCCAAAATCGAGCACTGCTGCATGACAAAACGCCGCGCCGAGGAGCTCCAACAAGACGAGGGGAGGGCGGCACCTCCGACAGGAACGCGCTTAACCCTTCCACTGCTACACAAGTGATGCCCGGCAAATTGCAAGTAGATTGTTCCAAAACGTGGATGCAGTTTTTACCGGGGTTATGAGAGGGTACACCGCCAGAAATTCCACCACCCATCTCATCGCCGCAAACGTGTGATGTCTGTACCTCCGCTGCCAAAGTCAACTACCCACGTTGACACACACAACATTTAGTGGTCGTACCGCGGAGCAAGGCAAAAAACATCGTCTCCGAGAGGCGGAAAAACGTGTTCAGAACGAGAGCGGTTAACGGCAACCTACAGCGCGCGCCGGCCGCACTCTCTTAAGACCTTAAACGACGACCAATAGACCGCGAAGACCGTGTCGGATACTGCGCTTTAACATATTCTCTGCATGTGTTGAAGCTCATTGGTTTAGGTTCCACCGCATGTCTCAGGTTTCACCGCTTTTTTTTGTAACGTATCTACTAAAGTAGACATTCTTGAGTACCGACCTACATCCTTGCACGAGTTAACAAACCCCGTACGAGTAGCACGCGCGATCGAACAATCACGCGCAGTACGCAAAAACGAGTGTCAGCGGACTTGTCGATCTCACAGCTGAGGTGTCTTTTTAATTTTGGTAAAAACTTCGACACTGCTGTTGTGGTACTTTTTCTGCCTATTCCGACGTCTGAGGGGCCGCACCTTCCAGCGGCCGTCACACCTTACACAGATGCATAAAAACGCGTGTGGAAACCCTGCTCCATTCTACCGATCGACTGCCGCGCGTTCTACGACCCAAGTAGCAGGATCGTGTACCAGTAGCAGCACCAGTACAACAGTCACCTGATCGTTGCGTCGACAATTCTTCCGTTGACGAGAGCAATCGTGAGGGCCTTCACGTCTGGGTCGTCCTCGCCGCTGCCAACCATAGCCTGCCCGAACAGATCGGGTAGACGAACGCGAGACCGTCGGTCAGGTGCAAAGCTGCAACGCGTCGCAAATCTAAAACACGCTAGGTACAGCATCACGGCAACCGTTGCATCGTTAAACTGCAACAAGTATCCCTCGCCAAATCCAAGCACCTAGTCCCGAAACAACGTGGATGAAGTTATAAACGGGTTGACGCACCTTCAACTTTGGCCCGTCGCTGGACGCATGCTCAAAGCTTCATGATCAACGTGTACACATTGCCAACCCTACCAAAGACAGTGCGTCACAAAAACAATAAACGCGTATTCCCGGTCGAGCAACCCTACAACAACCAAGCGCAATGCTTCAGACAACTAGTGCCCATACGCATAGAGGACAGCCAATACCCAGGGGATGCCTTTGTGCCTGAGCAACCATAAATAACCATAAATAGGAAGGTGGCGCGTTGGGGCGTACTGCAGCAACACGACATGCCGGCCCTGTGCGGAATCAACGTCGTTGACGGAAAGAGCCCACGGAAAACCCGGATACGAGGCCTTAAGGCGGGCGACGACCAAACACCTCAAAACCCCAAGTAGACAACAAGAATGAAAGGCAAACAAAAAAAAACTAAAAAGGCCCACAAGAAACAAGAACGCCAAGCGAGGCGCAAAAGACGGCACCCTCCCGACCAAAACAAAACAAAAACGGCGCACGGTACCTGTACCCTTGCCATCGCCGCCAGCTTCTCCTGGAGGATAGAGTACATGCTGTGAGTGTGGGTGTGAATCTTGCCTCGACAAAATCGCGAAGGAAAGGAGGCAGACGAAAGCGATACCAAGATGAAGAAGAACGTCGAGACGGGGGGGGGAGGGAAAAGGCAACGGGACGGGGGGGGGGGGGGAGTAAGCACGCACCCCATGTAGAAAACGCCTGCGCCGGTGAAATCGTTTGCGGGGAGTTGAGCCAAGTGCGCATCACAAACAACAAATAACCTGATGCTTGATTAAGGTTCACGAAACGGTTTATATAGCGTTCGCTCGTGGTCTCATTAACATACCGTAACCACCGTATTCCGTAAGAGCATGCCCGATTCACGTGCTGTGCGTAGACGAGCTGGGGACTGGGGTGTGCACAAATGCCGTAGGCTGCACTATGATGCCTACACACTGACCAACTATGAATGCGATAGACTACGTACTCGCTACAAACACGAATTTCTAATATACACGACTCAAGACCTTTTTTTCCCGGTTTAAGCAGCTGGTTTTTGCACGCGCAAGCAACGCCACCCCGAAAAAACATGGGGGGGCGTGCTGCTCGTGGGGCCCTCTGCTTGTCGCAAAGGAGGGGGAAGGGCCAGTGCCCGATGTGAGGATTCGGCGACAGGAAATAGCAAACGGGGGGGGGGGGAGGATTACGCTGATAAGCGAAGCAACACAGGAGAAAAGGGGAAAGGCTGCGAAAGGAGTTAAGCCCTTACGACGACCCCATGTTTAACGATAAGCGGTGTCATGCCATAAAATCTGCATGACGCCCCTGAGGCGTCGGCTCTCCCCAAAAGTAGGATGGGCAGGTAACAAACTTCCTGCCGGTCGTTTGTGATCAATTTCAATCGTGCGCGTCGGCGTGTTTCGGTGGCGTCTTTTCAAAAGAAAACAGTGGCGGCCCGCTGGAAGGCCAACCTCGACCAATAAGGACCAATACACGGCAGGATTATTTTTTGCACATCCATCCTGCACTTAGGTCGAGTCCAGTTTCTGCATGCCCCACCTGCTTGGAGGGTGGCAGAAAAGTCCTTCTATGAAGCCACCGTAATCACACCCAGGTTATCACAACCCTTAGGGTATACCACCTCGCTCGGCGACATTCTTTATAAAATTAAACAACCACCCAATGTGTCACCTGGGGACGTTGTATATCACTGCTGAGTATACACACCCACCGCATGATGATGAGTTTCTTGGAGTCCATTTTTTTCATCACCGGAGGGTGATCTACGGCAGTTTGCATCAAAAATATTTCCCACTCGTCGTGCGGTTGCTCCAGATGGGGAGGGCATGAGACATTAACCCCTTTAGAGCCCCCGAACCCCTCCATGTACTAAACCCAAGTAATTTTGTCCCCAAAAACGGGTTTCCAGTTGTAAAGGGGTTAACCAAGTCACCAAATCGCCGCTATATTACACGTCCACACGTATTCATATGATGTGATACGGCACGTTATACAGGGTATTCCTCAGCTCCAGAGTGACTGGAGCCTGTCCTGCGACCACGGACTTCATTATGATGCGAGGTAATGTGAGAACAACAAATACAACAATAACATACGGAGGAGGAGATCACGGTAACAAAGGCTGTTGCTGCACACATACGAGCTGGTTCCAGGAAAAATCATCAAATTCCACCTTCGGGCAATGCAGAACGGAATACGCTGGATATGTCGACACTAAAGATATCGAAATGACCGCATGAACAAGGGGAGCACATCGGTGAAGAGATTTTGGGCGTGCGAGTTGTAGTTCGCGAGATATGGGCATTGTTCGTGTTGCTTTATTGCTTGGGGAGGCGTTACTTCGTAGGGGTTAAAGCTTCCTACATTAAAATCTATATAAATCGTATTCAGACCATGTATCCGTCAATATGCCGAGTATTTCGACACGAGACTACTAGATATGTTGACATGATCGCATCAGCAAGGGGAAGGCGTCCATGGCACTTGTTGTCAAGGGTACGCGCGGTAACGAATGCACCGGTCGGTACGAGACGGTAACCGTTTAGCCCGCTGCAGGCGGATTTTTTTGGGGGTCTTCCCGAGCGACGGTATGGGAAAAGGTACCCGTTTGCTTACCGCGGGACGGGAATGGGACGGGAAGGCGCGAAGCCGTTTGGTTGACGGGACGGGGCCGGAGTCGACGATTTACTGGCGGGATGGGACGGGACGGGATCATGGAACGGGTCGGGAGAAGGTCCGGAAATCGGTCGGCAACATAGTCGGGAAATCGCTCGGCAGCATAGTCGGGAAATCGGCCGGGAACAGTCCGGAAATCGATCGGGAACGTAGTCGGGAAAACGGTCGGGAACACAGTCGGGAAATCGGTCGGCAACGTAGTCAGGATATGGCCGGGAGATGCTGTCCGGAATGGTTGGGAGCACGATCGAGAACGAACGCGGGCTGGAGACAACGGTTGAAAAGAGGGAAACGATAGCGAGTGCAATTAATACCTCGTATTTATCAACAGCTACCACTACTATCACTTGGTTTGACCTTGATTAAGTGCGACTGCTTCTTTCACTAAAAAAAGTAATAATAACGAATAAGGCGGTTTGACTGCGATGCCCGCTAAAATTTGCAATTTTCGGACTCAAATTTTAACCTCGTATTTTAATCACGCGTGTCAATGTATTCGGTACCATCCCCTTCTATTTTTCGTTTTGTCCCTCTAGTTACGGCCGTTTTTTGTTTTCACGGGTTTTTGGATCTCACATATCCAGGAAAAAAAAAAAAAAACGGGATGGCATCTCAAAGGTTGGTTAGGACATAAACAACACCATGTCAAAAATTCATGTTGAAATTCGCATTATTGAGCGGGGCATAATCAACCGTTCTCGCAGCGCCTTGGCTGGCCCAGCTCGTACGTACGTGCTGGTGTGATTACCGGTATTGTACTAGTCATACGCACGTACTGGTACATCTGCCTCGATCTCTGCGACATACAGCCACACGCCCCAAGCATTTGCTGTTGTTGCCCACAGCGGACTCTCCCAACTGTACGGGGCCACCACCAACGAAATGGTTCACCGGAGCTGGGCTGGGGATGCCTGGGGTGGCTCTGCTTGAGCCGACGAAGCAGACCCGCCGGCACCATCCACCTCCACAACGCGTCCATGATTGCCATGTCTCGTGCGTGCGCACAGGGGGTGTGCAGGAACAAATAACTCAGAACTCCCAGCAGCTGACACATTGAATGTTTTTCGTGTTTTCCAATTCTATTTTCAAGTGTTTTTTTTCCACCTTTTTGTTTTTAAACAACCCCCTATTGTACATTTTTTTGGGATTTTAGAGTGTTTGCGAAAGTACGTTTTTAGAAATTTACTTTTTCAAAAATTGTCCCGAAGGCAATATTTGCGGTAAATTTTTGAAAAAAAGGCAAAAATGTACTTTGTCGAAGGTAGGTTTTGATCAAAAGTTACGGTAAATTTTGTCTCTCTGTTTCATTGGCCTACAATACACCGAGCATTTGTCCGAGGCAGAACGCCTCTGCAAGGGTCTATAGCGCCCCAACCACGGGACAAACAGGACAAGCACCGCTGTTTGCACAGCAGCAGTACAAGCAACGAACGCACGGAGAATGGAGAGGGTAGTACCCTGAGCACGACGCACAGGCGTAACATCAGAGATATGCAGCAGGCCGGTGATGAACCGTCTGTTGCTGCCCTCTGCGTCCGTGACCAAGGGTTCAGCGCTTGCTGCAAGCTGTGGTGAACTTCTCGCAGCTGGCGGAGTCGAACGCACGCACGCGGAGAGGAGCCTCAACGCAGAGAGCGACACCACGCGCCTTGATTGCGGCTATCGTGTGCCGCATCTGGCAAGATAGGACTCGTATCGGTCCATCTGTGCGACAGCAGCCACCGCGCTTCTCCAACATCACCGCGACTGAAGCGTGGCATGACTTTTGGTTTAGGGCAGAGAAGCGGAAACTCCTCTGCCCTAAACCGCTGCGTGCAGATTCTTCGCAGGGTGGTGCTTCGCAATAACAGGTCCACGTTCCATGGGGAAACTGCGCTTCGCCTTCCCTTCCGTCGCGTGAGGAAGGCGTTGCTCTGCTTGTAGCACGTGTAATGAGGTAGTCCCTGCTCACAAGGAGTTTTTACGCGCGAGACAGACCGCCATACCTCTAATTTGTAGTCTGTTGGGTGCTTGCATGTACCGTGTTCCAGGTACTGCTGCACCTGAAACGAGAGGCTCGAGACTGGAGTACGTACAACGAGTACTCGTATCGTATAGTACTATAGAGCAGTAACTCGCACTGCTGCTGCTGTACTCGTACGTATATTACAATCGCGCACATCCCCGTTTCCCTTCTAAATTTCGGAGGCGTCGCCTGCAGGATTTTGTTTACCGCTAGCGCAAACACACCAAAAACTCGGTGGGAAGGCAATTTACTTTTTTTAGCGGAAGGCAAGTAAATTTTTAGAAACGTATTTTCGCAAACACTCTTTTTCTACTGTTCAAAACAACTTTCAAGCATTATATATCGCCTCATAGCTGAAGCTCGTAAAAAAAAAATTACAAAAAGGCGGGAGGGGGGGAATTAAAACAATTACAAAAATTAAACGGACAATCTATACATACCTCGTACCTATACTAGACTACTGACTGTCTGCTGCATGCAGCTGTTGCATCCAAAGTTGAATAATCCAAATTGGAGTAATCCAGTGTTGCATCCATAGTCATATAATTTTCATGTGTCAAAAAAAGTTTCAAGTACTGCTGTACCAGGTATTGTTTAACGACTCATACGGAAGATGGGATGGGAACATCTGCCACTGCCGTACAAGTAGTGAGTTGCGGGATAGGGAAAACTGTGTGCGAACGTCGGGATGAGATGGGAACAACTGGGCGGACGGCGGGACGGGAAAAGTTGGAGATAAACCTTGCGGCGAGGGAGGAAACAGTCGGGACGGGAACAAAATGCCGCAAGTCGGGACGGTAGACGACGGAACAGAGGCCAAGGTCGGGAAGGGGTCGGGAGGTCGCGGTCGGGAACGAAATACACTCGGGATTCCCGTTCTCGTCCCGACCCGTTCCCGACCCGACCACATTTTCCCGACTCGACCCTAACCGCGCGTACCCTTGCTTGTTTTGTTTGATGAGCCGTGCAAGGCTGTTGAATGAAACGCCTGCCAAAGTACTAGAACAATGTATTGGGCTCTTTGGGAACCTTACGTGCATTTTTCGTTTCCACGGAAATCACTTACGCGCCCGGATCCAACAAGAGTTGGAAAACCAAATTTGGCAGGGTTTTTCTTGACGAGCATGTGAAGCATCGTGAGAACGGCCTTTTTGTATGTTTGTTTTTTTCGTCTGTAATTTTCAGTAATTTTGGGACAAAAGTTGCCAAAAAAGAATAAAAATTCGTTAAAATTTACTTCCTTCACCAAAAAAACACCTTCACAAAAAAGGCCAACATGACATTTTTCCGCAAGACCTACTATTATGGCAATATTTTCAGCGATAATTGCTCTCTTTAACAGGGATCACCGACGCCAAAAATAAGAACCATCCAATGTGGGACCAGAAATCACCGTTATTCCTGGGTTCAGAAATAATCGAGGCCAGAAATCAGCGGACTTGCTGATTTCTGAGCCCGGAAATAACAGCTTTTCCAACCTCTCAGAACTGGGGTTATTTGACTTTTGGATACTACCTCGTACATACCAAGTATCACATGTTACCACTGCCTACTATGTACCTGGTATGATACCTGTCTGCTGTACACGTCACCCATCACCCACAACAATGAATCACAAACACACCTACGACAGCATACTGCGCTTCTAGTGTGCGAGACAGAGCTTCGTCCTCACACAAACGCGACAGCAGCAGCACCACCATCATCAAAACCACCACAGGCACATCACAGCAGCAGCACAGCAGCAGAGACAGCAGCAGAGGCGGCGGTGACCTACCGTCGCCGGCGACAATGTACGTGCCAGATTTTCCAACATGAAGGCGAACGGCAAAACAAGACCTACCAACCAAAAATAAAACCACTTTCCAAAAATCAGAAGCTATAATGGACGCCCCTTATTTCTCACGCACTTATTTCTGGAGCCTCAAAACTAGAAAAAAAAATCGCCAGAAAATGTAGTCGCTCAAAAAAAACCCATAATAGTAGGTCTAAGAAAGAAGACCAACTATTATGGCGAATCATCGATTATTTCTCTCCTTAACAGGGATCTCCGACGCCAAAAATAAAAACCATCCAAATGGGACCGGAAACCATCGTTATTTCTGATTTCAGAGATAATTGAGGCCAGAAATCAGCGGATTTGCTGATTTCTGAGCCAAGAAATAACAGCTCTATGTACCAACCTCTCAGAACTGGGATCATTTGGCTTTTGGATACCACCTCGTACTAAGTATTCACATGTCACCACTGCCTATGCTGTACCTTGTATGATACCTGTCTGCTGTACACGTCACCTATCACCCACAACAATGAATCACAAACACACCTACGACAGGATACCGTGCTTGTTGTGTGCGAGACAGAGCTTCGTCCTCACACAAACGCGACAGCAGCAGCACCACCACCATCGAAACCACCACAGGCACACTACACCAGAGGCACAGCAGCAGCACAGCAGCAGAGACAGCTGCAGAGGCGGCGGTGACCTAATGTCGCCGGCGACAATGTACGTGCCAGATTTTCAAAAACAAAGGCAAACGGCAAAACAAGACCTACCAATTCAAAATAAAACAACTTTCCAACAATCAAAAGCCGTAATGGACGCCCCTTATTTCTCATGCACTTATTTCTGGAGCTTCAAACATAGAAAAATAATCGCCAGAAATAATCGCTCAAAAATAATCCATAATAGCAGGTCTGAGAACCTTGCCAAATTTCGTTTTCCAACTCGTTTTCGATTAGGGCGCAAAAGTCTCAAGCCGAAACGTTCCTGCTTTCGCTGGAACACAGCTCGTACCCCTTCTAGAAATTAGAAAACGGTGACGGTACGTATCGTACATGATAGTAGCACCTACTGCTGTAGGTCCTGTTTATGTTTCTTCCGTTGCTAACCCGTAGGCACGTATTATATTGGGGGGGGAGGGGGGAAGGGGGGAAGGGGGGGGGGAAGAAGGGGGGGGGGGGAGAAGGGGGGGCGTCCTGCCCAAGAGTCTGAAGTCTGGGTCTGCCCAAGAGTCTGAAGTCTGGGTCTGGCAATCATCGTCTTGAAATTTGTGGGCCTTCCAATGGCCGTCACAAGATAGCGTAATACCGCCCTGATTTTTCCGCCATGTTGCGTTTTCTCCTCAGTGCTTTTGATGACGCACTTGATTCCCGCCATGAACTCAATGCCGTCTTTAGTCAGTTCCTAGGGTCTGCTAGTATGACATGTTTGCTCTTTTCCTTTCCTTGCTTCCTCATGTTGTCTTTTCTTGTCTTTCCTCTCCTTTTTCGTTTTTCGCATTTTTGTCTTGCCTTTTCTTTATTATTTTTTATTTTATTTGTTTCTTTTTTCCAATTGACTTGCGTCTGTCGTGCGTATGCGTAGTGATAGGTACTACGTGCAATATACGTGGTAGTCTTTCTTGGGTGGCAAGCGGTATAGTCGGTTTTTCCAGGCGCGAGTAGTGAGACGTATGCATCAGTATGGACCTGGCACATCGTAGGCTGACTCCCGATTTCACTTTTACATGTTCCTGGTGGAGGCATGAATTGCGTCAGCTGTGATAGATGCGTGTACCACCTTTGGTGTGTGTTTTTCCCTGGGGTTTTCCTTAGCTCCAGAGTGACTGGAGCCTGTTCTGCGACCACGGACTTGATTATGCGAGTTAATGTGAGAACAACAACCAGAACAACAACAAATATTAACGACGGACATTTTTGAATAGAAAATGTTCATTTTTTATTAATCGAATTGAATTCGATTCAATTTGGTGGCAACTACGAATTTGGCTCCTATCGGGAAACCACGTGTTTCATATAGTCAATATTTTTTCCGATCGGAATATTACACAGATCTGTCGTGACGGCGAGGCAGCTACCATCGACGTCTTGAACTATCATCTGTGTTTTCGGTAGTTTCGCTTCTTTGTCGAGGCACTTGGCTTATCGAGCTGTGGTGGCAAATATGGGCTTGCGACCGCCATTATTTGTTTTGAAGTGCCATAGCCGGGGTACGCTGTGGTATGACCTGTTACAGCGCAGTATAGCCGTGAGCGCGGCTGTTGCCCCGGTCGCCACACGTTGAGGTTCACGATTTATCGCCTCTCCCGGTGGTAGTTTTGTCGATAATTCACAATTCCCTCAAAGCTACGACAGATTGCCTCGGGGACATTGTCCCAGTGAGAACATGCCATCTATGCAAGTTGGATTAAATCTTCCACTTCAAGTCGGACTTTCCCCCGGGGGGGTGTGCATTTATCCGGGTATTACCGGTAGCCTGGACTTCTGTAAGTTCTGTACGCCCGTGACGACATACCCGGAACTTCTGAAAGTTCTGTTGAGACTTTCATACCCGTACCCGAACTTCTGTTAGTTCTGTAGGACATTCATACCCGAACCCGGAACTTCTGTGAGTTCTGTACACCCCGTGCCACACTACCCGAGGTATGGGTACCGCACCTTTTGTGTACGTCCGGAACTTCTGTGAGTTCTGTACGCCCGTGCCACAATACCCGGAACTTCTGGAAATTCCGTAAGACTCCCATACCCTTACCCGGAATCCACAAACCCTACAGAACATAAACTTGGAATTTTTACTTCATTTTATAACTAATTTTCAAGGACGTCAGCCGTGAGTTTGACGAGTTTCAGGTCAATACTCATCTTTTTCATTTGTTTTTCGGATCTTCTTAAGGCTCCTGCACCTTTGTGTGACCACGGACGCCAGATTTTTTCAAGAGTTAATGTGCGACAACAACAACAACAACTGAAGGCTTACGACAAAGAAAAGGCTTCAGTTGTTGTTGTTGTTGTCGCACATTAACTCTTGTCAAACATCCAGAGTCTGTCGTCACACGAAGGTGCTGGAGCCCTAAGAAGATCCGAAAAACCAAACAAAATACAAAATCGCCCTGGAAATACTACGCTTTCCCGCCTAAAACGCACGATACGAAGGCGCACGAGTGAAATGATTTAATGTGCAAGCTGAACTCACCGCGGGTATCCACTCAACTACAGCATAGAGCTCCCTCGTTCCCACAACTAACCAACTCGCGGCTACAGACTACAGCGGTTGGGCTGCCTGTCCCGTACGAACCGCACGGTAAGGTAATCGTGAGCACAGAGGAATACGCCTGCTGTCTGGAGTGCTGTCAGAGTGACGACCCGCGGGCATGCAGTGAAAAAAGAGCAACCGAACAAAAAAAACACCATACAAATATCAATGATCACCCCGCCCGTCCTCCCGAGTTATCTGACAGGTTGCAGCGCAGCTACGACGCCCGTGCCTGAAAATCGAAAATATTGCAGGGGGTCGTTCCCCATGAAGGATATGCAATTCTTCTACCAACTCTACAAAAATCAGCGACGTAAGTAATATGTTGTACTACTGCCTCGTAAAAAAAAAATGGACAAAAAGACGATCGCTGCTCTCGTGATAATGGTGTGCGTGCGGGTCGTGGGTCCCCGCGTGCCATCCATCCTCCAGCTGTGGTTCTCCATGGCCGCCTCATCTCCTTAGCTCATTGGGCCCGCTCCTTCGCATTTGCTCTCGTTGACACTCAATTGCAATCGGTTCCCCTTCTCCCCCGTCCCAAAAAAAAAACGCTCCTCGCAGCTTGCGGTGCTGATCTGAAAAACACAAAAAAATGTCGTTCAGAGAGAGTTCAATCCGTCTCTTCCCCGCCCGTCGACGCTCGGTCGCCCTCCTCCTTCGTCGTCGAATTATGTACTGCTGATACTGCCTGTACTCGCGGTATTTCGGTGTTCGATACTGGGGATGGTGCCCGACCCACCGCTCTGTACTGCTCGTACTGCCAGCACTCGCAGTATTTCGGCCGGGTGAGCTGCCCATTCGGTTTGAGCTATCACGTGTTCTCCCACTCCAGAGAGACTAGGGACTGTCTTGTGACCACGGACTTGACTATGCGAGTTAACGTGTGAGAACGACATTATGTCGGGACTCGCGGTATAATATTTGGACCAAATCCTTGATCTCATAGCTGGAGTGTATTTTAATATCATGTGACCTAAACCTCTTGAAAACCCTCCCACCCTCCCCCCCCCCTCCCCCCCCCCTCCCCCCCCCCTCCCCCCCCCCCTCCCCCCCCGCCCCCCCCGCCTTTTTTTTTTTTCTTTCTCTTTTCCTTGCTTTCTCTTGCTTAAACGCCCCACCTATTATCGAAATCCGCTAGAGTACTAAACACTTCCACGCCCTGGATATCACCTCGTTATCGTTTTAGAGCCGTCCATGCCGCTGCTGCAATTCCCACCCACCCCCGCCCCCAACGCCCCCTCCTTCCCCACCACCCGCACCATCGCCTAGACCTAGCACCACGCGTATAGCAAACCCCTACATGTATGCGACCTAAAGCCCCCCCCCCCCCGCCCCCCCCCCCCCCCCCGGCACATTCCCCCCCCCCCCTCCCGCACAAGAAGGATTTAAAGTTTCCACGCACAAATTGACCTGCCCCACCCGTCCCCTCCCCCCCCTCCCCCCCTCCCGCCCCCCTTTTGATCAGAATCAGGCCCCCACGTCTTTAAAAGCTCCGTCCTCCCCTCACCGGTTATTCGACTCACAGTATTCAATTGATAAACTGATGCATTTCCTTCCGCAGCTGTCAGACTTTGTCCCCCTCAGAAACGGGTTTTATAGTTTCCGCGCACAGACTGCCTAACATCACCCTGTAGACCCTGAGAGCTACACTGCTGTAGTTGCAAGAGTGAGTCGCCGTCCTATATCCTTAACGAGGACACACAACCCGTGATACGCGCGATCGGAATATCGCACATAGCTTGCAAAGACGAGTTTCGACAAAATATTCGATCTCACAGCTGGAGTGTAATTTAATTTTCGTAATATTTCGGCGGTCAGTGCCGGCAGTAGCCGTCAGCCCTGTTACGTACGCACGTATGCACCACGCACCAGGTACTAGTTTAGGGCCAATACAATATCATACAGCCATCAGATTTTGTCCCCCTCAAAAACGGGTTTTTATTGTTTCCGTGGATAGATTGATTAACATCACACTGTTGACCCTGGTACACGCTAGTTTTATGGGAGTCGCCGACCTATATCCTTAACGAGGACACACACCCAGCAATACGCGCGATCGGAGTGTCACGCACAGCTTGCAAAGATGAGTTTCGACAAAAAATTCGATGTCACAGCTGGAGCGTATTTTACTCTAAATAATATCCTCACCAAACAGCAACTTCGCTTCGACCGACCATTCCATTGCTCGGTGGTCTTGGAATCGCGTTGGCTTAGCGTTGCGTGTAAGCACGAAACCTTGTACATTATATACCAGTGTTTTTTTTTCGCTCACCCCGTCTGTCATCTTCGCATTTTTTCTTTCTCCTTCTCCCTCCCTTGACTTTATTCAGATCCGAGGTCACTGAGCAGGCTCTTCTCCCCCCTCCCCACTACGGTGTGTGCCTCCGTATTTATCGCGGGAATAATAGAGTGTTTGCGAAAATACGTTTCTAAAAATTTACTTGCCTTCCGCTAAAAAAAGTGAATTGCCTTCCCACCGAGTTTTTGGTGTGTTTGCGCTAGCGGTAAACAAAATCCTGCAGGCGACGCCTCCGAAATTTAGTAGGGAAACGGGGATGTGCGCGATTGTAATATACGTACGAGTACAGCAGCAGCAGTACGAGTACTCGTAGTATTATACGATATACGAGTACTCGTTGTACGTACTCCAGTCTCGAGCCTCTCGTTTCAGGTGCAGCAGTACCTGGAACACGGTACATGCAAGCACCCAACAGACTACAAATCAGAGGTATGGCGGTCTGTCTCGCGCGTAAAAAACTCCTTGTGAGCAGGGACTACCTCATTACACGTGCTACAAGCAGAGCAACGCCTTCCTCATGCGACGGAAGGGAAGGCGAAGCGCAGTTTCCCCATGGAACGTGGACCTGTTATTGCGAAGCACCACCCTGCGAAGAATCCGCAGTGAACGCAGCGGTTTAGGGCAGAGGAGTTTCCGCTCCTCTGCCCTAAACCGAAAGTCATGCCACGCTTCAGTCGCGGTGATGTTGGAGAAGCGCGGTGGCTGCTGTCGCACAGATGGACCGATACGAGTCCTATCTTGCCAGATGCGGCACACGATAGCCGCAATCAAGGCGCGTGGTGTCGCTCTCTGCGTTGAGGCTCCTCTCCGCGTGCGTGCGTTCGACTCCGCCAGCTGCGAGAAGTTCACCACAGCTTGCAGCAAGCGCTGAACCCTTGGTCACGGACGCAGAGGGCAGCAACAGACGGTTCATCACCGGCCTGCTGCATATCTCTGATGTTACGCCTGCGCGTCGTGCTCAGGGTACTACCCTCTCAATCCTCCGTGCGTTCGTATTAGTAGCTTGTGTTGTGTCGTGACAACAGCCGTGGTGCTTCAAACTGGTCCTGCTTAGGGCGCTATAGACCCTTGCAGAGGCGTTCTGCCTCGGACAAATGCTCGGTGTGTTGTAGGCCAATGAAACAGAGAGACAAAATTTACCGTAACTTTTGATCAAAACCTACCTTCGACAAAATACATTTTTGCCTTTTTTTCAAAAATTTACCGCAAATATTGCCTTCGGGACAATTTTTGAAGAAGTAAATTTCTAAAAACGTACTTTCGCAAACACTCTAATTACCACTTTCTTCCCTCGTCGACTCGCGTCGACTTGTGCGATACCGTATATACGATTGAATACGCCCCACCTAAAATCGAAATCGGCCAGAGTAATAAACAATTCTACGCAATTGATATCACGTCATTATCTTTCTAGCCACCCATGACGTACCTTCCATTCATTCCCCCCCCCCCAACGCCCCCTCCTTCCCCACCACCGCACAATCGCCTAGATCTAGCACCACGCGTATAGCAAACCCCTACATATATGCGTAACACGCGCGATCGAAGTAACACACACAAGCTTGCAAAGATGAGTTTCGACCAAATCTTCGATGTCACAGCTGGAGTGTATTTTTGTATTATTATAACAATTAAACCCCTTGCAACTACAGTGCAACTATCAGGGTCAACAGGGTGATGTTAGTCAGTCTGTGCGCGGAAACTATAAAACCCGTTTGTGAGGGAGACAAAATCTGACAGCTGTGGAAGGAAACGCATCAGCTTATCAAGTGAATCCTGTAAGACGAATAACCGGTGAGGGGAGGGAGGAGTTTTTACGGACGTGGGGGCCTGGGTTTGATCAAGAGAGGAGGGGGGGCGGCGGGGGGGGCTCCTTCCCCACCACCCGCACCATCGCCTAGACCTAGTACCACGCGTATAGCAAACCCCTACATCTGTGCGACCTAAAGATGTTTGTATAAAAACCCTTTCTGCACCCCCCCCCCCCCCCCCCCCCCCCCGCCCCCTCCCCCCCCCCCCCACCCACCCTCACCCCCTCCGACGCTCCGCCCTCTCCTCACTGGTTGCACGACTTACAGGGTAGGATTTATAGTTTCCACGCACAGATTGAGCTGCCCCGGCGTTGGGGGGGTATATGTGACCTAAACGTCTTGTAAACCCTCCCCCCCCCCCTTTTTTTTCTTATTTTCCCGCTCCCTCTTGCTCAAACGCCCCACCTAACATCGAAATCTGCCAGAGTAATATACACTTCCAAGCACTTTATATCACCTCATTATCTTTCTAGAGCCATCCATGCCGCTGCTGCATTCCCCCCCCCCCCCCGCCCCCCCCCAACGATCTCTCCTTCCCCACCACCCGCACCATCGCCCAGACCTAGCACCACGCGTATAGCAAACCCCTACACCTATGCGACGAAAAGATGTTTACGACACACGACGCGTATGAAAATACGCGGAAGTGTGGTGAGCTAAAGCTTTATTTTTCCCCATCCGCCGGAGGATAAAAAAAAAAAAAAAAAAAGTTTAAAAACCCTTTCGCCCCCCCCCCCCACCCCCCCTCCCGCCCCCTCCCCCCCCACCCCCTCGAACGCTCCGCCCTCTCCTTACTGGTTGTACGACTTACAGGATATACATGATAAACTGGTGTATTCTTTCCAAAACCGTCAGATTTATCCCTTTAAAGGATTTATAGCTGCCCCGCCCGTCCCGCCCCCCCCCCCCCCCCCCCCCCCCACGCTCCCTCTTGATCAAAACCAGGCCCCCACGTCCTTCAAAACTCCTCCCTCCCCTCACCGGTTATTTGACTTACAGTATTCACTTGATAAACGGATGCATTTCCTTCCACAGCTGTCAGATTTTGTCCCCCTCAAAAACGGGTTCTATAGTTTCCGCGCACAGACTGACTAACATCACCCTGTCGACCCTGATAGCTACACTGCTGTAGTTGCAAGGGGAGTCGCCGACATATCCTTAATGAGGACACACAACCCGTAATACGCGCAATCGGAGTACGATCACACACAGCTTGCAAAGATGAGTTTCGACAAAATATTCGATCTCACAGCTGGAGTGTATTTTTATTTTTATATTATACGATTGAATACTCGTGTCTCATCAGATACGAGCCGGTGGAACAAAACCGGGACCAGGTGGGCCACCGAACAACTGGTTCACCAACCTGAGAGGAGGTTCCACAGAAGATTCCCGGCGGCAGCTTGGAGTTGAAACCGCACTGTGGGTCCATGCAGCAAAGAAGGCGGGCAAGTGGTACCGGGGAATCCTCGAACGGGCATGGTTCATGGCCAGGTGGCACGTAGAGGAGGGAAACAAGAGCTCGGAGCGCCACGCAGCCCGGATGCATGACGCCCTAAGCCGAAAGGGGTGTGTAGGGAGTAGGGAAACCACCGTTGAAGAAAGCAAGGAGACGGCAGACATTGCAGCAAGGCACCAGGCCTACTAGTAGGTAGAAACCTGCCTACGTAACCTCAAGCTATCATACTGCGACCCCCTTGTGCTTCGTTCTTGTTTTTGGTATTTGGATCGTCTGCTTCAGCCCCCTCGGCGATAAAGTGTCAGCCGATACCGCGGTACTGCCACCGCCGGTATGCAGGTTCTCGTTGAACCGGTTTTCCCCTTTTCCCTTTCATCCCTTTCTTCCCCCCTTCACATATTTTCATTTTTTTCCCTTTCTGCTTTTGCCCTTTTTAAGTTTTCCTTTGGGGTACCCTTGGGGGCTACTGAGGCAATGATGTCGGTATGTGGACACCGCCGTCGAAGGCACGGTAAGTACAGGACAGCAGGACAGACAAGGCAGCACTGCTCCTAACCCTCTAGTAGTTACATTTGGACCCCAGTGTCGGGCTGCCCCGACACCAGTGTCGGGCTGCCCCGACACCAGTGTCGGGCTGCCCCGACGCCGGCTGGGCGGTGTCATCTCCTTTGTTGCTGCGTGCTTGCTTGCTCAATCATTAGGCTTTGTTCTTGTTGTTGTTGTTGTTGTTTATTCACATTAACTCTTGTCAAAACATCTAGAGTCCGTGGTCACACAAAGGTGCTGGAGCCCTAGGAAGATCCGAAAAACCAAGTGAAATCAAAATTCGTCAGGGAAATACTACGCTTTCCCGTCCTTGTATTCGATACGGAGGCGACGATGGCGGTATTGGCACTACTACTGCTGTCGTCAGAAACAGTGCACAACAGGTGGTGTGTGTGTGTGTGTGTGTGTTCTTCACATTAAACCGTTCTTCTACTCGTCGACATCCAGCACACCCAGTGTCCGTACTGATTCTTCACCCTAGAAAGATCAGCTCTGTGGTCACAAGCTACGACACAGAGATAATGCATCGTAATGCATTCGACAATGGTAAGGCCATGCGGCAATGCTCCTACTTCTACAACAGTTAGTAGTAGGGCCATTCGACAAGCATTATGGTTGCAAATGATGTGTTGCTGTTAGTAGTTCCTGGTTGTGTGTTCTTTGTTTTTCATTTTCGTCGCGCCGTCCTGCTTCCCTCCTTCTTTCCAATTGCTTTTTCCTTTTTATGTTTTTTTTTCATGTTCCTCTGTTTTTTCTTGTTGCTGCAAATATTTACGAGTAGTCTCGTTTGATGGCTTGCACGCCTTCGTTTTTCCCGCGTGCTCATTGCGGTTGGCATTGCATGGCTGAACCACCTTGCTGTATTTCCAATGTGTATCTCTGTCTCGCAGTTTGTGACCACAGAGCTCGTCTCTCTAACGCTGTGAAATCTATTGGAGGCTTCACCACCGACGCTGGTTGTGCTCGATGTAGATGGGTGAAAATATCAGTTTAATGTGAACACACACATCTAAAGGCTGTATCAGCAGTATATTTTGAAAATAAAATGCACTCCAGCTGTGAGATCGAATATTTTGTCGAAACTCATCTTCGCACGCTGTGTGTGATACTCCGATCGCGCGTATTACGGGTTGTGTCCTCAATAAGGATTGAGGTCGGCGACTCCCCTTGCAACCACAGGTGTAGCCATCAGGGTCAACATGGTGATGTTAGGCGGTCTGTGCAGCAGTATATATAGTCTATAGCCTAGGCTCCAATGTTTGGAAATTAACACACGTAGGACAATACGATATTGAAGATGCATATTGACCGGTCAATACGTGCGCTATTTTCGTATCGATTGGTATTGACAACATCAGCACTGTGCCGAACAATATATCGATACGAATTGGTGGACGCAATACTTCATGCCACCCAAATATCGATATGCACAGCAATCGCCAATATTCTTACCACACGGGTCTTGATATCTCTAGATGCACGCAATGCCATGAACGGCCGAATATCGATATGAATTGATCAAACCAACATTTTTACGGTGGACCTATCGATATGATATTGGTGTTACAATACGCTTCAGGGTCAAATATCGGTATGCATTGTCATGATCAAAGTCTGCGTTTTGTGCGTGTCGATACATGTTGTTTCGCCTTAGTTAGTGCTGATGCATATTGGCCGTTTCAATATGTTGACAACCCACGTATCGATATGTAGGTATTGTTTAATCCAATATGTGAATTTCTTTCGCCAAGCGTACCGTTCTTTTTTATGCATGTTCGGTCTTCCTAGCAGCACATTTTATTAGCGCCTCGATATGTGGTGATCTGTGCCTAAAAATCGGCAACCTGACGTCACTATGTTCTTTGTTGGCACGTGAGTTTTGGTGGCGTGGCACGCAACAAGTATGGACATGTTGTGAAGCCAAAAAAAGTACGACAAGCGCTTGAAAGGAGAAAGGCGAAGAGTTCCACGCTGAAGACAGCACAGCGGTATCACGGTGCCAAATTTTGGTGACGCACCTGAACAGCCTTCAACGACGAAAAATTTAAAGCATACATCTAACGCTGGGCGGTCGGCGCTACACAGCTTTCCTCATGACATCAATCTCGAATGCACAAGCTCAGGCCAGCCGCCCCTTTCCCTTCCCCTCCCTGCGGAACGACAAGCGCTGAGCCATGGACCAATAAAACAGATTCTCTGCGGCCGCCCGCAACGAAGACAAGCACGCTCCCCGTACTCTTAAAACCTGACACACGATGAGCGGGGTGCGGTGCTGGGCTACCGCCCTTACGTACGCCGCTTGAAAACAAAGTATTGATTCTTCGGAAAACACCTCTACCCCGGCACAGAAACACCCACACCCTAAAAAAATCTCATGGCACATCTCCAAGTGAATCCCCCCCCTCGTGCCCTGAACCTCGGTACTGCTGGTCGGCAGCTACCCACGCAGGGTCGACCGTATCGTCGTCTTCGTCGGAGTGCTGTTCCTCCGCGTAGTCCATATCCTGGACCTCGTGTAGCAGTGCCGGGTCCTTGAACCATTCCAGGAGAACATTCTGCACAGCGTCATCGGCGAGTTGGGGGATGTCGGGTGGGATACTGTCGTACTGCGCCCGCAAATAGAGACACATCTCCAACTGAGCGGGGTCGAGGGAGCCGCGTTTGCGGGGCATGAAAAAGTCCGCGATGCAGAAGTCTCGCTCCATGACACCCGCGGAGGTCGGCACACCGTAGAAAAAACAAAATAAACCGCCTACCATACATATGATAGAGAATTATAGTGGAAACTACAGTAATAAATTTATAAATAGATGTGATGTTAGACCTAGCTCAAAATTCCCCACCTAAAATAAAAATACCAACACTTACCATTATAGTGGACAAAAAATAGGACCCCTCCCAACAAAAACTCACCCATAGAGTATATTAGAAGTACCAACAACGCAGCTTGCAAAGATGAGTATTGACCTGAAATTCGTCGAACTCACGGCTGACGTCCTTGAATTTTTTTTATAAATACACCACAGCTTTTGATTCAATTTCAAATACAAAGCGTTTTCACGTGATGCGCGGTTTTTTATTAATATTATTTTATTTTATTTTTCACTTTAGTAGCGGGTTTTGGTATACATCGGGAGCATGAGTAGTAGTGGTTTAACAGATACCAGGGTATCATGTTAAAGTTCCACCTTGAAAAAATAAAATAGAATAAAATAAAATATAATAAATTAATGTAAAAAATGAATAAACTAAAATATGCTGTCACCAAAACATTTTACATGTAAAAGTCCCGCCCTTATAAACAAACAAAACAAAAACAAAACAAAAACAAAAAACAAGAAGAAACAAAAACGAAAAAACAACGGGAGTCGGTGAGCCTCGAACCCACGGTTCTAAATTAATACGCTGTCACCCTAACATAAAAAATCCCACCCCTTACAAGAAGAGAAAAAAAAGACGGGAGTCGGTGAGCCTCGAACCCACGATTCTAAATTAATACGCTGTTACCCGAAAAAACATGAAAGAAAAGTCCCACCGGGAGTCGGTGAGGCTCGAACCCACGATCCTAAATTAATACGCTGTAACCCTACTTGTAACATATAAAAATCCTACACCACGAAAAAAAAACGGAGTCGGTGGGCCTCGAACCCACGGTTCGAAATTGATACGCTGTCGACCTGTAATTCAATCCAAACTTCGCACTCACTGCGTCCCAACCCGCCCCACACAAAACATAAAAAAACACATCCCGAAATAAATGCAGAATCAAAAACAATCAAGACCGAACCAAAAAGAAAAAGAGAAAAACGCACATCTCGCTCTCTCACGCGTAAACCCTCCCTTCACAAAACAACACTACGGCACACTGCAAGCCATTTGTGTACTTCAAGTGAGTGTTGCCGTGTTTTATTATTTCGGATTTCATAATGAAAAACACACGCACAAAGGAAGCAAGAGGGACAAGTCTCGACGTCCCACCTCAACATATCGGCGACACCCAATATGTGCTGATATTTGCAAGCATTATCATGTTGGCAAACGCAATACGTATCGATGACTCAGTTGACGTTGTATTGCGGCCGGTAATGTATTTTGAATGCCACAATACTGCACATATTACTCCAACAATATGAATTGGCACCTGATTCCTTTCACATATTGAGAAACCAATATCGTATTGGAATATTGATTGAAAGATACTGACACAAACGATACATGCACAATGCATACCAAGCAGAAAATATTGATAATCCAATACACACCGGCGATATTGGTCATGCTGTTGGCGTTACCACAATTCATATCGATACTCCTCGGACTCAGCGGCTGTTGGTCGCAATACGTATCGAACCATCCATTTTACACATATTGTCATGTCCAATATCATATTGGTGTAGATATTGTCCAGGGTATAAGGAGGTGAGAAAGGAAAGGGTGTACTTGTATGCCAGCCGGCTCTCAGCTACCCAACTTACAGCTTTATTGTTGAGCTTCTGCACTTGGAGTTTGTCGGCAGGCGCGAGGACAGCAAGGGTGTGGCGTGTGTATTTGTCGTCGAAGAGGCTAAACGGAAGAGCGTGGCGAATGATGAAGCTCTTCAAGCTGAGCGCGTTCCAACGCGTCGGATCCGACTGGTAAAGCTGGCTATGCTTCACCTGCTGCACACTGTCCACCGCCGCTTGCTTCCTGTTATTTCAATCAGACACCGACAGGGACAGCAGTGCGGCACAAACTAACCTCAGTACAACAGCAGTTAGAACCACATGCATGCATGAACATGTGCGACATGCATGATGAACGGCACTATTTCTAACGAAGTACGGAGTACGTTGCAAGCACAAAAAACATCATACTTCCGATGTGCTTTTGGATGTCCAGGACGACACAGGAAGAGGAGGAACACACACTCTGACCCAAACCAAAAAAAGACCACGCACAAGTATGTGCTGCACTCACTTCTGCTGCTGCGCGGCGCTGGTCTCAGACGTTATGGAGTGCTCTTGCTTTAGGTGGTTCGTCGCACCCGTTGTAGAACTCGAGGAAATTTTCAAGGTTTTCGCCGTGGTGCGGCACCCCTGGCTTGCGAGGCAGGCGTACACCAGCTTCCTAACTGGTTCCAACTTCTTCCCGTCCTCGGGCTTGTACTCCAGCCTCACTCCGTAGAAAGCTGTGAAGCTAGACTTTCCTTTCACGTTGGGTATGTCCGCGATCATTAAAGCTTGTGAGGGAGCGTAGCGGAGAACGGCGTCTTTCACGTCCGCCGGAACGCTGGTCGGGAAATTCAGCTTCGCTGCAATCCGATTTCTTGGCCCCTCAGAAACCTCACCATCACCCTGGCTAACAAAGCCGGACAGCGTTGTCTGCTTAGTGGATGCCGGCGCGCTGCCACCGCTGCTGCTGCCACCTCCCGCCGATTGTCCGTCGTTGGCGCAGTTGCTCATGATCGCCTTGTGGTGGTTTGTTGGCACCAGGATCGGGTGCGGGGGGAAGATCTACGAGCAACATGCTGCGGCATCCGAGGGTGGGATGCCTTTTCGACCTTGTGTATTTGCCCAAGTTCCCTTCAATATGCAAAACTGTTCCGACTATTGACATTGTGGTGGAATGCGAAGTGCAATATGTGATATAACACGTGATATCCAATATCCAACACACCAAAAATTTTCCACGTGTGTGGTGGCATCATGCTGAATCTCACGAAAAACATGCAGCAGCAGCATTGCTTCGTGCAATATGCGTTGAAGTGACAATATGTTTCCCAAATCTCATATCGATAGGTACTGGGGTGGTCAATACTGTTCAACCATCCAATATCGATCACTATTACTCAGACAATATTAGAGATTTTGCATCTATCAATACGTATTGCCGTTATCAATATGGAAACAACGAAAAATTCAATACTGGTTGATATTCCAATATGCTATCGAATAAACTTATTGATATGACTTGCGACGTCAATACAAGTCGATGTACTCATTCTGATAAGTGTTGTTTCCGCCGATATGTCAGCAACTGTTGACTTGATATGTATTGCTCCGCACAGTATGTCTGCAGAAGCGCTATCAATACCTATTGGGGCGGCCAATACGGCGGACACGGCAATAGGTTCGTATGCGTATTGCAATATGATATTGCATATCGTCCAGGGTGTGGAAATTAATACCGGTACGCGCTGTCACTGCTTACAACAGCACTGTATCCTCTAGACTAGACCTACAAATAAACAACCATACCCGGGACAAACCGGCATTTCCTGGCCGACTGCTGCTGTTGCATTGTAGTGCAGCAGCAGCAGTACGTAGCAGCTCTAATCTTGCCAAATAACCACAGTATTCACTCGGGCTGGTATATAGATACACCGGTCGCCCCGGTGGCGTATGAGGTTATCCTCAAGCCTGGTATAGGTCAGTTTCGTGAGTTCAAATCCCCCCGCGTGCTTACGAGTACTCGTATTTAAATTCGTGGGGATTTTTTCTTGTGAACAAATTGACTTGCGGAAAACGCGAGAGCGTGAGTTAGCAACACTCGATGAAAATTCGACGAGCAGTGGGATTGCTGAACCCTATGCGCGATAAAAATTGAAGGCAAGAACCTGGGGGAAGAAGGGACGACACCTGTGACCACGGCTTGTCCAGAAGCTGGAAAGTAGAAGTGTGCGACCAAAAACAAATAAATAAATACGTGCCGCTGTGTGCCTGGATTTCAGGTTGTGATGTGGATCAAAGTTCGGTCTGTTTGATACGTACCAGGTACGCCCGTAGACGAAAAAAAAAAGAGACCCACCGAGAGGGGGGCTGGCCAAAAAACAACAGACCCACCGAGAGAGGGGCTTGGGGCCTGCAGACCTCTGTCCAGATAAAAAATACTCCGAGAGCGCAAATGAGCGTAGCGCGAAGGCAACAGGTGAAAGCGATGACAGCAGCAGCAGCAGCAGCGTCAAATACAATCACGGTTCAACACCCGGGTGAAGAGCTTGGCACGTGCCGCAGTCAGTGGCAACAGCAAGCAACAAACAGGATCCTCCTCCCTGGTGCCTCGTGTTATCAGTAGGGCGGCTATATGCTACCCGGTACGTATGAATATCTGGACCCACCAAAGAACAAACCAAACGAGAGCGTTTGAATTTCGCTTGTTCGCTCGCTATTATTCAGCGGACGGACCTGGTATCGCAGAAGCTGGTAGATAAGACGGAAGCGCCGTTCCTGCTCCGGCGTGGAAGGAGAGTCCAGGAACACCTTCGCCTCCTCCTCCAGCTCCCTGCACGACTCCGCGCGGTCCGAGCGCAGCGTTCCTAGGTACTCCTGTGCCTGTACAAGCTGATCCTTCGTTGCCATGGAGTCCGAGGTGGAGGGGGCGGGAGGCACCATCATATAGTTGCTTGTTTGGAGTTGCGTTGTTGCTGGAGGGCCAGCTGGTGCAGCCGCCTTTGCGATCGGTGCCAGTGCCGAGTCAGGTCGGATGTCGCCTGAACACAGCAGCAGCAAGGAGAGGGGGTATAGAGGGCAGGACCGGCAGTATATGGATGACCGGTCTAGCACTATGGTTGTACCATGTCTCTGTGTGTGACACTACTGACTGATGGCAACGCAAGGCTACTTGATGTTGTCTCGCTCGCACCTGTCTTGCCTAATAACCTAACAATGATTGATATGCTCGTCGTGTGTGTCGTTGTTGTTGTTGGAGGTTTGGTTTTCGCGCAGTACGCCAACGTCTCCGACGTTGTGCTCTCCGTCCTCGTAGGGTCAAACCTCTCACCAGTCGACACCATCATTTTTCCCGGAGGAAGGGCTCCCAAGGCGGGTCTTGATCCCGCCGGCACGTCTACGTCCATTGAGCCTGATGTTGAGAGAGATGTCGCGATGTCGAGATGTCGCGATGTCGACATGTCAAGTTCTTCATCAACATCGAGTTTTTCAACATATAGTGTTTTTTTATTTTTCAATTTTTTTTGGTTTCAGGTTTTCGAATGTCCTGCGTTCTTCGATGCGGGGAGTGGGGGCACAGAAGAAGAACAACAGCGGCACGAAGTTCACAAGCAACAGCAGCAGCAGTGCAGTCTGCAAGAGCCCAAGTATCTTAACCATAGTAATAATAGTTGGTGAAAACGGACTACGACCAGGTATGAGATATAGGACGAGTCGTTGTCATGATGCACCGTCCTCGGGCAACACCTTCGGTGGCCGTGAAAATGGTCGCGGTAATAGTGACCTGCACGCCACACAATACGACATGGTCAATGTAATAACCTTATTACTTCGTGTACCGGAGTATATAATAACCTTTCCTTATTATTTTTCTTTTTGCACACTTTCACTTTCCAGCTTCTGGACAAGCCGTGGTCACAAGTGTCATCCCTTCTCCTCCCCGGTTCTTGCCTTCAATTTTTATCGCGCATAGGGTTCAGCAATCCCACTGCTATTCTATAATTCGCTAAGTAAGGTGGTCGTGACGTCTTTTTGGATCATATAAAAATAAAAATACACTCCAGCTGTGAGATCGAATATTTTGTCGAAACTCATCTTTGCAAGCTGTGTGTGATACTCCGATCGCGCGTATTACGGATTGTGTGTCCTCATTAAGGATATAGGTCGGCGACTCCCCTTGCAACTACAGTGTAGCTATCAGGGTCAACAGGGTGATGTTAGGCAGTCTGTGCGCGGGAACTATAAAACCCGCTTCTGAGGGGGACAATCTGACAGCTGTGGAAGGAAATGCATCAGTTTATCAAGTGAATCCTGTAAGTCAAATAACCGGTGAGGGGAGGGCGGAGTTTTGAAGGACGTGGAGGCCTGATTTTGATCAAAAGGGGGGCGGGAGGGGGGGAGGGGGGGGGAGGGGACGGGTGGAGCAGGTCAGTTTGTGCGTGGAAACTATAAATCCTTCTTGTGCGGGAGGGGGGGGTAAATGTGCCGGGAGGGGGCGGGGGGCGGGGGGCGGGGGGGGAGGGCTTTAGGTCGCATAGATGAAGGCGTTTGCTGTACGCGTGGTGCCCGGTCTAGGCGATGGTGCGGGTGGTGGGGAAGGAGGGGGCGTTGGGGGCGGAGGTGGGTGGGAATTGCAGCAGCGGCATGGACGGCTGTGAAACGATAACGAGACGATATCCAGGGCGTGGAAGTGTTTATTACTCTGGCGGATTTCGATATAAGGTGGGGTGTTTAAGCAAGAGAAAGCGAGGAAGAGAAGAAAAAAAAAAGAAGGCGGGGGGGGGGGGGGGGGGGGGGGGGGGGGTTCAATAGGTTTAGGTCACATATAATATTAAAATACACTCCAGCTATGAGATCAAGGATTTGGTTGACACTGTATATGCCAATTGATATATGCATACCTGTATGTACGACAAGATTGTAGTGTACAAGGTTCCCCTCCGGGAAGTGCCTAGAGGGGAGTGGCGCAATGTAAAGTTATAGGGGGGACACAGAGTGCCCCCTGCAGGTCTGCCAATTGAGCAGGTCCTCGGAGAGTACTCACTTTCTTTTCCTTCGTAGTGACGTAGCGTTATTCGATTCCACCAGAGCCCCGGGTAGCTTCTGAGATCGGAGGCACGTGCCTCTGATCTATTTCCTAACTTTCCCGAATATAAAACGCCAACCTTATCATACGAAACCCATCCAAATGATCCCAAATTCGGATATTTACAGGTCTTTCGAGGCCGTATCTTAACACTAGCCCACCCTGATGAGTCGCATATGCAGAAATATGGGAGATTCGGGGAAACTCCGGTTCTACGAACTAGACCATGAGTCGAAGATGCGGCTCCTCAAAACTCACTCCCACACCTCTAACCGTCTGGCTATGGAGCCAGAAACACGCGAAAAAAAACAGTTGAAAGAAATGCAGACCCTACAACAAGGCAAAAATCACCCATCGAAAACCTGCCGCGTGCCGCCAGTGTGGCGGGGGGGGGGCACAAAAGGCTCTAGAACCTGCCGCATGTCGCCGGTGTGGCGGGGGGGGGCAGGAAAGTCTCTACGGATAACCAACCACATATAAGGTACTATGGTGAGGCGAGCCCTCGTCGATATGGAGGGGAACACAGGCGCTAACACAAGGAAAAAATCATGCGAAAAACCTCCCGCGGGCCATCGGCAAGGCGGGGGGTTAGACGAGGAAACGACAAATATCCGGGATGGAAGGTGGCAACACCTACAGCCCCGCTAGCGGGGGAAGTGTTTAGACGAAAAAACAAAGTAGAACAAATACAACACACAAAAGATAAAAGATGACACACAGACCCGTACATAGCCCTGTACCACGTTACGCGCGAACATGGTACCCTGGTCCCCCCCCCGGCTCTGGGCTGAGAAGGGCGTCGGCAGGACGAAATTGAACAATGACGAAAATGCGACAGCCCTGCGCCTCAGATAGCGGCGTTTCACCCGAACCCTGACCCGGCACTGAGCAGGGGGTTCGGCAGGACAGAGAGAAAAAATAAAGGAATAACCGCCCTAAAACCCGACGAAGACCCTCAGGACACTACGAACAACCCAAGAACAGAGACACAAAACTCATAACTCCAAAAAATGAAGAACTATCGAGGAGCGGTGGCGGCTTGAAAGTCAACTGGCCACGACCGCGCGTCGAGATTCATCTACGTTACGTTGGATTCCCCGAGGAAACGCACTGGCGATGTGAACTTGCAAGCACCAAGAGCCTCGTACGGCTCCCGTCGAAGTCGTGTAGCGCGCCGGGGGAAGAGGAAGTTTAATCGGTCCTGGGTCGTCCAGAAAGCGGACCGGGTATACCTTGTCCTCGGTAGTGCTCGCGCTGGTTTTTCCAAGCCACCATAACCCATCGTGTCCCTTGTACCAAAAGTGGGCTCCCTTGGGGAGTACTGTGTCGTGGTAGCGACGGAACCAATCGGCGCGGGGAACTGTGGACAGTGGAGACAGGCGTAGCCCGGCGCTAGGAAACGTTCCCCGTTGTTGCGGGAGAGCTCACGCTGTGCCGCCCCGATCCGCATTCGGCGGTAGAGGCGGTTGGTTTGGCGGTGCTGGTCCGGGGTTCCGGCCCAATAACGTAAGATGTGGGAGCGAGAGAGGTGGAGGTCCATTTCCCGCTCCCAGGAAGGTTCGGAGAGTCCTGCCCAATGCGTCTTGTATAGCACCGCGATGACGCCACCTCGCCCCCGTACCGACTGATGACCAGTTCTCTGCTCCACTTCCAGCCGTTGGAGGGGAGTCGAAACGTCGTCTTGAGTGACGTGGTACGGCGGGGACTTCTTGGAAAATTTGTTGAGCACGTACTGTGTCAGCCCCGCCGGTAGGTATTTGGGTATGTCCCCGCTGTCGTGGGGGTTGGCACAGGGTTTGCAGCGCTCGTTGGCCACACGCCGACGAGCGTCCGAACCGGGCAGGTCGGAAGAGAGATCCAAATAGAGGAGGTTGCTTCCGAGCGGCGAGCCATCCGGGGTCTCGGCAGCGGAGCAGGGACCGACGGCCAGGACCTTGTACGGGCCCGTCCAGTTAAGTGCGAGTTTGGCCTTGAGTACCTTGGCGTCGGTGTTCGCCTTCACACCCTGGCGGATGATAGAGGCAGAATTGTATACCCATGCCCAGCCACCCACAGTGAAGTTAGGTGCTGGACGCAGCGCGTCGACGAGGGCGGAGTTTCTGCGGTTAACACGGGAAACGGTGCGGGCGTGGTGTGCGCGGACAGTGTCGTTCGCGCGCTTTTGCCGGTTGGTGGCTAAGTCGCAATAGGCCAGGTGGTCACGGGCCAGACTCTGGTGTCCCACGACACCTGTGCGGTCGAAAACCGTCAGGGGGAGCCGTGGGAGTCTGCCCATGTGGACCTCGTTGGGCGCCGGACCCGTCGCCGCGCTGACGGAGTTGTTGTAAGCGAATTCTACGTGGGGCAGATGCAAGTCCCAATCGTCTTGTCGCTCGCTGACGACCATAGCCAGCATTTGTGCCATAGTGTGATTTACCCGCTCAACGCCCCCGTTGCAGTTGGGATGATAGGAGCTTGTAGCAAGCTTGTGCACACCCAACAGCTGATATACAGCTTGTGAAAACTTGGAGCAGAACTGCAGCCCGTTTTCCGAGAGAATGGTGCGCGGGCACCCCCACAAGGGGATGTTTTTGGTTCACCAGGATATTGGCTGTACCTTCCGCGGTGAACTCAGCGGCAGTGACGGGAAACATGTCGCCTCGACGACTGAAGCGATCGGTGAACAGCAGGATGTAGGTGTTGCCTCGTGGTGTGACCGGAAGGGGGCCGAAGTAGTCAACACTGACAGCGATACCTGGACCTTCCGGCAGAGGCATTGTGATGATGGGCCAGCGGACAGTCAGCCGTGGGGTTTTCCGCACTTGGCACTTCAAGCAGTGGCGAAGCCACCACCGGGTGCACACATTCATGCCAATCCACCAATAAAAACGCTCCAGCATGCGCAACGTGCGCGTGGTGCCAAGGGAACAAGAGGCCGTCGAGTGACAAGCTTGCATGATCCAAGGGCGCATGAGCAGGGGAACGTAGATGCGAAGTGGCTCGTCGTTTAGCAAGCAATCAGTTCGCCCCACAGAGTTGGGTTTGTCAGAGCTTGTTTGCGGGAGTATCGGGTTACGGACGAGTAGGACGATGTCTTCGTCGGTTGTATGTAGTCGACCCTTACCCGCCAGCTCCTGGATGTCTGAGAGGGAGGGACGCTTGGGCGAGGGGTTGCATGCCAAGAAGTCGGGTGGCAGGGGTGACGGCCGGCCGATAGAGATGTAACGTATCGTGGCGTGGCACGTCGGCTCTGCGTGCTGTTCGCGCTTCCAATCCGCATGCGAATAACGCGCGACGGAATCCGCGAACCGCAATTCAGCAGCGTCGTCGAGGGCATCCGACCTTGTCAGTGTAGCCGGCGTGTCACCAGGAGGAGGCGTAAGCCGTAGGAGAGGAGTTCTCACAGGCTCTGCGTGGTCGTGGTCGGACGGAAGTGTTACCGTGCGGGCCGGCGGGTCGGCAAGATTAGAGGCCGCGGCCGTCGGGCTCGCGGTGGAGTTGTAACTCGTCTGGACGATGGCCGGGGGACCCCGCCGGGCCCGAAGCCATAGTCGACAGCAGGGGGTGCCTTACCCGCTGCTGTTGCTGAACGCCGGCGCGTCCGAGTGGAGATGCGGTCTGAAAAAGGCGTCATCGTCTGGGGCGCCGGAGATCCAGGCGAGGTTGGGACGGGCGCGGTCGGGCCCGTGGGCTCGACTGGGTCAGCCCCTTGTACCGAGCTCCGGAAAGGAGTCGGTTGGGCCACTGATGTCGTGGCAGCCGGGGCTTCGGCGGAGTCCTCGTTGGCCACGGTGGGTACAGCAAAAACCGAAGCGAAATCGTGGTCGGCTGTACGCGAGCCCCCGCCTCGGCCGGGCGAGCTATCGACGGTGGCGGTGGATGCAGAAACACGAGCGACGAATCTCCTGGAAGGAGTAGGAAGGTCGTCAAGCCTCATACGTGACCCGTGTGTGCGAAAATCGCAAAAGTCGGCAAGGGTGAGATGAAGCCCACCCAAGGCATTACTTTCGGTGCGGGGCATTAGCCCACCCTAGCCGACACCCGGAATCGGAGAGGAAGGAGTGTACAGCCAGCAAGCCCTTATGAGACATATGCCACCATCCTCAACAGGGGTGAGACTCGTCGAACCATTGCGGTCGTGTTCCGTGGCAGGCTCTGGCAAGCGAGACAGGAAGTCGGCGTTGCCGTTCGCACTTCCTTTTCGGTATTCGAGGGTGTAATCGAATGCGGTGAGGAACTTGAGCCATATCTGGACTCGGGCGTTGTGGTTCCCCACTTTGCCTATGCTTTCCAGAGCCTTGTGGTCTGAGAATATTCGGGATTTGGTGCCCCAAAGATAGCCGCGGAGGCGCTTGAGAGCCCAAACGATGCTGCCAGCCTTCAAATCGAGAGGAGTTCAATGCCTTTCCGAGTCGAGCGTAGCTCGGCTGATGTACGCGATGGGTTTTATGGAGCCGTCCGTCTGCTCCTGTTCGAGAGCGGCTCCAAACCCGTCGATGCAGGCATCGCAGTACACGTGAAACGGGCGTGTGCTGTCGCCGACGGCGTCCCAATCAGGGGAAACGAGGACCGGCGGGGTCGTGAGCTCCGCCAAGATTTCTCTCACCAACTTCTCCATAGCAGGCGCTGCCAAAAAAACACCTCTTTGTTTATGGAGTATTCGAGAGAAGGTTCATAAGTCGTATTGGAATTTGGGCCTGCAATGTCCCTGCCCGGGAACACAAGGCCTCGGGAACACGACGCGAATCTGAACCCGCGGTTTTTCGCCTCGGGTCCTTTTCGCTCATTGGCGGAAAAACGCGAGAATCCACTTTAGCTGCGCCCGAAGAATGGTCAAAAATCGACGGTGCTAACCCGTCGTTAGCCCCGTTGAACATCTCGGTTTGAAATGCCCCCTTCTTGGAACACCAGTCCTCGACTCTTTGGGCCTGTAGTGTCCCTTTGCGGGAACACCAGGCCTCGGGAGCATGATGCGAGCCCGAACCCTCGGTTTCTTGCCTCGGGTCCTCCTCACTCGCTGGCGGAAACTCGTAAGAAGTCGCTCTCACTGCACCCGAAAAAGAGTCCAACACCGACGGTGCCAACCCGTCGGTAGCCTCGTTAGGCATTTGGGTCTGCAATGTCCCCCTCTGGGAACACCAGTCCTCGGCACTTTGGGCCTGTAGTGTCCCCCTCAGGAACACCAGGCCTCAGGCGCACGACGCAAGTCTGAGCCCACGGTTTCTCGGGTCGTGGCCTCTTCAATCTTTGGCGTAAATAGCAAGAATCTGCTCTAACTGCGCCCGAATGGACAGGCGCTCTGGGATATTTCTGCTTCACGAGAGGCGCGATTCTTCCGTAAATTTACGGGAATAGCGTCCAGCTGATCAGGCTGGAAGCCGTGGCGTCACCACTGGTCCGTCATGCATTGTCGGATCTGCTCCCTGTACCACTGGGGCAGGCGTAGCCTGAAGTACGTGGGTTAGCATGCTAGAAGGCGAAGCAGGGCCCGTAGACACTGTGGGCGTCTTCTGGAGCGAGGCTCGGGCAGGTGACAACAATATTTTTACCCGAGGAGGGTCTTTCCGTTAGGCCTCTTGGAGAAGGGAGACGAGGTAGCTAATCTTGTCGACTCCTTCTTGATGGAAAATAAGAAAAAAAAAAGAGCGCTCGCTGCTATCGCGAGCAAACACCGGATCGAGCCTCGCAAAATATATCGGTGTGTTTTAGTGTTGGCCTTCCCACACCTCAAACCGAACGCCAGCGCGTGGTCAGAAAAAGTGTTTTGAGGGTCGACCGTCACACCTCAAACCGACCACCACCGCATGGTCAGGGAGAGGGGGGGATGAGCACGTTCGCGTAACAAGGCGTCGCGCCGTTACCGCAGCTATATTGCTGCACGATGCCTGCCTGGGGGGGAGCGCGTAAAACGCAGGCTCCCGTGCCATGGTTGATGGAGGCGGCGTTTGGAGTGCATACCCCCATTGCCGAGTTTATGCCGCGGCTGAGGGAAACAGCGCTGGAAGCGCGGGTTCCCGTCGACGAACTCGGACCATGGCCGAGGATAATGTCGCTGGAAGCGCGTGTTCTCGCCGTCAAAATTTCCTGGCTGGGAGAAACCACGCTCGAAGCGCTAGTTCCCGCCGCCGGTACTACGCCGTGAGAATCGTCAGCAGACGGCGTAGGAGCCCGCGGTCTCTTGACAGAGGCAAGTTGTGCGGCGTTATTGGATAGGCTATCAACAGGTAGACGAGCATCTTCTGAAACCAAAAGAGTTGTTCCCGGCAGTGCCGTCGACAGGCTGTCGTACCGCCGTCGAGCTGTCAATTGCCGTTACGAAATGTGCCAGACTGGCGCGCGTTAGGATTTCCGCCCAGGTTATGGGCGGCTTCAAGGCGCATTCCAGGAGCAGGAGCGGGGGCAGAAGAGGCGGGCGAGGGCGGGATACCACCATGGTGATCGACGTATATGTGTTATCGTTGTGACAGTTTACCTGGCCCTGATCCTGGTGGTACCCTTGCGATTGATCTGTATGATGGCGACGATTTTTCTTGTGATTGTTCGGGCGAAAATATTTGCCGTCTCGGCGGTAGCAGACCATGCGTGGTTGCTAACGTCGGTATGCGTCATCGTCGCCAAGTTGGCCAAGTTCAGGGTTCAAACAGCCGCTCGCATTAATGAAAGGATGCCTACAATGCTTGAAGGAATGGTTGTCTTCGTGGCAGTTGAGGCAAAGCCCCTGGTTTTCCCGGAGGGCACCAGCGCAAGTGAATAGTGAAAGGAGGCCGCTCCAAAGGGAAGGGTCGCCTGTGTTGAACAAGGCACTAGCGGCGAAAAATTCTGCATAATGACGCTATTCTAGTGGCCAGCGGTTCGATGTCTGGCCAAGCCAAGGGTCAGATGAATCATCGATGGGCATGACAGTTGGATGCTGGCTCGACCCCGTCTGCCACGAAAGCGACTAGGACGGCACTCGGCCCTGGCCGCGCCCATGATCGGCGGGCCGGGGCCCCGACGGGGCGGATGACCGCGCTCCCGTCGAAGAAACAGGTAGAGCAACATGTTTTTCGCGGTTGACGACAGGTGTCTTATTGTGCGCCAAGTCACAAAAAGCTCTCCACATAGCATCTAACGAGGCGAATGGCCGCGGGTCCGTTACCTTCGAACCAGGGTACGACGTAGGCATGAGTGTCGGAGACTGCTCGTTGACCGCCATCAGAACCACCTCCAACACCGCATCCGTCCCCGGAAATAAAACACGCTCACTCCCTGTGACTGCCGATACCAACACGCGGACCTCCCAACTGAAATCAGAAAAAGGCGTGCCGTTACACCCTCCAAAAGTGTGCAACCTAGTGTAGCCCTCTCCCGTGTCGACCCGGTCGAAGTGCGTCACGAGCAGGCGTAGCAGGAGGGTGAAAACCTCAGAACCCGATGCGCCGGTGTGTATTGCTCTCGACACCTGTCCGAAAAAGTCGTCGGTCAGGGTGGTCATGCGGGCGGTCGTGGGCTTGTCAGGCGTTATGGAACGGTTGAATGCCAGTTTGAGCGGGTGGGTCCAACCGGTTACCCACGCGGGCGCTCGTACGCCCTCTGTGCAACGGTCGTCGCAGCGCATGGGCATGTCAGACATTGCAGACCGAACCGAACGTGTAAGTTGCTGCGTGCCGTCAGACTTGTTCAAAAAGGCGGGGAACGGCAGCACAGATATGCTGGATACGTCTTTGTAGGAGAGCTTAACGTAAGCACGCCGAACCGAGTCATCAAGTGTGGCTTCGGCTGTAGCCACGGCAGTGGCAATCTCGGCGGTACGCGCGCGGGCCAAATCCAAAGAAATAGGCTTGGTGTGGTCACCCGACACAGTCAGCTTGCTCAGACGTTCAGCGGAGAAAACAATATCCATCAGGGAAAGAGTTACTTGCTTCTTACCAAAACCACGGCCACCTCGCCGTTGTCCGTGCTCGAGCCCGAAGACGAGAGGGAGGAGGTGGACGAGCCGTCCCACGCTGAATGACCTTGTGCGCTGTTCCACCGCCCTCCAGTGCCTCCCCCAGAGCTGCGGCGACCAGGTTGGTTCAGCCCTGGTTTCTCCCTCGGCGGCATCCTGACCTACCACCAGTACCCGACACGCTTCCCCCGTCCCCACCATCGCATCTGCCACCGCGGCGGTTGTGGTGGTCACCATCCCCACTATTTCCGCCGTCTCCCCCAGCTTGGCTGCCGCCACCCCCCGACCCACCACCTTCACGGTTGAGGTCCCCGTGGTCGCGACTGTCGACGCGCCGCTTTTTGTTTCGGTGCCGTTCCTCCAGCGCTTCCTTCGGGGTAGGTCAGAGTACGGGATCGGGGGCCTCGTCGTGGATCATGCGCAGAGCCTTCACCAAGGCAAGGGCAGCGGCGCGTCTCATCTGCCCAGAGAAGGAGCCATTATCCCGGCGGGCCCAGGCCTCTCCTAACGAAAGGTTTTCCGCGCGCGTCAACGACAGTCTCTCAGACGAGAGGAGGGCGGTGGCCGTTGTCACCACCGCTTGCACCAACTGCCGCTTGCACCAACTCCGTCAAGAACTCTACCCTCGGGGTAGACGCCATAAACTCGAGGCTGCCTTCCATAAAGGCGTCGTCCCCAGGTCGTGACTCCTGGGAGGCGACACCCAGCGGGCGCGCCGGAGGCGAGGGGGGTGCGGTAGCTCCCGCCGCAGTCGACGCAGCTGATAGGACGGGGGCTCGGCGCGCCCTCTCCAGCGCCAGGGACGCCTCTCGCGCAGCGACCTTCCGCTGCTCGACGTCATCATCGTGGCGACGTCGGCGTACCTCACACCGAGGTACAGTAGCTTTTGCGTCGTTGAGCGCTCGCTTGGCTCGCGCCACCTCAGAAGCCAAGGCCAAGTGGGTGACGGCATGGGTGCTCCGGTCCCGGAAGCTCTGGGGTTGGTGCTCTGTCGAGCGCGGAGAGTCCAGGTGGCGGCGGTGGTGCTCTGTTGAGCGCGGGGAGGCCAGCTGGAGGTGCTCCCCCGGGCTGGCGAGAGCTGGCGCCGAGACGTCTCAGAGCCTGGTGGAGGTTGTTCCGCTTCCTCTTTGCGAACCGGCGAGTCGACACGATCGGTTGGTGTGCTTTGACGGTGCCCCCTCGTGTTGTCCTTGGTGTCGTCGCCGGATCCCTCGTCCGGAGGTCCTCCCCGTCTCGAGTCGCGAGATGCCGAGCGTGAGTCCGGGCGTGATCTCGAGCGTTCCCTTCCTGTCTCTTGGACCTCCTGGTTGGCGCGTGTGGAGGACCGCAGCCTGCCCGAGTAACCTGCATCGTCGCTGGTAGACATTTTGCTGTCTGTAGGGAGGGCGGCGGGAGGAAGGGAGGTGGGGGGGGGACGAGAGAGACGCGTGAAGGAGCGCAGAAGGTCGATATATTGTCGCGGTGTTCTCACTTCAATTGGTGTCGAAATCTGTGTGCCAGAAAAGAGCAAGGTGTGAGCCTCGGCACCTTTCAGCATCAATGGGGCGATGGCAGCATCTACGCCAACTAGCAGCATAAAAGGAAGATAGTGTCAGCGCCCACGGCACGAAAAAGAGTGGCGCCCACTCAAAATGCAGGTAAGGAGCGTCCGAAACAACAGCTGTAAGAAGGGCACCATCCACCAAGACCGCTACACCAGGACAGCGCTCAGGCTGCCCGTAGGGTACAACGGTAACGCTTGACCGATTGCAGTAAAAAGGGCGAAGATGGGCAGCACTGATGCTAGCTGCGCAGTGCTCGGGGGAGCACAGTAAATGCACGTCTGCACCCATCGCACCAAAACAGGCAGCATTTAACCTAGGCGGGGGGGGGTAGCACAGGAAAGCGTCGCCCAAAACGCCCACGCCCATCGCACCGAAACAGGCAACATTTAACCTAGGTGCAGTGTAGGGGGGGTAGCACAGGAAAGGGTAGGGTTGCATAAGAAGCCCGCGCCCATCGCGCCGAAACAGCCAGCATTTAACCTAGGTGCACTGTAGGGGGGGGTCGCACAGCAAAGAGTCGCACAAGAAGCCCACGCCCATCGCACCAAAACATGCAGCATTTACCCTAGGCCCAGGGGGGGGGCAGCATAGTAAAGGGTTGCACCAAGAAGCCGACGCCCTCGGCAGCAAAAAGGGCAGCATTTACCCTAAGAGTAGTGTAGGGGGTGTTAGCACAGTAGAGGGTCACACGTAGCCAATCGCAGAAAATCGGGCAGCATTTTCCCTAACGGCAGTGGAGGGGGACAGTACCGGAGAGGGTCGCACAAACCCACGCTCTCATCGCACCAAAACAAACAGCCTCTATCCTATGCACAGTGTAGGGGGCAGCACAGTAAAGGGTCGCCCAAAACGCTCGCGCTCATTGCACCAGAACAAGTAGCATTTATCCTATGCGCAGTGTCTATCATACCCGCACGAGTGACTCTGTACCTCACCGACAAAAAAACACGTGACGCGATTTTGTTTGGCGCAGGGTAACCAGCCATCCCATTGGAGATGCATGCCAAAATTTATAGCAGCACAGATGAAAGCCGGTGACCGCAAGGAACAGTAGTGGGGTCACTCGCGCGAGTGAACCCCGAGCCACACTGCAAACAAGGCCCCAAGAGGGACTCCCCTACCGTGGTAGCATTGGCGCAAAATGTGCGGCTGGCTCATCAGGATGGGCTACAGTGTTGTGTGATATTGCTTTGGAAGGCCCATCTATTCGTTCGTATAGGACACGTGGGAGCCCAGGGCGAGGCAAGGGCCGGACCCACCTGTCGTTTAGACCTCTTTCATCTCCGAGCCCCTAATAATCGGACAATACACAGCATTCACCACCACTGTGTACGAGAAGCCTGCTGCGATAGATAGAGGTAGCACTTTTTCACTTCTTGATGAAAATATTTTCTGAATCTCGGGACTCCTTTGTTTAGCCCAGTAGCGCTAAAAGGTCGTTTTATTTTGCATGTTTGGTCGTTTTATACCTAGGCCGCGTGCTGTTTTTCATGGGGTCGCACTATTTCCTAATACTATCATTTTTCCAAAAAAAAAAAAGGTTTTGGGGTTAAGACAAGGTTAAGAAGGTATACATACACCTCCTCGAGTGAGGAGTCTCATAAAAATATGGCTGCACACACCTTTACCGCCGTAGCATGTGTCCGTGCGTGATCACAGCGGGACCTGCTTCAATGCGCAAACCTGGTAGGCTACGGAGGGTGCGTCCCAAGTCCCAAGCAACCTCCTGTCACACAAAAATAACACCAACCAATGTTTGAAAAATATTGTACCGCCGGTAAAAGCAGTTCAAGGCACCAGAGCAGCCCGCCGCCGCGCAAGATATCCTGTATCTCCAACTTACCGTGTGCAGGAAATACCTTGACCATACGCCTGGTATGCAGCATCAAATATGATCGACAAAATATCAACATGCCATTTACACTTTCATTTCTATACACGAAAGCATCCCTCCAACGAACAGCCCGACTCCAATGCGCACGAACGAGTCACGACAAAGTGCCAGCCTTGTACTGGGCCCGACTCAAAAAAAAAAGTGGCGTGCTGCTTTTCAGTCTAACTTCGGAACGGGAATTGAAGCCGTCGAGCAGGAAGAGTGAAGGCTAAGATTGGGTACCCCACAAAATTCCAAAGTCATGTTCATAAGGAAGCTTAACTCTAATTTGGGTGCGGTGTCTGGTTTCTTCTGTACAAGAGCAAGTACTACTATTATCGCTCTGATTCAAATCCAGACACGGACGAAGAGTACGTAGCTCAAACAGCCCTAGCTTAACCGATGGAAGCGCTACCGCAGCAGCAGTATTACAAGTAGTATCGCCTTACAAGAGCAAATATGCGGCAGCACTATATTCCCGAACAGACTGCGAAGAAAAACAAGGGGACCACAACCACCAAACACACCACGTACGTAGCTTTAACCTCCTTGCAATCCTCACGTGGGAGACAGTGGGAGCGCGTCGCTTTTTTCTTATTCGCTGCCAACTCAAAATCCCCCGTTGGTAACCCTTGACGCCATGGTAAAAACAAATACTGCCATGTACCACGGCAAAAACGCCTTCAACAGTGAGCGAAGATAACCCTAACGCAACTGAAGACGCAGCGCTAGCAAGCAACAACGATCGGAAAAGCGTTATACGCTTCCCGCTATCTTCACACTCGTGCCAGCACGAACAAGTTCCCTCCAAACGCCCTGGCAACGCGAATATCATCGTCAATAAATGTGGTGTCCACCCAGCCGGCACCAGGAATCTGGGGCAGGCTGAATTTTAGCGGGGGCAACGTCGCCGAAACGTCCCGCCCCAGCAGGGTTTGCGGCGAGTACTGTGAACTTCGGAAGGAGAGGGTAATTCGCCTGTCTCCTTCTACGCTTGACGCCGCAAGGACCTGCTTCACGTAGGATGGAAAACCAACACAGAACGCGTGTCTTAGCGCGGGGACGCGCCGCACGAAAGCGGGCGCGAACCGAATATTCGACATAGGTCACCGGTCTCCAAGTGAGGACGACGTTGCACTGTTGTGGCAATACAAACGTTACGCATGCAAGCGAAAGCGGGAAAAACCAATGTTCACTACGTACAAAGGCCTGGAATCCTGCTTGGTGGTGGCACATCAATGAAGCAGGAATAAGCTCTTGCTAGAGGCCCGAAAAGCCAACCCGTCCGGCTGTTTACCTCGCCCAAAACGCGACATTTAGCTTGGGTGGCTCGAGACAAAAAATAGTCAAATTCAAAGGCCACCAAATCGTTCATTCTCTTTCGCTTGTTTGCCAACCATTTTCTTGTGGTATCGCGTTGGTAAACCCTTGGCAGGTGGTAGCACAGGCTCTATTTCTATACACATTATCTGCGAAAATTCAAGCCGAACACACCTTCAGCCTAGCAGAAGTGATACCCATGAATCGCTCGAACACGGGAGCTGCCTTTGGTTGAAGGTCCACGATGTTCGCTATCTGCAGCCATCATTCAGTCATATCGATCGACCAGGGGAGGGACGTACTGCGTAAACAGAAGCGTACCGTTTACGTCGTTGAAGAAGGCTCGTTTCTCCGAAATTGCTATGGGTGTATCCAATGGCGGTCAAAGCACACACTATGCAAACAAAAACGTGAGCTCTGCTGGCGATTAAAATGAACGTGTTGCGCGCGCATACCCCGAACTACATAAAAAAATCCATGGTCATGTCAAGGGTACCTCTCGGCTGCAGGGAGTCGTTTTCGTGCACGTGGGGTCTCTTGATCCTAGTTTTAGAGCAGCAGAAGGCATCCCCCACTATTTCCAAATAGTTCGTCCCACAAAACATGGGTGCAGTTCCAAAAGGGCTGGGCAAGGCAAGCTCCGCAGACCATTCGTGGCGGCCGACCGCAGCCAAATGTTTCGCGGTCGAGCGGATAAGGTTCAGGCGAGCGCCGAACGATATCTAACCTGGGGCTCGTGCATACCACGCCCTGCGTGACGAAAATTCCCGGGTATAACACCCGGTCAACAGCACGAAATATTTGGTGAGAACATACACAGCGTAGTACTACAGTAGTGTCATTGCACTATTTCCATCGTAGGGCTATACCGTCTTGATGTTCAAGGATTGTATCATACAAGCACAATAGGTTCACCTCCGTCCCGTCTTCGCTGATGTTTTGAAAGACCTGTCCGACATCGATGCCTGGAAGAAGGCCCAAGGACAAAACATCCAAGGCTGACGTAAAAATAAGCTTCCATTCCCCAGATAAGATCGATGTGCCGTCGGAAAAACCATAGTTTGGCGTGGTGTTCGGATTTTGTGCCTGTTGCGCACAGCGAGCAGAGAGCAGCACGGAGTTTCAAGCAACCGTACGTAGATTAATAGCGCGGACAGATGACGGTTTCGTGGAACACAGTGCAACAAAAGCGCATGTCATATTTCCGTGAAGCACTAGGCGCGCGCTACGATAGAGGTAGCACTTTTTGGCCAGATTAGCAATGACTGACCGGGCTCTTCAACTGCGAGGAACATCCCATATCGTTGGAAAACCATTTGTGCTTTACAGGACAGTCGTGATATCCCTAGGCCATGGTTGTTCATCGGGTCGCACTCTATTCTTGTCTCAACGTCTGTTTTGGGTGAGACATAGAGGTCCTTACGTCAGGAGATAATGAAAAATTAGGCAACCCGCCACCGTACTAGTAGCATGCGCCAACACAAGCGAATTGGCAGGACGAGCGGTGCAGCACGCGCATGGCGCGGGATCACCAAAGGCGCTTCCCAGACGCGCACGATCGACCGAGGAGGGCTCGATACCCTTGCGTTCTCTTCTCAATCACCGCTGACGGAAGCCTACAGCAGTGTTGTGCGTGGTGCAGAAGCGACGCCGAACTTCACCAAATAATAGTCAATCGAAAGCGAATCTGAGCCCACGCGAAGAAAGCCCCATGCATCGTCAGCGGTCAGAGCGGGACTGCTTACATACACAGGGTCAGCAACGTGCTGCAGACAGCAATAGTACTCCGTACAAAGTAATGAGATATTGGACCACACCAGCACGATCGCACCCCATCCTGACACCACCCAGGCGACCCACCTCAAGTCGTTCAATGATGTCGACAAATTCTTTCTGTTCTTCCTCTCTGCAGTTCAGCCCCCTGTTGACTCCAGCGGCACGCTTTAAGAGCCTCCCTTTAAGCTCGGCCACCGACTCCATTGCCTGATAAAATGACGGGCGCATATCACGCTAGAGGAGGGCCGCTGCGAATGTAGCTGATGGGCAAAAATCATACCTATCCAAACACGGAGTGCCCTTAGCGCACACGCCGCTTACACCGATATTCCCCCCTACTTTACGTGGAGCAGGTGAGCGACTGCGCGAAGCCAAGCATGGACCTCCGCACATTTCGAGAAAGAAAACAAAGACGATCGTCACGCGTGAGTAGCGCTGGCGAACCTGTCCTCCATGACCGAACCTAACCCACGCACCGTTAAATACGCTCCTGCGTTACTTCATCACCCTGACCGCCGCGAGGTCGACGCTCGGCAACACCGAAGCCTTATCCCCTGTCACAAATAAGCGATTTAGACACCCAGCACGGCTAAATCTAGCGTCGCTCTGCGCGAAAACCTGCGGCTCGCGGTGAGTCAACATACAGGAATGGAGCTACACTCACGTCCACCCTACTGTCGGCATCGATCGTCGACGAAAGGCGTAGCCCAACGGAACCCGGACCAAAGCCAGTAACAGCAATCTCTCCACGCGCTGCTCTTCGCGGTGCGGTAGACGGCGCTCGAGGCAGGAACGATTCCGAGCGTCCTTCAGTGATGGAAACATCAAAAGAGCCGCAGGCGAAACAAGCGGTACATCAGGTAAGGAGAGGCTGGGTTTGTATCGCTTCGCTTGCTCTTACACGCACCAGTACGTGCAACGAGGCGTTATATTCTGGTGGCGATCGTTTTTACCTCCACGTATTTTCGTGCTTTACCGCGGCATATTCCTCGATCCTGCTCCATTTGCGACACTCTCCGGTTCGCAGTGCACGACATACCTCGAAGGCACATTGTGACCCCGGTTTGGACTGGCCGCGAGACGTGTGCAACGCGCCGTACGAGCCAAAAAGGCGCTCGCTCGACTTCACTCTACTGAGGGAAACAGTGGCTGGGCGGGTTGACCCTGGTTGCTACGTGTGAAGGCCTGTGCGAAATCTCTGGCACACCACCGTGTTACGGTCAAACGGGGAGCGAACGCAGAACATGTCTTACGCGCCGTCGAGGACGTGATTTTCACCAATACTGTCTCATTGTGCCGCTTTATCTACGAGGTATGGACATCGGTTGCCCCTCCCCCAAAAAATCAATAAATAAATAAACACTAAAGGTCTTGTAACGCCTGTGATACAGGAGTACGGCATTGGCCAGATTGGGTCAAGTTTCGTGGTGCCCCATTCCAAGTAGAGCTGCGTATCTCGTGCGTCCCCGGCATTGTCATTTTGTTCCCACACGTCGGCATGCCTTTTCTGCGAGAAAAAACAGGTCTTAAGCCTTTCGCAGTCATAGACTTCGAGTTTTGGCATGGGAACGTGCGTTAACAAATCAACTCAAAGGGTTGACGTTAACGTCCCAACAACAAAACTGCTGAACACACTGAACTACAGCACAGTGGGGGCCGGATTTAAGAAAGATCCTGCTAAGATAGAAAGGCTTACGTTTGACAAAAAATAAGAAAACGTGTGTAAGAAGACAGCTGAACATGGGCCACAACCTAAGAAACGGTAACAGAAGAAATGGCCGCGTTCGGCGCCCAGCCATTGCAACAGAGGAGGCCGTTCCGAACCTAGGGTAGCGCATCGTAAATAACGGCAAAAGTCACAACCTTCCAGCAGCAATGTTACTGTTCGAAAAATCTGTGATATACATACGAAATCCCAAATATTTGGCAGCTCGATAAGCGTGGGGTGCTTGCGAGATTGGAACTGGGTTAGTTCGGGGGGGTAATTACACGTAGAGCACATCAGAGTTCTAGGTGCAAGTATGACTACCGCGTGATATTCCATGCTGATGGAAGCACGAGCAGCTTGAGGTTGCGGTTGGAGTGGTACAGCACCGATGAGGGCGCCGCTGTTCGGGCGTTGGCGCTGCTAGGGGCAAGGCAACAGGAGGGTGTGAGGACGTCGGTACGGGCGCTGACTTCCAATGTTCGCTACACGGAGCTTTCAGCGTCGAGGGGGGCGAGTTGATCCGCGTCGGTCTGCGTTGTGCTATTTAAGCTGCTGTGCACTACATGTATGCGCAGTGCATGCTAGGCTTAGAGCATTGATATATTTTGTGCCGTAGCTCGTGGCGGATACAAAACGTTGCGGGTGCAGCGGCTTCAGCCGGGCCTGCAACGTTCTGTACGTTGTTGTTGGTTGGGGAACCCAAGATATTACCCCCACAGCAAATTAGTATCGCAGTACTTTCGGTTGCGGCTGACCTGTACAACGTCGAAGGTGGGATGTGGTCTCGCGGTACATGACAAAAATAAGAAAAAATAACCAAGCTCTGACATTACTTAGTATAAAAAATTAAGAAACAAGAAACTCTAAAGTATGAAATTCAAAGGCGAGAGAAGATGTTCAAAATAATGCCTAGCCGTATTCACAAATTGTAAAAGCTACCTGGTAGATATAATTACTTTTGGGTTTTAGTCGGGATGGTTTAGAAAAAATAAAGCTCAAGCTCGCCACACGTACTTCCACATGTTTTCATGCGCATCGCGTGTCAATTTAACTCCTCCATTGTATTCGTGTATCACGCTGCTCGCAAAGATGAGGAACGACCCTAAACTTTTCGAACTCACAGCTGACGTGTTTGGAAGATGTTCTTCAAAATAAGGAAAACGCAACACTCTACTGCTGTAGTATGATAAATTACCAGGGATGTGTACGGGGTGATAATATATCCGTGGAGCGTTTTTTTGCGGAGCGGTTCGATCAAACCGCACCGCTCCGTGACAGTTGTAGCGGCGGGTATCCGCTCCGCGACAATCCGTGACTGTTCCCAAAAGCGGGTATCCGATCCGCTCCGGTCCGAAACACACGAAAAAAAATCCGCTCCGCTCTGTGGCATTTCCAACGGCGGATATCCACTCCGCAATAATCCGTGAGTTTCCCGACGTGCGGATGTCCGCCCCGCTTCGCTCCGCGGCATTACAAAAAAAAACGCCCCGCTCCGTATGGATTATAACTGCGCGATTGAAACCGTGAAGAGCGGTTTTCTACGGAGCGACCCACTTAGTAGCATATCTCACGCATCAAACCGCTGAAAGTCACGGTTCTTCCACGTTCAAAATTGGTCAGGATGCTGGATAGCCTACCGCAGAAGGATTTCATACAATAACAGCGTATTCCTTGCATGGCGCCCATAGCGACGGCATCCATCCCCCGCCTCGCGTAAACAACATAATATGAACACGTGGTCGTTGTATCGTCTATTTGCTGTTGGTTTAGTTGGTTTCATCTCTACAGCGAGTGGCAGTTTCCGCTTTGCTTGTTTGTTTCCGTTGAGTTCAATGGGGGGAGCGCGAAAGCGACAGCAATGGCTTGCTGCCGTCCTTTCTTTTCATCTTTTATTTTTCTTTTCTTTTTGTTGGCTCCCTTGTTTCCCTCCCCACCGGCCTTAGACCCTTTCTTATACAGTCGGATTCCGCCAGTCGAAAACGGCCCTTTTCGACTGGATTATTTTGGTCCTTCTTCTTATCGTCAGTCGAGTCGGTTTTATAGTTTCTGTGCTCTTCCTATTAATGTGTGTGTGTGTGTGTGTTCTTCACATTAAACCGTTCTTCTACTCGTCGACATCCAGCACACCCAGTGTCCGTACTGATTCTTCACCCTAGAAAGATCAGCTCTGTGGTCACAAGCCACGACACAGAGATAGTGCATCGTAATGCATTCGACAACGCAATGTCATGCCCTAGTACTGGGTACGACAGGCACAACATACATACGTCAGCAACAGAAATACATTGGAAGAGAGAAATACGAAATAAACAAAAACAAAAACAAAAACAAAAACAAAAAACAAAAAACAAAATAAGAAAACAAGTAAAAACAAAGATAAAAATAAAACAAAAAATGAAACAAACAAAATGAAGGGGAAATCGAAGAAACAACCCAACCGCAAAGGAGAGCCAAAGCTCGGAAAAGAAACATAATAAAATGAAATAAAATAAAGTAAAGTAAAACCAAAATAAGATAATCCGAACACGAGCCAAAAACCTGGACACGCAAGGAGGGAACAAAGGGGAAAAAAATACCCCAGAGAAAGACAAAAAGTGCTATGTACCTACTAGTCGGCCTGGTACCTTGCTACCCTGTCTGCCATCTCCTTCCTGCCTTCGTCCACCGCGGTCTCCCTTCTATTCCTCCTGTTGCCCCCCCTGCCCCCATTCCCTTGGACGGCTTTCCTTCTACTCCTCCTGTTTCCCCCCCTCCCCCCTTTGTGTTCTTCTCATTAAACCAAAATACCTTGTAAAAGAGAGAAACAACGAAAGAAACCAAGACAAAATAAATAAATAAATAAATAAAAAGGGGAGCCAAAGCACGGGAGATAGAAACATACCCCGAGCATGAGCCAAAATGGACATGCAAGGGGGCAAGAAAGGGAAAAAATACCCCGGAAAAAAGAAACAAGTAGAAGAAGGAAGACTGGGAGGGCCAAATAAAACAGGCTCGTCACCTACCCACCATGCAAGACTCCCTTCATAAGGATAAGAAGGGGAAAGAAAAAAAATAAAATAAAATAAAATAAATAAATTCACGGAAAAATCAAAGTACCAAGACATCACATTCCGAGCAGCCGCAGCAGTTGGCGGTACGAGTGGCATAGATAGAAAGGTTCCACCTACTAGTCGGCCTGGTACCTTGCTACCCTGTCTGCGGTCTCCTTCCTACTTTCATCTACCGCGGTTTCCCTTGTACTCCTCCTGTCCCCCCCCCTGCCCCCATACCCTTGGGCGGTGTTCCTTCTACCCCTCCTGCTGCCCCCCCTCCCCCCGTTCCCTTCGACACCACCCACGGCGGATGCGCGGCGCTGTCTACTCAGCTTTGCCTCATCCTCGTGCCACCTGCCCATGAACCGTTCAGCTGCTTCGAGGACCCCCCGGTACCACTTGCCCACCTTTTTTGCTGCAGTGGGCCACAGCGCGGTCCCAACTCCAAAAACTAAGGGGGAGTGTTCCGTTGATCCCTCGTTGGCTTTGAACACCCTAAGGTCCTCAGCTATGGCTCTAGGCCAAGTCTTAAGTTGTCCGCCTGGTTTCGGGTTCTCCCCACCAGCGATCGTCCCGAACATCAACCGACGGGGCAGTCGCCCCTTGTGTTGTCGCACCAGGGCCCCGGCAAAGAAGAGCCGCCGTTTACGGATGGTCGTTTCGATGCTCTCGCATCGTGTCATCCTGAGGGCCTTCGCGTACGAGAGGGTGGTGTGGTCGGTGCGTAATCGGCGCTGGAAGCCAATGACTCGCAAAAGGACTTCGTGGTGGGCTGATCGGAGCTTGGCGAAGTGGTCCGCATTGAGGGTCCACGTCACACACCCGTACAGCAGGGTCTCAATGACCTCGGCCTTCAGCATGCGGACTTTCAGACTAAGCGGGGCGGTCGTCCTGTCATACAATTCCGGGCCAAACCGTTTGAGGCATGCCCGCATGAGACGGATCCGTCGTTCGATTTCGAGCGAGAGGTCAGCGCTTTCGTGGATAATGCCGCCTAGGTATAAAAACTGGGTCGTCTGTTTATACCTCTGGCCTGATGCTTCGATCGCGAGCGGTGGGGCGAGGGATGTCTGGTCCGGTGTTCGTAGCAGCATCGTCTCTGTCTTCTTTTCCGATACCGTGAGGCCTGCTGCTTCGAAGACAGTCACGATGACTGTCATCATTTTAGCAAGGCCTTCCGCCGACTTCGAAACAATTCCTGCGTCATCTGCGTACAACATGCCCCACACAGCCCTTTGCACGCATGCCAACGGTTCCTCTTTTCCGACTGCACTGCCCTCTTCGAGGTGAACCAAATCCCTAGAGGCGGTTGGTGTGAGGGAGTACTGCTGTATGGCAGTCGAAAATCGGTTGGCAGCTCTGTGTTTCGCGCGTTCTTCGCGAGCAACGCGTGCTTCACGCGCGACGAACCTTCGTCCAAGCGGGTTGGTGACGTTGGGCTTAGCCGAAAGCCGCCAAAGCTACGTTCGTGGCATTGCACTCAGCCGAGAGCCACCAGAGCTACAGCAGGCGTAGCCGTTGTTGGCAAAATGGCATCGATAACGCGCGCTATTGCTGTTGTGTGATACACGCTGTTGGCGAGCGAAGCTAGGAGTGCACCACGCTGACTTGCGGCGAGAAGCAACAGCAGTGATAGCCAAGGCAGCGTCGACGCTGTTGTATGATACTGCTGTGTGGTACCTGGTATGGGTGTGTGGTCTTGTGGGTGTGTGGTTTGTGGTGGGATGAGCGATGCGAAGGGTTCAAAAAACAGGTGCAAAACTTTTCGACCGAGTTTTTCGACTGACAGAAACTTTTTCGACTGGATCTCCAAGTCGGAAAGCTCAGTCGAAAAAAGTTGAGTCGAAGAAGCCCTTTTTCGATTGTGTAAGAAAGCCCGATTTGGGCTTCAGTTGAAAACGGCCGTTTTCGACTGAAAAATCCGACTGTATAAGAACAGGCCTTATGCCGGTATCTTTTCCTCTTCGCGTTGTTTTTGTCCGTAAAAGACCAGTTACCCTCGTGTTGTTTTGTCCGTGCAACAGCAGCTATCTTCTTCGTGTTGTTTTGCCCGTGCAACAGGCTTCTGTTTCTCTTCAGCACGCATGGTGTTCCTTTGGCAATTGCAGCCTTTCCTTTTCGTTCCGATTTTCTTGCATCACATTCTTCAGAACACCTGTCGTTTGTTTTGCTTTTTCTTTTTCTTTTTTCCTTCATTTTTTCTTCTTTTTTTTTCTCCTTTTTTCATGGTCAGGCTTGTTTTGTTGCGTTCTCGTACCCTGTATGTTAGCACTTCACTTGTTTTACCTTGATGAGTTGCGACTGTTTGGTTTACTCTTTCACAGTCGTCTGTGACCACAAAATTTATATCTCTCAAGGATGAACCAGCACGAACTCTGGGTTTGTTTGCTGATGTCATTGGGTAGAAAGAACGGTTTGATGTGAAGACAACAACAACAACAACAACGTTTTCACTGTTTTTGACTTTTTTCATGGTGGAGAGCCGTGGTCCTGGGTCAGACGCTGCCGCCTTTGTGCGTCTGCTGCCCTGGCCCCCATCACTCTGTCCTGTATGATCAGCAACTAAATATTCAAGTATTGTAGTCAATATTCAATAGTGTTTTTTTTTTTTTTTTCTCGAGGGACACAACGTTTACATGTGCACACGTTTCTCCTTTGTTGCTAGGCATTAGGTGCCACAAGGTTGAGCAAACAAAATGTCCATTTTATCCGCCATGTACACATCGTATCCTTTCGTACTTACTGGCTTTTACTTGCGGATATCCGTATCATTTTCACGGTTAACCGTATCAATTTAACGGAGAATTGCTACGGTGCAACGTGGGGAAATGCCGCGGTTTTGTGCGGTTTGCTCGACGGAGTGAGGTAAATCGCTCCGTGAATAAAAACTTTGTGACGAATGTCCGCTCCGCAACAATCCGTGACATTTGTAGCGGCGGATATCCGCTCCGTGACAATCCGCGACTTTCCCCGCGAGCGGATATCCGCCCCGTAACACACACGAAAAAATCCGCTCCGCTCCGTGGGATATCAAAGGCGGATATCCGCTCCTTACTAACCGTGAAATTTGTAGTAGCGGATGTCCGCTCCGTATGATGGTAATCCGTGACTTTTCACACGGGCGGATATCCGCTCCGCTCCGCTTCGTAAGATTTAACAAATGAAAAAACCGATCCGCGGAGCGGTGCTTACTCCGTACACATCCCTGTATATTACCTGGCACCTGGTGCGGGCACGCAAATGTGACTTCGAGTCTGGACGCTGAATTGGGGTTCTCAACACCGGCCCCGACTATTGAGCATCAAACAGCACCCGTATAGAGGTATACCAGGTAATAGTAATGCACAAGGGCTCCGCACGGGCGCCGGCATTGGCCGGCGCCCATGCTTCGGGTAGGGCAGGGCAGCACTTCGACGAAATAAGTTGTAGCTGTCCGATATGACATTGAAGTTTAAAGTAATGCCAAGAGTTTAATACGAACATGAGATTCTGAATATCATGAGTTGACAGAAGAAAAACGCCATATACAACAAAGAAGGCACGGATAGGCGAAACACACTGTTGTTGTTTAATGCGCCGTCAAGTAAAAGTTGGCGTATATCAAACAAAAATACCGAAAAGAGTATTGAGAACCTGCTTCGCCTCTAGGCGAAACGAAAGAGGACTTGGCATCAATGAAGAAGCTGCACTGCTGTCCCAGTGGCAATGGAGGTTCGAAATCGACAGGATGCAAACTCGGTTTGCATCAAGCGTCGACATGGGGCCATGTCAGCCGGCGAGGTTTTGGAAGAAGGGCTTTGCCTGAAGGCTGTCGCTTTGCTCTGCGTGGTCACGGGCTAGGAGGAAAACGAAGAAGAGGAGAGCGATCTTCTCGTTGCGGCGGCGTTGTCTAAGATAGATGCGGGGGTGGCTTTGCTCGTGCGTGAGGTTGGCGTAGCGCTCCATCTCTGTTTTTACTCGGGAAAACGGGATATGTTTATCTGCTGTCTTTTGCTTCGCGCGTGCTTTCACGTTTTCAATATCGGACGCGTCCCCTCAATAAATAATATCAGGAGTGTCTCTACCATGACTGCTGACAGTGCCGTGTGTATTTTCTACTCAGAGACTAATATTATTTACTGGTAGAATTTTTGCATTTCGGGCTATGTGCATAGCGGAAGGTCAATATTTAGCATTCTCTCATTTCGGACTAAAGATCCAACTTGAAAAAAAAAAAAAGCGGAGACACTCTATTAATAGTATCTTCTTTCAGGATGTACTACCGCACCAAAAATAAGTAATCTGTAAATGTTGTTGCCTAGAGAAGCATGGACGAGAAAAAAATTAAAACTTCCCGGAAAAGGGTAGGGATGCTGTGTGTGGTAGTCATATACCTATGCAACATTTTTTTTTTCTTTGTCCCATTTATTATCCTCGCACTACTCTCGCGCTCCCGTCAAGTACTAACTCAGATCCGGGGTCACATACCAGGCACTCCTCCCCCCTCCCCACTTCGGCACGTGCCTTCATTTTTATCGCGAAAAGAAGTCAGCATTTTCTTCCCTCGTCGACTCGCGTCGAATCGTACACCTACCCACGCTGCTAGGCGATCTCAGCGGTTGATCCCCCTTTTGTTTGTATTTTTGCAAATAAAGTCAAATCTCATCATGGTGGGAATCGAACTCAAGGACAAACGCTAGTAGTATTCGATTGTAACCTACTAGACCACCGGGGCGACCGGCTGACAGCTGAAAAAAACAAAATAGGATATTTGCATAGAGATTACATTCCTCCCAAATTGTATGATATTACAATGGTTGGCGCCGCGTTACCCAGAGAGGTGTTGCCTGTGGTGTCAGTCAATATTATTTATTGCTGCTCTTGAAGCTCGGAATTTGAAAACAGCGTACCAGGTATATATCGTCGACTGTTATTGTTACAGATTATTTGCTGCTGTGTCATCGATTGCTCGCGAACACGACATGTTGTCAAGAAGATACCTACTACTTTAGATTCTGCTGTTTCATCGATTAGTACGCCACCCGTTGACCCGTCCTCGGAAAAACATCTGCCCAGGAATCCAAAATGAAAAATCGTCGCCGATTATCGGATGTGTCTCTCACTCCCCCTAGTACGCGTTCACGGCCAGGTAGGGGACGGATAAGGAAGGGCGAGGGGCGTTGGACGGCGCCCCTCGAACAAATTGATTTGACCTAGATATCCTATAGCACTACCCACTGAGCTACTTAATCACTTGACTCAGTAGCTCAGTGGGTAGTGCTACATATGTTGTCGAGTTCGTGAACTGATTCTCACCGAATTTTTATCAGGGGTATCCGGGGCTCCCCCCTCGCCACTGACTACAGTAGTAGTAGTAGTAGTAGTAGTAGTAGTAGTAGTAGTAGTAGTAGTAGTAATAGTAGTAGTAGTAGTAGTAGTAGTAGTAGTACTCAGGAGCACACTACCAAAATAACCATTCATAATGTCTTCAGCGCGCACGCTTGAAAAATACAAATATGTAAGTCGGTGAGAATCGAACTCACGACACGAGAGCACTACCCACTGTCACGTGGCTCAGTAACTTAGTGGGTTATGCAAAAAAACAACGAAATATGATTTCGAGTTCATTAATTTATTCTCACCGACTTCGTAACAGGGATCTCCGGGGCTATCCCCTCTCCACGTACTACAGTAGTACTCAGGGAAACACTACTATCATAACCACTCATAACGTCTCCAGCGCGCACGCTCATGAATACCAAATATAATCTCAGTGAGAATCGAACTCACGACACATCCTTCGTTGGTTATATAGCACTATACCCACTGTGCCGAAAGGCAACGACACACGGCAGTAGTAGCTACGATAGGACAAGCGCTTCGAGGCGGCCATAAAAAAAGCGTCGTCGGGAAGACATGTAGATGCCAATTTGGCAATGTTGTCCCTTGATATATTCGTTCAAGCTCTGCATATGCGAAGATCCAAGAATGCCTCGGGCGTATACCGACCAAAATACAAAAAATACACTTCTCGCTTGTCTCGCTCAGCCCCCATCCGCGTTCACGTCGAGGTGCGGAACGAATAAGGCAGGGCGAGGGGCATTGGAGCCGCCCCCCGAAGATGGCGCTCGAACGAAGCTACCGTTCAAGCTCTACATATGCCAAGATCCAAGAATAACTCGGGTGTATACCGCCCAAAATACAAAAAAAAAACACTGATCGCTTGTCTCGCTCAGCCCCCATCCGCGTTCACGTCGAGGTGCGGATCGGATAAGGCAGAGCGAGAGGCGTTGGAGCCGCCCCCCGAAGATGGCGCTCGAACGAAGCGATTTTACCGAGAAATTCCAGTTTCGAGAATCCCATACTGAGGCCGAGACGCAAGAAACTCCTGACCAAATCTCTGACCCCTCAAAAAAAAAAGGAATCACTACTTGTATATATATTTATATGTACAAGGGCTCCGCATGGGTGCTGGCGAACGCCGGCACCCATGCTCCGGGTAGGGCAGGACAGCACTTCGACTTGTTCGATTCATTATTCGATAGAGAGTAAAAAACGTTACCACACAACACAAAGTCTACGCGCGTAGAATGCAGAGCAATGCCAAGGTATCGATATAGACCAACAGTGGACTACTTACTTCTGCCGCTTCTTGCGTGAATCCGATTCCGAGCTTCATCATGTTTCAATCGGATAAATCCGAGCCCGCGCAGACTGACCCTCCGGTCTGGCCACGAAGAGACGTTTCGAGTGCGTTTCTTGATGTTTTGACTCAACCAAGCATCCAGGGCTAGCAAAGGGTGGCCATGTATGCTGCATGTTCTCTACGTAGATACTGAGAGGCGCGCACTGAGCCAGATCCTGCTACACCATGCATGATAGTATCTAGATCCGAGGCTCGCAGACCGACTGTCTGTGTGTGTATAGTCTGATCGTGGAGAGACTTGCTGACGGTGTTCTAGGCGTGCAACACGGTGTCGCTGCCTTCGTCATTCAATTCTCCGAACGCTATTATAATGCTGCTACTTGTTGCTATCTGGTAGGTAGAGTATTAGCAGTACGCGAAAGCACTGCACTAAGAATTTGGCAGTCAAGAATTTCAGGGTCGAGTTTTAGACGAAAATAATATATATAGACCTATATATATTACCTGGTATGGCCTTTTGTCTGATCACTGGTCGCTCATTGGTCGGGGATCGTACATAGAGTAACCGTCATCTGGAGACGATAGGGTCCCATCCCACGATCATAATCCATCCACACATACATGTACAACTCCGACAACCCGGGAACGAACACGATATCACCAGGATTGATACCTCCCCGTAGAGTGTGGAAATAATCCCCAACCCCACCTACCAGCCGATCTCTGATTGGCCGGGGGTCATATATCACAGAGCCAGCTCCACCCGGGTACGACAGGGTCCCATCCCCGATCCGAAGGTCATTCTATATATCTAAAAGTTAGACAAACCGGGGAATGAAACCGAGTTCTCTCGGGTCGTCACCGGCCCTCGCGAGGTGGAACCCCAACTTCGTTGGCTCAAATCGCTGATTGGTTCGAGCTCCACGGCGCCGCCCCACCCGACGAGGATGATAGAGGCTCACCAACCAATGGGGGGCAGTTCTGTCGCACACGGGGGAGATAGGGCCTCATCCCCGGTTCATAAATCCTCCAAATCTCTACAGCCCCAACAAAGCGGGAACTATAACGATGATTTCCCCGGTCGATACCTCCCCGCACGGCGTGCCCACCCCGACCCCATTGGCTTATTCGCGATTGGCTGGTAGTCTTTGACTCAATAAGCTCACAAACACTCCGCCCTCTACTCACTGGTTGTACGACTTACAGGATATACATGATAAACTGGTGCATTATTTCCTAAACCGTCACATTTATCCCCTTAAAAAAATGTATAGTTTCCACGCACAGATTGAGCTGCCCCCCCCCCCCCCCCCCACCCCCCCCAAGATAAACTGGTGCATTTTTTTTCCAAAACCGTCAGATTTATCCCCTAGAAGGATCTATAGTTTCCACGCACAAATTGAGCTTCCCCGCCCGTCCCTCCCCTCCCCCCTTCCCCCCCCCCCCCCCCCCCCCCCCCGCTCTCTTTTGATCAAAACCAGGCCCCCACGTCCTTCAAAACTCCGCCCTCCCCTCACCGGTTATTCGACTTACAGGAGTCACTTGATAAACGGATGCATTTCCTTCCACACCTGTCAGATTTTGTCCCGCTCAGAAACGGGTTTTATAGTTTCCGCGCACAGACTGACTAACATCACCCTGTTGACCCTGATAGCTACACTGTAGTTGCAAGGGGAGTCGCCGACCTATATCCTTAATGAGGACACACAACCCGTAATACGCGCGATCGGAGTATCACACGCAGCTTGCAAAGATGAGTCTCGACAAAATATTCGATCTCACAGCTGGAGTGTATTTTCATTTTTTATAATAAGCTCACAATTATTTCGACTGACTAGGGATTTTTCGCATACTTCCGTATACGGCAAACATTGGCAATGCGAACGCAATTCGACCAGTTATATGCATGATAGCTCGCACAAAGACGCGATTTTCAGCCTATATCAGGTTGGCGTGCCGAGCAAGTACGCTCAAAATGGGGATGAGAGAAACACCTGGTGAACAGCAACAACAGCACCAAACGCAATACAAAAGGACGAACTAGAGCGATTTGTATCCAGGATTCAGGTCCACCCGGTTATAAGCACAATTTTAAACAAAACTGAGGTGTTCAAAGCAAAAAAATGTAAATAAGTGGAACTAAAAGACTGGCACAACTCGAGCATAATAACCGTGGAAAAAATCCTGAAATGAGGCCAAAAACAGTGCGTATTTGACTCGCGTAATGGTCGAATAATCATGTAAACTTGGAGCAAAACCACGGGGACGGAAGAAGGTCGTCCCTGGGGTGGGATAAAAGCCTGATAGCTGTACAGAAAACGCAAGATGATGCCACTTGCATCGTCGGCTCCTGTGCAACAGCTCTCTAACAAGAAGAGAGTAGGAAGCGGTCAAGGAAAACAGAGCCTACTCAGCAATCATGGACATCGCAGCTGTCGCTGCGACCCTACCTCGGCTTCTTTGGGGTGCGTCAAGCAGAAGATAAACCACCCGTTGACCTTCCAAGACATCGCGTGCCCATATTTGGTGCGATTCGAACACCACCTCGTTCCGGGTCCCGGTAGGCAAGCCCCACAAACTTCACGCTGCCATCCGTCCTTAGACGATTGGAGCGGTGTGGTATTAATGTCGCGGGGGTGAGTTTCTCGGCGGATGGGGGGGCTTCCCTCACAAGTGTTTACCCCGACAAATCAACTATGAAAAGTTGTTCGCGCTGCTCGACAGAGTGCTGGTGAGCGCAACCGAGGCAGCTCTAACGCACGCAGCTGGTGGTGGGCGAAGACAACCATGCCGTGGTGGACGCGTTCACACCCACCCACGGGTTGTAAGTCGGATTATTCCAGCAAATGGTAGACCAGGGCTTCGGGCTGTCCCTGCGATGGGTACCGACGGCAGAGGAAATAGCGGCGAGTCGGGGTGGGGGTGAAGCAGGGACCTCCGTTGGTGGCACTTCAGCTGCGTCATCTAGTGTGGGACACGCGCCGTCGCACACAGAGGCTGCCCACAGCAACAGAACGCATCGCATTGATTCGGGACGTGGTCGTCTTCTGCGTGACACTGTACACAGGGAAGTGTGGTGTTAAGGTGTCGGTAGTGGTTGCGTCGATATTGTTGCAGATGACGGGAAGCGAGAGGTTCAATTTCAATTCCCTCTTCGGAAGATGTTGCGAAGTTCCTCCCAAGCAGTCATGGTGAGGAAGAGCCTAAACTGCCGCAAAATTAGCATTTCGCAACCGTGGTAGAGTACCGACAGGAGGCGGAATCCATACACGGGTCACTGGCATAGAGGTCAGGATTCTTGTTCCCGAGTGTTATAGAATGCGGAAATATGGTATATGTGGCGTTAACGCCGGCGCAGATGACCACCAACCTCCAGATCCGTTTGCGGGCGGCCGGCACGAAGGACATGAAGCGGTACACCGTTCGCTCTCCCGGTTGAGAGGGGCGGCATGCCATAAGATGGACCGTACGGCTATGGGCATTTTATGGAGTACGTGGGGTGACAGTCCGCAACCGGCGCACGCGCAGACACATAGGGTCAACAGCGTCCGCCGCCGCGGCGGGGATGAAGCGTTCTCGCCAAACGGCGTTCATAGAGGCGGACTCCTGCTGCTGCCCGCAAAGTTTGCACGTTCGTACATAGCGCGTGCACGGGACTACCGAAGCCGAATCTACTAGGGGTTAAGGTACTATAGAAGTTTGGGTATCACAAGGACGACAAGAAACCCGAAGGAAGGATAATAACAAGAGACAAATAAACTGCGCCCTGAGAGAAGGGCAAAGGGGCAAAAAGTATGGGTGTGATCTCATGCCGCACCAGAGAGGCCTCATTGATCCCAAACTATATACGAGTTAAAGCGTCGGCGAAAAGTTATAGCAGCAATCTTGGCGCAAAACCCCGGGGACGGAATAAGACCGTCCCCTGGGTGGGAGAAAAGCCTGATAGCTGCACAGAAAAAGCAAGACGACCCCATTGCATCGTCGGCTCCCGTGCAACAGCTGGAGAGAGCAGGAAGCGGTTAGGGAAAATAGACCATCCCGCCCGGCCATCATTGTGCGCAAGACACACCGACAACGACATCAGTTTTATTTTGTAGTATTTACAAGATCTCCCTTCGGAGTGGGCTCATGAGAGCACAGCGGATGGGGGTGATGCAAGACGAAAGCAAACAGTGATATAGATTTGAAACGCCTCTTTTCCCGCAACAACCCGCTGCCGAAACACAGCGCGACCCACTTCCTGTACGAACGCATACGGATGTTCAGCCCGTGTCAACACTGCTGAGCGGCGCACCCAGCCCCTAAGTAGTATGACGATATTATGTTAAACTAAAAAAAAAAATATAATTGAAAAACAGTTTTCAGTCATGGATCGCTATCATTATTATTGTGCGCGTTCGAAGGTGACAGAGTGCAGTAGTGAAGGGAATTGGCGTGGAAAAGGACAGTGAGAATGTTTGGCTGGTGAGGGTCAGCCGGCGGTGGGTAATTTGTTCCAGCGACCCGGACTTCTATGGTCACCCCGTATAGTATCTCGGCGGCCACTACCCCTGCAAAACACACCACCAACAGTTCCGGCCCCAGATTTTGCATACAGAACCGGGTGCTCCTGTACGGACGCTCGTGTCAACACAGCTGCGCATAGCTGTGCCTTACAGCTGTGCCTTACAGCAGTGCTCGTAGCTGGCATATGACGATTTTCTGTTGAACTATGACTTTTTTTGTTCAACTGCTTCTGTTGTTGTGGCATATGTATGCGATTTTTTGTTGTTGACGGTGCAGCTCCCATGCAAGACACAGCAATAGCAACCCCGGCCCCACTCCCGCGGCCCCAGATATACAGAAGAACCGGCTGCTCCTGTACGGACGCCTGTTACAGCAGCTGTGCCTGCTCTCAGTGCAGTGTGCTCAAAACGTGTTATTGTTCTAAATTACTGCTGCTGCAACTGCCGACAGCTGCTGCTGACGTGTTTTTTTTTGTGCAAAACACAGCAGCACAGCAACAGCAGTGCTGAACTGGTGGCCCTGTACAGACGCCCGTGTCAACATAGCTGTGCAGGTCTGCTCCTCTCAGCAGTGTGTAGGCCTGTGCCTCTCGGCAGTGTGCTTAGCTCTAGCTAGGGGCATTTTTTGTTCAACTATACCCTGCTGGAGTTGCTGTAAACGTGTTCAACCAAAAGAAGCAGCTGCTGTTTTTCTGACGTGTTTTTGGACTGTTGAGCCAACAGCCCGCCAACAGCCCGCCGACAGCCCACGGAAGCGGAAAGAAAAATGACAGTCCTGCGCCAGATTTTGGTATATAGCCTGTTACAGCAGCTGTGCCTGCTCTCAGTGCAGTGTGCTCAAAACGTGTTATTGTTCTAATTACTGCTGCTGCAACTGCCGACAGCTGCTGCTGACGCAACAGCAGTGCTGAACTGGTGGCCCTGTACAGACGCCCGTGTCAACATAGCTGTGCAGGTCTGCTCCTCTCAGCAGTGTGTAGGCCTGTGCCTCTCGGCAGTGTGCTTAGCTCTAGCTAGGGGCATTTTTTGTTCAACTATACCCTGCTGGAGTTGCTGTAAACGTGTTCAACCAAAAGAGGCGGCTGCTGTTTTTCTGACGTGTTTTTGGACTGTTGAGCCAACAGCCCGCCAACAGCCCGCCGACAGCCCACGGAAGCGGAAAGAAAAATGACAGTCCTGCGCCAGATTTTGTATATAGACATATTTTACCGGGGTAACTACTTTCTGCGACGAGGTGCCGCGTTGATTACCATCGAATCAAAGCGGGGGTAGTAGCCCTGGGCGAGAGTCTCTGGCTGGTCGCAGCAGAGAGGCCTCATTGATCCCAAACTACATACGAGTTAAAGCGTCAGCAAAATGTTACAGCAGGGATACTATAATCACCTCTTTGTCGCTTATGCTACACCGAAAAGAAATGTTGAAAATCCCGTCTTCATTCGCTTATAGGGTGAAAACCCAAGCTCGCCAATATTTTCGCGGGTTTTCTCGCATGCTACTCGAATAGGGCAAAAATTCGCCATACGACCGCAACTCGTACAAAACGCTCCACCTCACGATGAATCTATACAGTTCGTACCCAGAGCGTCAAAGATAAAGCCATTCGGGATATAAGAGCGGTTAAATCGCCATGTCCCGGCATACTATTAATAACAGACATCTATTGCCCACAACAGACAAGAGCACTGAACGCCTGCTGCGGCTTGTCACAGGGTGATCTTGAATCGGAATACACCCACTGTACTGCTGTAATTGCTTGTTGGTGTAGCTTGTTTAAAAAGCTGTTCTCGATTTTGTAACAGTTTTTTTTTCATCCCATTTATTATCCTTGCACTACTCTCGCCCTCCCTCCCAGTAGTAGTATAACTCAGATCAGGCGTCACATAGCGGGCCCTCCTGCCCCCTCCCCACTACGGCACATGCCTTACTTTTTACCGCGAGAATAATTCAGCGTTTTCTTCCCTTGTCGATTCGCGTCGAATTGTACTTGCCCACGCTGCCAGGCATTCTCAGCAGTTAGTTGATCCTATTTTTGCATTTCGGCGAATAAAGTAAAAAATGTCACAACGGTGGTAATTGAAATCAAGCACCAACGCTCGTAGTATTCGAAGGTAATCACTAGATAGACTACCGGGGCGACGGGCTTTATATAACTCACTAGAGATGATCAATCAGCAATCAGCAGCAAGGAGCACGTCCAGTAGGACGCAACAATAAATGATTTGCCAATTACGTATCAACACAACCGCGTTTCCAGTTGACTGCGGCAAACGACCAAAACAGCAACGGAGACAGAGGCACGACAGCAACAACAAAGCACGCCTTCCACACCGCCTATACTTCTCCATAGAGTCTTCTAGGGGAAAAGAACCACCCGCTGATGCGATACCGGAACGAATGCATGCCACTGGTTTCGTACGTGGATACCGTCTACTAACTACGACCTTCGCGTGGCGCAGCTCAACAACAGGAACGATTTTCCCCCTTGTTTTTTATGTCGAAAAGTTATTCCCTGTTTTTGGTACACCTTCCCCATCCATGCTATAAATCAGACAAAAAGCGTGTGTGAAATAGAGCATCAGTGTGTTTGCTCTTACTCGTACCTATAATACTTGCGCGAGTACAAACTATGTCGATGTCCCTGAACTACCACCCTTGAGGCCGGGGACGCAGCCACTCGTGATGCTGCTGTGTGGTTTTTCTGGCGCAGTAATCGTAATCACTACCTCGTCGTTTTAGTCATGCGTGCGCTTGCCACGTCTATACCCATACACGTACGTACCTATCGAAATTCAATAATAAAATGCACTACTATGATACCTGCCGCGGTTTCATGGGGATTTTTTTTACAGTAAATATTTTTTGTTTTGGGACAAACTATGACGCCAATTTTGATGTAATGTCTTGCCAGTGTTATCAACCTCTCCATACATCGAGATCCGAAGAATAACTGGAGGGTACCGTTTAAAATACAATTTTTTGCGCACTTCTCGCTTGTCTCGCTCAGCCTCCATCCGCGTTCACGTCGAGGTGCGGAACGGATGAGGCAGGGTGAGGGGCCTTGGAGTCGCCCCCTCCCTGACGGCGCTCGAACGAAACGACTTTACCGAGAAATTCCAGTTTCAAGAATTCCATACTGAGGCCGAGACAAGAAAACTCCCGATCAAATCCCTGTCCCCTAAAACAAAAACCATTCAAATCATATATATATATAACTTCGTCTAGGGTGGCCGATACGAGCAGCCCAAGCGGGCTTGCTTTCACAGGGCTTTTTGGCCAGGCTAGCCCAAGCAGGCTTCTGGCTGGACAGATCGATCACGATTCGCAACCACTGAAACTTTTCGGAGGAATAGATAAAGCGTCTTTCTCTAGCTTTCCACTAGCTCTTTCAAGAAGCTTTTTCGTATCGCCCGTTTTTTTGCCCGGTTTTTAGCTCTTTAATCCTAGCTCTCTCGCTACTGCAACAGCAGTACATTTTCTCCAGCTTTCCACTAGCTCTTTCAAGAAGCTTTTCGTCTTGCCTGGTTTCTTGCCCGGTCGTTAGCCCTAGCTCTTCTCGCTACTACAACGGCAGTAGTGGTTGGTCACATCATTGCAGCCTATCACCCGAGACTTTCAAGCTATTTCTTTTCATCTACGAGTAGCTTCAAACTCTTTGATCGTCGACTGTCCCAGCCTTGCAAATTCAAGAACGGCTACACACTCCGGCAGTCTGGCGGCAACCTTTCGGGACAGGAAATAGAGCTGTGCCAACTCGACGTTTCACTCGAACCATAGTGCACAACAATATAAGCGTCATGTTGCTAGAACAATCTACGGCAAAGCCGTCGAAAGCTGCAACATAGACGCAAAGGAAGCCAAGCCGTGCAGGCAGAAGCCCAGCGCAGCAGTACAATGACAACACCAAACTGCAACAAGATTGTTACTGGTTCCCCCAGAGCGGCTGCTGTCGCATGCGATTTCAGCTCGCCAATCGCTTTGGCGCGTCGTTTGGGTCGTTGATTTTCACGTTTCTTTTCCCCAGGTGTATGCGCGACAGTCGCATGGTGGTTGCGTTGTACCTGTGGTATCAAGGAAGCGGGGCAGCTACTTTATACTGCTGTACATAAAATAAAAGTGATGTTTGTGCTACTATTACGAATAATGAAGTTCACACATCGTTTTTAAAAATGATCGGGACGATACAACACTAATTTTCTCCATGCGTGAACAAGCAAGTGCACGCACGAAAAAAACGGTAATTTGTACCCATGAACTCTTCTTGCGTCACCCTCTTCTACACCTAAATAAATACCCTCCGCTGACGGGAATGTTTTTGTTTGTACTCTCTCGTGTGCCGCGCTCCTACATAATCTCATACTAACTGTGCTACTTCCAAAACATTTCTGCGGTTTTTCCGTCTGCTCTCGCTTCACCTCTCCTGCATGTTCCTGTCTACTTTTTCTTATACATACAAATACAACTACTTTGAGTATTAACATCTTTTTTTGGATTGTTGCCCCAATTGCAGCACAAAAGTGCAGATCGTGTAGTAGCCCGAAACTACCCCTATTAATATCAGGACTTTTCACGGGCCATGATCCGACCCGCGGGTCGGGTCAAGGGGGTTTCGAAATCTCGCGGGTCGGGTCGGGTCAAGAGGTTGTTAAAATCTCACGGGTCGGGTCGGGTCGGGTCGGGTCAAGAGGTTGTCAAAATCTCGCGGGTCGAGTCTGGTCGGGTCAATAGGCTTCAAAATCTTGCGGGTCGGGTCGGGTCGGGTCGGGTCAAGACGTTTCAAAATCTCGCGGGTCGGGTCGGGTCGGGTCAAGAGGTTTTCAAAATCTCGCGGGTCGGGTCCGGTCATGACCCGCGAGATACGGGTCACTCGCGGGTCAAGCCATCATGACCCGCGAGTTGTTTTCGGCTGACCCGCGGGTCAAACCCGCGGATCTGGCCCGCGGATCCGCCTGTTCCAAACTTACAGCTGAGGGCCGTTGCCGTGCAGGCACCCCGCGGGTCCGACCCGCGGATCCGTAAATCATACAACACTTACCGCTTCCTGCTTCTCTCGTGCGGATGCCCCGATCATCACAGCGTGTTGAACAATCACCAGGCAGTGCCCCTAGCTACTCGTACCAAGGCATACAGTGAGACGCGAATCCCGTGCCGGCTGAAGCCATAACAGTAGTAGTAATAATACGGTTATGCCAGTACGAAATGTGACCAAACGTGAAAAAGCAAGAGCAGTTGTCGAAGCAGCAGCAGCAGCAGCACCGGCAGCAGCAAGCACCAGCAGCAGACCCCTGATTCTCGCGGATCGCAGCCCCTGCTGACAGATCCACCGCCCCAGTTGTGGGCTTGCTGCCGGAGGCGGCTCAACTAGGCTGCTTGCCGGGGCTGGAGACTGCATGGATAGAAGATAGATACAACAGTAGTAAAAGTAGTAGTAGCGGCTAGCTCGAGAATTATCATACCAGTACGAAATGTGACCAAACGTAAAAAAGCAAGAGCAGTCGTCGTCGAAGCAGCAGCAGCAGCAGCACAGCAGCAGCAGCAGCAACCCGGCAGCAGCAAACACCAGCAGCAGACAACGCATCCTCGCGGATCGCAGCCCCTGCTGACAGATCAACCGCCCTAGTTGTGGGCTTGCTGCCGGAGGCGGCTCAGCTAGACTGCTTGCCGGGGCCGGAGACTGCCTAGGTAACTAGCTCGCTCGTCGGGTCGCTCGTCGGGTCGACCCGGTTATCTAGCGCTGCGGGCGTGGCTAATTGGTCATGCGTGTGGGTTGCGGTTTCTTTCTCATTCTTCGCGCGCACACCACAAAATGCTGCTGCAAACAATACCAGTAGAAATAACCGTAGAACACGACATCCTGGGAAAAGTACGAGGGACCAAGGACCAACCAATCGACAGACGTATGCATGCTGTGACCCGTGACTTTTCGACTTTGATCCGTGAGAAATGTCACGGGTCAAGTCGACCTGACCCGCATGAAACCCGCATCTCGCGGGTCACCCGGATTGTGGCGGGTCGGATCGGGTCGGGTCAGGAGGGTTTCAAAAACTCGCGAGTCGGGTCGGGTCGGGTCAAGAGGTTTTCAAAATCTCGCGGGTCGGGTCGGGTCGGGTCGGGTCGGGTCGGGTCGGGTCAGGAGATTTTCAAAATATCGCGGGTCGGTTCGGATCGGGTCAAGACACCTCGAAATTCTCACGGATCGGGTCGGGTCGGGTCGGGTTGGATCAAGACGTCTCGAAATTCTCACGGGTCGGGTCGGGTCAGCTGACTCGACCCGACCCGACCCGACCCGACCCGACCCGCGAGATTTGACCCGACCCGTGAAAAGCCCTGATTAATACTGAAACTCGTTTCTGTACGAAAATCGTCCTCCTACCACACTGCTCCTCTCTTCTTTCTGCCCTTCTGTACACGCACAAGCACGCGTTAATGTTTATTTGCTATCGCTCATACCTGATTTTTAGCAAGATTATGATGCTCTTACATTGCTGCTGCTGCAGCCTCCTCTGTTTTGCTGCTGTGCTGCTATTAATACTGCGTTCTATGATTTCATTCTCTCCTCTCGAATCGCCCTCTTTTGGTCTCTGATCGCCTACCTTTTCCTCTTTATTTTCTAGTTTGCCGTTCCCTGCTGCGTTAATGTTTAATGCTTGGGTTATGCTTGGGTTCTACACTCATTTTTTACCACCACTACTGCTGCTGCTTCTACTACTATTACTATTACTACTACTACTACTACTACTACTACTACTACTACTACTACTACTACTACTACTACTACTACTACTACTACTACTACTACTACTACTACTACTACTACTACTACTACTACTACTACTACTGAGTACTAGTACTAGTACTAGTACTAGTACTAGTACTAGTACTAGTACTAGTACTACTACTACTACTACTACTACTACTACTACTACTACTACTGAGTACTAGTACTACTACAAGTAGTAGTACTAGTACTAGTACTACTACTACTACTACTACAAGTACTCTAGTAGTAGTACTAGTAGTAGTACTACTAGTACTACTACGACTACTACTACTAGTACTAGTACTAGTACTACTACTACGACTACTACTGTCTCGTCTCTTGCGTCACCCTCTTTTGGTTTACTTTTCGTCTCTTAATTGTCTGCTTTACTTTCTACGTTATGTTTAGTGCTCTTCGGTTCTACGCTCACTTCTTATTCTATGCCTAGCATTTTCCGCCTCGTTATATTTCACCTCCGAAGGGAGAACTTGTACATGTATACAAGGTTCCCCTTCGGGAGGTGGACACGTGCCTCCCGGGGGCGACGCAAGTCGAATGACTACAACTGATGATGAAGTATTTATGCAGAAGGTGTATATCGGAGGGATGCGTAGTGGAAAGAATGTGGATAATATAAGATATCACAGACATTTGGAGGAGGAGGGTTGGGATATTGCTGAGGCTCGGTGTGATAAGTTATTCGAAAGTCCACTCCGTATAACTGCGTGGCAGCAATTAATTCTACGTTTGTAGCATATGCGTAAGGCTGTGACATGAACTGGAGATACTCTTCGACACTCGAATATGTAGCAGGTTGAGATCCAGCGACTTCTTCCACAAGTTTTTGATTTGCTCCAGCTAAGATGCTGTCGTGGAAAGTGTTGAAACCTGATCCTGGGACAACGGTGTACAAATTGGTTGTGATGTGGGCAATAATATGTGCACGGACGATGTGATGTAAAGCTGGGTTGTTGTGCACACGACGCGAGATACATCTTAATAAACATGCACCATCACCATTCTCGGGAATAATGGACCATTGACCAGAAACCGTGTCAATTGTGAGGGAGAACTCACAGTAAACTTAGAGTCTATGGACTACGTGCTGCTTGCTGGTGGTGCTGCTGACGGAACTTTGCAAGACAAACGGAACTTTTTCGGGCACGTTGGCGTTGTTTGTTCCGTTCAGAAAAATATATTGTCTACACCGACAAATGATTCTTCATTATCTACATGACCTTGATTTGCTCCAGCTAAGATGCTGTCGTGGAAGGTGTTGAAACCTGATCCTGGGATAACGGTGTACAAATTGGTTGTGATGTGGGCAATAATATGTGCACGGACGATGTGATGTAAAGCTGGGTTGTTGTGCACACGACGCGAGATACATCTTAATAAACATGCACCATCACCAATCTCGGGAATAATGGACCATTGACCAGAATTGTTATTGTTGCCGCTATTGTTGTCTTGATCATTTTCGCTGTCTGATGGGTTTGTACTGCTGTCGCTGCTGTTAGAGGAATCATTGGTGTCAATTTGTTGTTTGTTTTCTGTGTCCAGTATTTTTCCCCGCGTGCTTATACCGATGTTTGTTGCCGATATGGTCTGTTGTGTGCACATCGTTACTTTTGCTTGAGTTGTGTTGCTACTTTATGTCTCTTTATACAGGTTTCGCTACTACTGCTGTATGGTATCCACCGTGTCAATTGTGAGGGAGAACTCACAGTAAACTTAGAGTCTATGGACTACGTGCTGCTTGCTGGTGGTGCTCTATTGTAAAACCGCTGTGTATGTTCTTTTGATGAGAGTAAACGTCTTGTGTATTTATTCTCCTCGGTCCATCCAGAAAAAAATCCCGTTCTCAATAAAATTTGATTTTTTATGATCTATATATTATTGCCGCTCTCTGCGGTTGCTTGCTGCTGCTGTGATCGTAGACAGTTCATACCGATGTTTGTTGCCGATATGGTCTGTTGTGTGCACATCGTTAATTTTGCTTGGGTTGTGTGGCTACTTTATATCTCTTTATACAGGTTTCGCTACTGCTGTGTGGTAACCACCGTGTCAATGGTGAGGGAGAACTCACAGTAATGACATAGTTCACGTCGTTGCAGCGGGTACATATACACCGCGCCCGCGTCTAGCAGTGCGGGAAAATTCTCTCGCAAATACATTTTGATGCCACCCCGATGTACGTGCGAGGACTAAAGTTCCACCGTGTGTGTAGTAGACGTATTTAAGCCTGGCGATATGCCTATATTTTTGGCTCTAAACCAAATTAAGCCCTATCGTGTCTTAAATGTCTACAAAATAGGTCTATTTTATCGACCTAACGACCACGGCAGACCACGGTGAGATATGGATTTTCCCAAAATATGCACTTGGGCACATTTTGGCCCAAGTGCATATTTGAAGCAATTTTCCGAGTATTTTCCAGCAAACAACAGCATTTCAGACGACAAAAGCTCGAGGAAACATCAGACGGATGCCTACATTTCGAGGGTGGAAATTGAACCGGGTTGAGGGCCAGTCCTGCTGTGCTGCTGTACTGACTGCCACACTGAGGCACACCGAAGGCGGCAGACGCCTGCGAGGTATCCTACATATGAAGCGAGTATGGAGTACGAAGCACTCAATGTTTTTGCCAGGCACCAGTTATTTGTTTTGGCCGTTTGTTCAAGCTCGCACAGCATGGGCAGGGGAGGGTCTTTCTCGAAGTTTCCACCCACTCATGTGCTGACTCATGACATGAATCCTCGTCTTGCCATCTGCGTCTGGAGTAGTGCAGAAATATCATAGTATATTTTCAAGTAGTTTGATCTTTCCTCGGCTTTTCTTTTTATGCGTACTGAAAGAGACCACTATTTCGAGTTTTAGACATATGGTGTTTTTTTTATGCGTTTAAGGTCGAAGTATCGAATGGCCTAGCTCTTCCAGTTGGAAGTACTTAAGACCTAACCTCGAGGCTTAAATACGTCTAGTGTGTGGTTGCCCGGGGACAGAAGCGTCTCATACCCCGCAAAATAGAGCCAGTCTCGGCGGCTTTCCGCGGCCATAGCTCGCGCCACGGACGTCCCATGAGCCCGGCACACGGCTGATAATATACCGACGGGTAGTCTGATCGCATTGCAGAAGAAAGCACACAAAAAAACTCTGCGCCGGCGGAGAAAAAGGGACGGACTAGGCAAAAAAATCAAAATGGTACATATGCATATGTAAAATGCGACCCTCGTTTTTTTTTGGCTCGCTGCTCTCCGGCGGCCGAGTGCTTTTTCTCGCACTTTCGGCCGCGGGACAAGCTAGCCTGCCATGGGTACATTCTGAAGAATGTCTGGATCTCGGCCGAACTCCGGGGCGGCGCTCGGCGCATTAAACGTCGCTAAGCTAGCTCTATTTGGCAAGGGATTGCGTTCCGACTCCCTGAGACGAGCAGGTCACTTGGAACACCCCAAATTGTTTTTCAAATTTTGATATTTTGATGAACTTTTGCATTTTTTGTTCTTCGTTGTTTTGTTCTTAAAAAAATGGCCCGCTACTCAACAAACCTCAGCAGCAGCAACCGCCAAGACTAAATCAACCTCAGCAGCAGCACAACAGGAGCAGTAGCAGCAGCATACCAGGTACAGTAGTAGCAGCAGTACACGTGTGGATCGAATTAGTGTGGGGTTTGGGGGCGCGCCGCCCTGGGCCGTTTCGGCCCCGGATCTCGACGTGGGTGCGTGGGCACGGGTGCAGACAAGAGTAAATCGGCCTGCGCTCTCCCGCCGCGCGGGCGGCCGCTCGTCGAGGTAGGAGCGAAAGCGTCTGTGGGCGTGATTGACCCGGTGTGTTTATTTTTCTCTTGCGGGGGTAACTAGACGTGTCTGAATGTAAGGGCCGTTTTTACTTGAACAAAAATACATATCCCGGTATTTTATTTCCGGACAGAGCGGATGCTAGCAGGAGGAGGCTGGGAGGTAGAGGCCGGGAGCAGCCGAGTGTTGGAACGAGCGCCACAGGGCACGGCTTTCATCTCTCCGCGCGGGAGACGGGGCTCACAGGGACATAGAGCGGGGAAAGCTTGGAAGATGGCGCAGAGCGCGGCGAGGGTGGTAGGCATCGCGAGCGCAGCATGCACGCGAGTCTCAACCAGGCCAAGTATTTTGGGGGGGGCAGAGTGGAACCATGGGTAGGGTCCAAGGATATATAACTCCTTATTAGCGATAGCCAAACTCAGGTATAACCGGTGCTGCTGTAAAAAAAAAAATCGGGTGCAGTTTTATTTCAGCGTTCGCCACGCGCCCAGGACGCCATCTGATTGGCTGGGTGAATCGGTTCTAGGTCTGTCGCTATTATCGTACACACATATCATACACATCTGTTGCTATTATCGTACATACTTTTCTGACCAAATGCACCAAGTAGTGGCGGGTTCAGGCGGGAACACTATCGATCTAGCTCTACTTTCAACGGGGATAAACGAGGAGTACATGAAGGTTTCGGTTCCCTCAAACACAGTACAAAAGCGTTCAACGCTACCCCCAACTCATGGAAAATCCTACCACGTACGCCACACATACCGAAATTGTTGCCGCCAACCAGTTAATTATTGTACATCCAAGAGCAACTGACATTGGCTGATCAACCCTATTCAATACCCACCAAGTGCAGACACATGTGACGTACTATACAATAGCAACGAGCACTATTCCACGTGCGATACACAGCATCCCCTGACCACTAATAATTTGTTTGCGCGTACATCAGTACAACGTGCACCCACCGCTATCACACCCTTCCCGCTGAGTATTGCGCTTTGTTTGGAGCAACGCACTACTAGCTCATGCCACACGTTTCCTCTAAGAAGAGCTGTTGATTGTATACTTGGATATGATGCGGATGCGGATATGATGACGGTTGAGTATTGTAGGGGTTTCCAGTGATAAGTTGGCTACATGGTAGCGGTATATCGGGATGGTGGAATGATTTCGGGTATTTCGCCGTCACTCTTCGTTGTGCTTCTTCTACCGAGTGAGTCTTCTCCTCTCCACGCTGCGCCTTGGCTAGGAGCAACTTAATATATATTTGTACGTCTTATGCTTGTCTTCATACCGGTGACTCCACTACCCCACTATTGTCGGCTCAACGGGTAAGCCCTCTTCGCTTCGTAGGGATCAACAAACACGATAATTATCGCGTACCGTACGCTGTACTACTCCTGTTCGAAGAAAAGGGTGTTGAGTGACGTGGGCTCTTATGCGGAAGAGAGCTAGCTGGATATATCACAAAAACAGCCCTCCCTGTGAAAGGGAGCGAGCTGGGTGTCTTATTCGGACCATGCCTGAGGGCGACGTAAAAATGGGCGTTGTGAACGTGAAGGCATTGGCAGAGAGGGCGAGGAGCTTTCAGCGGGCCAAGATGCGGGAGCTGGAAGAGCTGCTCGAAATACGGGACCAACTTGATAAATAAATCGAGAGTGGTTTCCGTTATGGTTTCCGGACCATAGACCAGATTTCGGCAGGATGGCACAAGTTCTATCGAATCGAAGGTCGCATTGAGGAAAGCGAACTCATCATTCGCGAGTACTCGCAACTTCTCCTCGAGCTCTCAAGCTTCTCTCTACGACTGGAGCAAATGCGAGACATTTCTCAGCCGTCTTAGGTACCAGAGAGGGGAGCGGGCGTGGCCAGATGTGAGTCACAGCTCGTAATCCCAGTACTTGAGACTGGGAGTGAGAGCACTGCTCAGCAGCAGCCGCAGCAGCAGCAGCAGTTCAAGACGGAGAAAGTTTTATGGTGGAATTAGAGACGAGGGGGGAAGAGCAGGTGGAGCTCTTGCAGCTGCCATTGAAACAGCAGCAGCAGCTGCAGCCTCCGGCGGCACCACCCCGTGTTAGGACGTCACAGCTCGCATTCCCAATGCTAGAGACTGGGAGCGAGAGCACCGCACAGCAGCAGCCGCAGGGGCAGCAGGAGCAGTTTGTGACGGGGGAGAAGGGATGGCTCGAAGATTTGGTTGTGAAACTAGATTACGAGAAGTATCCGCCGGCTGCTGAGCCCATTGATGTGTGGGCCCGGGTTGGGGCCGGCACAAGGTGGCCGGTTGCGGTGGAGGACGCTGGGTGTGGGAGGCACGGACACCCAGGTGGAGAATCCTTCCCACCGTTTGCACCAGACTAGGCAACAATCACAGGTCATGTTGTCCATTGTTTCTGTCTGGGCTTTGTCTTGATTCTAGAGTAATACAGTAGGTAGTGGACTTTAGCTGCGTGAAAATACATCATATGAACTGATGTCGCGATGCTGTCTGAGTTTTGTCTTGATTCTAGAGTAATGCAGCAGGTAGTGGACTTTTGCTGTGTAAAAATACATCATGTGAACTACTGTCGCGATGTATGATACTGCTGACTATACAGCAGCAGTATTTGACTTACGTAGCGATGACATGCTATTAATTTGGGGCTGAGACGATCATTTTCGTTCGCATTTCTTTGCGGTCAAGACTTCGTTTTTCGCGTTAAATCATGGAAAAGGACAGAGTAGCTTGGGCAGAGGGACGGGCAGGATAAATGCTTGTTCCTGACCCCCAGCCCCTCTTGCCCCAACCACCGGCAAATGTGATTGCTTGGGGTATGATAGCTCTGCTGATCAACAGGCTACTAGGCACAGGATGCAGGATGCTTGACGGGTTAATAATACATGATGTCAGCAGTAGCTAGCGCTTGCTTGCGACAGCCGTATTTTCTGTCTGTCGTATGTACAGCAGTTTGGTACTTTGGTTCATTTTCAATCAACCATTTTTCCTCACGCACTAAAAAGGGAAGGAATTGAGAACGAATTTGCCATCTCCGAAACATAATATTTGATTTCGGTTGTGTGCCCTGTATTTTTCTAACAAAATTCCTGGTACGATATCGTACGTCATCTGGTTTTACAGATAAATTGGTGACGGCTGAAGGCTGTAGGGGTATGGCAAGTACCAGTAGTATTATATTCAAGGTACGCCCGGGAGATGATGACGGGTATTGTTAGTACCAGTAGTATTATATTTCGGGTACGCACGAGAGATGATGACAACATACGTGGTAGTTTGGTTTGTCTTATACAATGCGGGCTACTTCCAGAATAGCTGGTTGTCAGCCTCAACAGCGATCTAGCATAGTGCGGTACACGAGATGAAGAAACCGGTAGTGAGGAAATATGATATTACTCACGTGTTATGATGCAATATGTGGTGGAAATATCGGGATGTGTTTTTCTCGTCGAACTGGAGACTCCACCCTGATCTTGTCCCGGTTATGCCTACTGTATTATGAATAGGATATTGTAGTCTGACATGTTTTGCTTGACAATGATTGATTATAGGATTTTGATCATGTTCAAGCCTCCTTTTATTAGATCGCCCCCTCAACTCCCCCCGCCCTGATCATGCATGCGCGTGTGCAGAGTGTTATGATGAGCGGTATCTGATGTATGCCCGATCAAAAATAATGAGCAGGGGGAATAGCTAGATTATAAGATTCTTATAGTCCGCAGTTAGGTGCTCAAACATTTTATGTACGTACGTAGTATACGAGCATTTTGAGTACAGACGAAAATAGTCAACGTTCCTGCGTTTGTTACGGAGTTTACCTGATACCGTATCCTACATACGCATGTTTAAGTCGAGGTTGCCAAACAGTTTAAAGGATCGTTATTTCTTTACCGCGGTAGCCTATTAAGTAGCAGTATGGACTAACACTCTTGCAGCACTGTGATACTACGTGTCGCTCTTCCGGGAAGGAACATACGGAATAACTTGACCCTCGATAAAACAACCTCGTCACGTGTAGCGAGGCGTTGGCACTCTGATCTATCGGTACTCTGAAACAGAAATAAAAACGCGGTTGAATTCGTGCTATACCGGCATCAAACAGTTGTCGAGTCAACTCTGAAATATAGTGACATATTGCGGGATTTGATATGTTTTTGCGGGGTTTGCAGTTAATGGTGATATACTTCGGAGTATGCGTTAGTTCGGGTAGGACAAACCCGCTCGAGAGAGGTCTCAAACAGACTGTCCTTTTTCGCGAGCTGGTCGGATGCTTGATGTGGCATGCTAACCAGACACGTCCGGACATTGCGAACGCAGTGAGAGCTGTAGCTAGGTACACCAACTCGCCCAGGGAGATACACTGGAAAACGGCGGTTGGTATTTTAGAGTATGTTTTTTTGTGATTTTGGCACTACTTTTCAGAGAGGCAGTGGACTGGAGCTGGTTGCGTATGCGGATGCAGACTATGCCAGCAAGGCCACTGATAGGAGGTCGGTTTCTGGTGGGGCTGTCATGTGCGCAGGGGCATGCGTGTGCTGGTTTTCGAGGACTCAAAAGTGCGTGACACTTTCGACCACGAAAGCCGAGTACATAGCACTGGCAGACACCATCAAGGAGGTGATTTTCTTGCGGTACGTGGGGAGTTTTATTTTGCCTGGTTTTGGTGCTGCATGCATCACGGTGTTTGAGGGCAACAAGGGGGCAAGGCACCTGGCTCATAACCCGGTGTGCGCGTCGAATCCGAAACACATCGACATTAGGCACCACTTTCTACGAGAGTTTGTATTCAGGGGAGAGTTTGATATTGTCGCCGTAGAGTCTGAACAGCAACACGCAGACTTCCTGACGAAGGCACTCGCCGGTCCAGTTTTTCGTTTTCACCGGGATTTTGTTATGAACATTTGATATTAGGAGAATGGTAGAATATGTCATGATTTAGTACCCTAGGTTCGCTGTTTCTACTGTTTAACAATGATATTTGAATAGGAAGTTTGAGATTTTGGGGGCTTGGGGACGGCAACGGTTTTTGGTAAACTACCCGGGGTCATCCCCGCGTAATCAGTCTATGGTTTTCTCAACTAGCCCCGTAATAAGACCCAACTGAGCCAAATCGTTTAGTTTTCATCCTGCAAGGAGGGGTCACGCCCACCTGTTACCGCTTGTGCGGGGAAGGATTCGCTTGACCACTTGAGAGGATTATGGCTCGATAAGTAGGAAAAAGGTCTCAAAACTCGACGAGTTCGATACGCCGGAACCCGAGGACGACTAACTTTTTCACGAGCTGATGTGAATTGTTTCTTGACGGATTATTCTGCATATATTAGCTGGATTTTAGTACTTTAAAGAGTGCATGGTAGTTAGGGAGGCAAGTAACTGCTTCTTGACTTTTAAAATATTACTTCTTCACGATTCCGTTGTCTAGTATGACATTATTTTGCTCTGGATTGAGCATTTGGAATCTGAATGGATTTTTAGTATGTACCCAGCCGGGAGGCGTTTGTCTAATTCGAAAGTGAGTTTTGAGACTGCTGTCCGATCACACTTGTTGGCACCCCTGTTATATGGAGCTGACAACAGTTTTATAAGGAAGGCTGAGTGCTGATTATAAGGCCTGTGTTTGAGTTTATGGATTTTTGGAATTTGGATTTCAGATTTGAGTTTTCGATCTATGAATTTCGAATTTGATTTTTTGTTTTGGACTTAGTATTTACGACTTAGATCTTAGGTTCGTAAATATTGATGTTGGATACTGTCCCTGAATTGTATCTCTAGATTTATGGAGTGTTTTTTGAGGACTATGGTTCTGCAATCTTTCTTGTCCAGTATTAATAGTACTGGGAGAATCTTGATTGACCGTATGTTCCATTGAATCGTTTTACCCTGACGATATGACAATATAGCATCATACCGTATCATTTACGAAGCAGGGAGGCTGTTGATTGTATGCTTGGATATGATGCGGATATGATGACGGTTGAGTATTGTAGGGGTTTCCAGTGATAAGTTGGCTACGTCGTAGCGGTATATCGGGATGGTGGAATGATTTTGGGTATTTCGCCGTCACTCTTCGTTGTGCTTCTTCTACCGAGTGAGTCTTCTCTCCACGCTGCGCCTTGGCTAGGAGCAACTTAATATATATTTGTACGTCTTATGCTTGTCTTCATACCGGTGACTCCACTACCCCGCTATTGGCAGCTCAACGGGTAAGCCCTCTACGCTTCGTAGGAATCAACAAACAAGAGCAGTGGGGTTTAGCTATGTGAGTACGCGTGACGCCATTACAGGTGGAAAACTATTTATAAAAAATATTTCAAGGACGTCAGCCGTGAGTTCGACGAATTTCAGGTCAATACTCATCTTTGCAAGCTGCGTTGTTGGTACTTGTAATATACTATATGGGTGAGTTTTTATTGGTACGTGTGTTACCGGTGTCTCCCTTTTCGCCTTGCGACGCCCCCAGGATTTCACGTTACAGTACTGGGCCCTGAGTAGTGCCAGACCGGCACTATTGAGAGCTTGCCCGGTCTAGTGCCGGTTCGGCGCCGCTGTCACCCCCAATAGTGCCGGTTACCCCACGCGCGCGAACACGCACACAACCAGGCAGAAGACAGACTCCACACAGAGAAGTAGGGCGTACGTGCTGCTGCAGACCCGAACAGCTCTACGCAGGGGCGTACCATGCCATGAGCGGAAGGTGAACTGTGCGCTCAACCAGACACAACGCCGCAAGACCCTCATGGCCACGGCTGCCAGGGAGGATGTGGCGGGCGGCTGCACGGCATTTGCGGCAGCGTGGTTGATGATGACAACAAAAATCACCGCATCTGCAGCGCGTGCGTCGCAAAGGCCGGCAAGTGGAAAGCGCCAGCAGCAGACAGCGCTGGGAGGGCACAATCTAAACGCCCGAAGGCCACGAATGGGGGGAGTAAGAAGTAATGGTTGTTTGATTTTTTGCGGTGCGCTGCCTGTCGTGCTTGTCTTTCTTTTTTTCTTGCAACATCGAAGCTTGTGCGCCAGGCAGACAGGAGAGAATTTGTCCCGACGTAGTGAAGGCGGGGGTTACAGCTGTAGTTGTAGTGTGTCGAGGACCAACGCCCGAATGGGTAGGGTGGACCGTAACTGGACCGAGTCCGGCGGAAGGCCATCTCCCATGGCCAGGGGTTTTGTTAGTGGGTGAGCTTGCGCAAGTCCCACACTACCCGGAAAGATGACATTCCGGGTGGCTATCTCCACCGAACCTGACCCTCAGGGGACAGGCCGGGTCGACATACACACGCATCCGTATACAACGGCAGCTTGCGCTGCCGGGGTTGTAACGAAGACCACTGATAGGGACAGCTTACGCTATACCTACAATGGGACCCGAAGGGTGCGCCAGCTAGCGTTGGGCTTCGAAAGCAACTGAGTTAAATCGACACACGACGCGTATGAAAATACGTGAAAGTGTGGTGAGCTAAAGCTTTATTTTTCCCATCCGCCGGAGGATGAAAAAAAAAAAAAAAAAAAGTTACAACTGTAGTGTGTTTCATTGTTGTCTTTTGGTGCGCTTTTTGGAGTTATGTTTTTTCTTCATTTTCATTCTGCAACATCGAAGCGGGCAACGAGGAGTGGGATTTAGCTTTGTACGAACGTGTGCTTTACAAGCAGTTTGTGCCGTCACGGCTTACTCGGGTGCATGACGTGTGTCTTACTTTTGCCGTCGACTAGTCCTGGTGAGGCTGTAGCCCGAAATTCAACTATTGCTGTATTTTATTTTACAACAAACTCTTGTGGGCGACACAGGTTGGAACCACATGTGTCGCAGGAAAGAAAGTTTGCCCACGCCCACGCTGGAACTTCACTCAACAGCAGCAGTATCGATCCTTTCGTTCTCTGTTGACCCCGCAAGCGTGGGCACTACACCATAAATCGAACACAACCTCATGCGTGCCAGTACCGGCACTAATGAGGCATTGGCCAGCCCTCAATATTGCCGTTTTGGCACTATTCGCGATAGTGCCGGGTGCCCGGTTTAGTGCCGGTGAACGCTCTGTGCACGTACCAGCACTAAACAGGGCCAAGAACTGTACCCGCATGCCGAAGGGGAACATTGTATACGAAGTACAAGGGCTCCGCATGGGCGCCGGCATTCGCCGGCGCCCATGCTTCGGGTAGGGCAGGGCAGCACTTCGACAACTTAAGGTGTAGCTGTCCGATTTACCATGCATTGAACTTTAAAGTAATGCCAAGAGTTTAATACGAACATGGGATTCTGAAAGTCATGCTTTAACAAAAGAAAAAACGTATTATTATACAACAAAGAAGGCAAGGATAGGCGAAACAAACTGTTTAATGCACCCCGTCAAGTAAAAGTTGGCGTCTATCAAACAAAAATACCGAAAAGAGTATTATGGAGAACCTGCGTCGCCTCTAGGCGAAACAAAAGAGGCCTTGGCATTAATGAAGAAACTGCACTGCTGTCTTTGTGGCAATGGAGGTTCGAAGTCGACAGGATGCAAAGTCGGTTTGCATCAAACGTCGACATGAGGACATGTCAGCCGGCGAGGTTTTGGAAGAAGATTGCTTTGTTTGTTACGTGAAGGCTGTTGCATTGATTGGTCTGCGTGGTCGCGGGCGAGGAGGAAAACGTAGAAGAGGAGGGCGATCTCTCGTTGAGGTGGCGTTGTCTAAGATTGGTGCGGGGTGGCTTTGCTCGTACGGGAGGTTGGCGTAGCGCTTCTTCTCTGCTTTTTCTCGGGAAGGCGGGATATGTGTGTCTGCTGTCTTTTCTTCGTGGGGGCTTTCACGCTGTCGAAATTGGACGCGTCCCCTCAATGCATAATATCCGGAGTGTCTCTACCATGACGACTGCTGATAGTGCCGTGCGTATTTCCTAGAGACTGACATATTATTTGCTGGTAGTAATAATAATACACCTTTTTGCAACATTTTTTTTTCTTCATCCCATTTATTATCCCCGCACCACTCTCGCGCTCCCTCCCAGTAGTAACTCAGATCCGGGGTCAATAGCGGGCCCTCCTCCTCCCTCCCCACTTCGGCACGTGCTTTCATTTTTACCGCGAGGAGAATGCAGCATTTTCTTCCCTCGTCGACTCGCGTCGAACCAACCCACGCTGCTAGGCGCTCTCAGCAGTTGATCCCTGTTTTTTTTTTGCATTTTTGCAAATAAAGTCATATTCCATCGTGGTGGGTGTCGAACTCAAGGACAACCAAACGTTAGTAGTATTCGAGGGTAAAACCGCTATTATTAATAGACCACCGGGGCGGCCGGCTGACAAATGATTAAAAAAAAACAGGATCTTTGCATAGAGATTACATTCCCTGCCCCATATTGTATGATATTACGATGGTTGACGCGATATATATGTAGAAAAAAGCGCCAAATACCTAAATATCAGCGTACGCGGAGTTTTAGATATCATGAATAACGAACGACCGCGACGGCAGAGCACGGCAAAGCATAGCGCGTCGCTCTGCTGAGCTAGCGGTGCGCTGCTGAGCTGAGCCGCAGGGCATCGCAGGGCACTGCACGGCGCTTCGTTGCTGTAAGCTATAGCGCTGCGATGGGGTGCTGGGCAGTGTCGAGCTGATGAGCCAAGCCCAGATCTCAGCCGCTGAAGCTTCGTCAAGTTCAAAACAAATGGTGCGAATCAAAGAAAAGCTAAAGCTGGACCGTTCCGCAACTAATGCACAGGCGGCAAATTAGAGGCAGTAGGAAGTTCAACTTACTAGACAAAAAAGAAGAAAAAATCGCGAAAAGGTTCAAAATCGTGTTGGCAGAAAAACCAAGTTTGCAGGAAGCAGCTGAAAGGTCAAGAAACAGGCAATATTTCAGTTGTTGTTGTTGTTGTCGTTCTCACACTAACTCGCATAATCAAGTCCGTGGTCACAGGACAGGCTCCAGTCACTCTGGAGCTGAGGAATACCCTAGGGGAAAAACACAAACCAAAGGTGGTACACGCATAAATCACAGCTGACGCGGTTCATGTCTCCACCAGAAACATATAAAAGTGAAATCGGGAGTCAGTCTACGATGTGCCAGGTCCATACCGGTACATACGTCTCATTACTCGCGCCTGGAAAAACCGATTATACCGCTTGCCAACCAAGAAAGACTACCACGTATATATTATACGTGGTATCTATCACTACGCATGCGCACAACAGACGCAAGTCAATTGGAAAAAAGAAACAAACAAAAAAGAGAAAGGAAAGGAAATAAATGGGTGCATGGGGCCAAGAAAAAGAAAAGAAAAACAATTTTTGGGGGGTCTACTGGCGAGTCTTGCCACCAGCACGACGATGCCACGTGGTTTTTCGACGATCTACAGCAGTACTACGAACGACTTCCGATACACCCACCGAAGCACGGACTACCGGCGAATTACGCGATTGACAGCTGGCCGTGGTTGTCACGTGTCTCTGTGTTGGGGGCCCCTGTGCGCTACCTCTTGTTGGCTCTCGCTTGGGTAAAACATGCGGTGTGCTCGATGGTCTCACGACACCAGAATCAGAACGTCCGCTCGTACGACGTATCATTCTTACAGGAAATAAATGTAATACCTGGTATTTTTTTCTCCATCAATATGAACATAAAACGGTTGTTATATATTGGACAGAGTGATGCGTGTACTACTAAACTTGCCAACGGCACTCGTACTGCACTTTGAGCTATCTGCTGTAGTTCTGGTTGCTACTAGTTGCTGCTGTATGTGCTAGAAGTTTCGCCCTTCGGGTACTGCTGTTGCACCTGATGTTGTGTGTTTGCCAATGCCGTCAGTTGGCGTTCATGCTCGTCGTACATACTGCTGTTCTCACCCAGTACGTACGGGTTTCCTCGTACCTCGACGGCACGACGACGAGCTCAAAACAGAAGGGAGGTGACATGAAATGGCATGGACAATGGCCACATAGAAGCGAGCACAGCGGGATAGTTCGCTGCGAATCAACCGCACTCGTTCATGCCTACAGCAGAGGCTGCCTGGAGTGTCAGCCGCCGTGCTAAAGCCAAGGCCAAAGGCCGAAGAGACGGCTCTTCTGCCTGCTTGGTTTTGTCTCGAGATGCTGTTATATATAGACTATTGGACAGAGTGATGCGTGTACGACTAAACTTGCCAACTGCACTCGTACTGCACTTTGAGCTATCTGCTGTGGTTCTGGTTGCTACTAGTTGCTGCAGTATGTGCTAGAAGTTTCGCCCTTCGGCTACTGCTGCTGCACCTGATGTTGTGTGTTTGCCAATGCCGTCAATTAATTGGCGTTCATGCTCGTCGTACATACTGCTGTTCTCACCCGGTACGCAAAATTCCAAACATTATCACGTACCGTTTGGAAATGATGCCAATTTTGTAAATCATTCAGGCGTTGCAGCCATTAAGATTCAACAATTTTTCCAAAATTTCTCCTCGACACTCGCTCGTCTCGCTCAAAGCCCGTCCGCGTTCACGTCGATGTACGGAACGGACACGGCAGGGCGAGGGGCGTTGGAGCCGCCCCCCGAAGGCGGCGCTCGAACCAAGCCATATTCGACCGAGAATTCCAGTTTCGCGAATCGCATACTTAGGCCGAGACAAAAAACTCCGGACCAAAGTCCATGACACCAAGGAATGGCTCTATATTCAAGGAATGATTTTATATATGTTTATACTGTAAAGAAACAAAATACACTCCAGCTGTGAGATCGAAGATTTCGTCGAAACTCATCTTCGAAAGCTGTGTAAAATATGTATGTAGACTAGAATACGAGGTCTGGGTGTCTGATATCTGGTGTTTAACGTCTGAGTCGTATGATAGGTCGTAAAAGGTATACATACCCGTGGGTACGTTATCAGTTACGAACCAGGTGCTCGCTTTTCGTCGTCGATTCAGCATCGCACCATCATGAACCCCCGAGCAACACTGCGGTTCTACGCACCCAACTTCAACTTTGTTGGTTGAGAGCAGTATAGCGGTATAGCCGGGATTAGAGAAAAGTCATCGTTCGGGATTAGGGCAAAATCACCGCCCTCATCGTCAGAGTGGGGGGCGCGCGTTACGCACCGCTGGTCGGAATTGACCAGGCCTTCGCTGAACATTTGCTCGCACGGGACGTAACGATGTAACTGCCACTGCCACGAGGTTGGTTAAAAAAACAACGCCCGAACGCGCAAGAGAGCAAGCGCACATCAGCGCGTCAGTTACACCTCGAAGCCAAACAATCGAATATACTGGGCCGTGCAAGTGATAGACAACGTGAATAGCTTGTTCGCAACACATCGTCCTCGCACCGCAGCGAGTACGCTGTACTATGTACGACCTGGGACAGGAACTGAAAAATTTGTTGGAGACGAGGTCGATGCACCACCATGCACATGTCGACGCACGCAAAACTGTTCGCGTACCTGATACCGTAGTTCTGGCCCTTACCTGCGAATAAGACTAAACACAGGGCTATTGCTAGCCGTCCCATGCTGCTCATGATAATGCAAGTGAACCCAGTCGAGAATCGAGCGCGCTGAGAGTGAACCAGACAAGCCTGACGTGATGATCGATGAATGATGTGGTGATGTGCTGTCGTGCTGCAGCAGCGCAGCAGCTGCAGGATACACTCAAGCACGCGCACGAATATTATGGAAACCCTTGTTTCCTTCGATGTTTGGGTGGTAGTTCTGTTTTGTAACCCATGGGTTAAGATTAGGCCCTACATTTATGTTTCTGGGTGGTGGTTCTCTTTTGTTTATAGGCACTCCCTGTTTCCGAGTACTATTAATAGGTACCTATTACAGCAGTATCTTCTATTCCCATCCCATTGGGAAATAACCGTAGGCAGCCTCTCGTCTATCATTCTCGAGCGAGAACTTCATCCACACACCATCAATCGCCCTCAAACTTGGCATAGACCACTTGTAGAGCAGTGTAGCATGCATTTTCGAAGGTTTGAGGCCATCTCGTTCCCTGCGAAGCGAGGAATCATCGGCGGCGTTAGGTGCTGTGTGTGGAAAACGGAAAACGGCCTGCTTTGTTCTCCGCACTTCCCCACTCCCCCACACGAAAAATTGAAATACAAAAATGCGGCCCAAAAACAAAAAAAGCGTGTCGAGTGTCCTAGGGCCTTACCCAATAAGCTTTTTTTTTTCGGAATATATGCTTTTTGTTTTTAGCGGGCATAGGCTTAAAAACTGGAAATAAGCTCGCGATTTATGCCAGTTTTGTACGGATAAGCTCAACCTATGCTCGCTCTTTGTTGCATCTCTAGCTTGATTTTTGTTCGATAAAAGCGTGTTTGCTCGTCTAACACTCGTTGGGTATCCCTGCTTGTCGTCGATATGCTCGTGAAACGTGGGTTCTAAGGCTATTTGTTTTTTTTTCTACAAGCCACATGGCAGGTGCAGGTGTGTCAGTGCTGAAAAAGTAAAAATATAGACTAAACGATTCGTATAGTCTATACATAGTCTATGTTCCTATATACTTCGAAAGTGTATACTCGTATGTTTACGTATATCATACTACTACTACTGATTGATGTTGTCGTGTGTTATTGTGTTGTGTCCATATACAGCACAGTGCGCACAGCAGTCAGTGCCTTGCTGTCTTTTCCATACCACCGCCCACCATGACCTGCCCACCATGTCAATTGGAAAACTTGCTTGAACTCTCTACTCGAAACTCGACAGCAAAAAAAAACAGAGCTAGCGAGCTAGCCAAACACAGCCGACTACCCAGTACCCCCGCACCCCGCACGACGCAATGCTACCTTCCCCGCCCCCTGTTGTACTTGAGAAGAGCGGTCGCCATCACTGCAAGATCGGAAGATCGGAAGATCGGCAGCGTCCCGTGCGCTCTCCGCTTTTTTTGTGCTCGCGTGGGCGCGTGGGCGCGCGCGCGTGTGTGTGCGTGTTTAAGTGTTCTACGTAATATGTAGAACCGTCCAATATCGCGATAAACAGAGCCGACCATGGGTGTAATTAAGCCTCGTGAATTGCATTATTACCGTGCGGCCACCCATTTGGCGTCTCCACCGTGCTCCCAGACAACCATTCGAGCATATACACCTGGAATGGAGGCGGGCATAACCACCTTTTATGCTCGATTTCCCTTGTTATGCTGCCACATAAGCTATTTGGCATGGTGGCTATGCTTGGTCGGGCATAAGCTTTTCCATAAGCTCAAAAAGCCAATATATGCTAAAAGATATGCTAGCTTATTGGGTAAGGCCCTAGAGTGTCCAAGCTTTCGCGAATGGCCCAGCCAAAAAGTGAGCGCGGAGACCTGAAGAGATGTGCAGTGTGTCGAGTCTATAACCTTCCCTCCCTCGCTCTCTCCGCCTCGCACCTGGCGCCACCTAGTGCCCGCGCCGCTCCACAGCCAACACAGCCGAGCTTCTATAGAAGACACCGCGCAGCTGCGATTTGCACGCGTCGCTTCTCTCTCCATCAGACTGCCCACACCGCCGGTCACCGCTTTCGCTCTCGCCATGGATCAATCCGATACAGAAGGCAGCAACAGCAACAATAATCCTCAGGTGTCGTATGACCCCCACGAAAAGACCAGCCAAAGCAGAGCTGCTGCCAAGTCATCACCTTCGCCTCCCATGGAGCCAGTGCCGGTCTTCCTCGACCGCACCTACACCATCGTGGACACCACATCCGACGACATCGTGTCGTGGTCCGAGGCGGGGGACAGCTTCATTGTCAGACAGGTGAGAGTATTATTTTTTTTAGTCGGTCGCCCCGGTGGCATATCAGGTTATCCTTGAGCATGGAACGTATAGGTAACTTTCGTGAGTTCGAATCCCCCCGACTGCATACAAGTACTCGTATAAATTCGTTGGGACCTTTCTTGCGCTCAAATTCACTTGCGGAAAGAGCGAGAGCGTGAGTTAGCAACACTCGATGAAAAATCGACCAGCAGTAGTGGGATTGCTGAACCCTATGCGCATAAAATTGAAGGCAAGAACCGGGGGGGAGAAGGGACGACACCTGTGACCACTGTCCAGAAGCTGGAAAGTAGAAGTGTGCAAAAAAAAAGAAAAAGAAACAAGAATGTTTGTTGTCGGCCAATGGCAGCCATTCCTGCACCAAATATTTTTCCGACCTGCTCGTGATGACGAAACTGCTGCTGTGGGGGGTGGGAGAGAGTATATTGCTCGCGCGCCGGTACTGTGCCGGAGTGACTCTCGCCACCCTGTGGAGTTTTGGACAAATCGGCGCGGCAGAAATCGAGCACATCAGGCACCTCGACCCCTCGCTGCTGTTGCTCCTTCTACTTTTTTTTCACAGATTCTACATACAGCAGCAGTAGTGGATGATACAGCCAGCAGCTGCTTGTTGTTGTTTGTTGCCGTGCCGCTTCGTACCCCTGCTGCTTGTACATATGTAAGGTTGATGTGTTCGAGGGGCTCCTTCCTGCATACTATAACCACAAGAACTTCCTATCCTTCGTGCGGCAGCTCAACTTCTACGGTGAGAGTGTGAGTACATGCACAGGTAGAGAGTGTCAGGGATCTCAGCATGGTGCGGTGAGAGCGTGCGTACCTGCTGCTTTTCTGATGCTGTACGTACATAGCGATACGCACTTGATACGCACCTTTTTTTTTTCCTCTTCTTCAGCAAGTCCGAAGCTGTCATTATTGTTGGATTAAATCGGTTATGCGAAGAATAATGTGCTCCCAGCAGCCCAGTCTCAGGGCGCGAGCTTCACTGCAACACACAGTGTGAAGAAGATGGTATATAGATGTCTTTATTAGCTGGTCCCGGATGCTGATAAGAGGGAAAGAGATGGAGTGAGGCGAGTGGGCGAAGCCATCTCGCTCCACACCAGGCAATATTCTCAACGCCCCAAATTCCCAAATACTACAGGTGCTACATTCTCATATTTCCACGTGTTCCTAGATTGGTTCCAGGAACAGTCTACAAGGACCTTCGGGACTATTCCACGTGTCCTTCCCATGCTATAATATTCCGCAATGCACCGTCGGGTAATCCGACAATACCCCGTCGGACGATCCTTCGTGACCATCGTTGTTCCTACTTTGTTCGTTGAGACAAGCTATATCGAACACCCTCCCTGGCGCTGGATCAACTAACAAGCCTCCAACAACACTGGCAACTCCCAAAAGCAATTTACGACGGAAAACTTATATCCCCAACAAAAAGTCACGGTGTTTCTCAAAACTCTCCCGAGCAATCGCCTTGGTGAGAATGTCCGCATGTTGATCCTCCGTCCTTAAGTACTTGACGCATAAATCTCCTTTTCCCACCAACTCGCGCAGGAAGTGGTACCTCACATCGATGTGCTTGCTGTTTGACGAACTCAGTGGGTTTTTGGCCAAGTCAATCGCCCCTTTGTTGTCTTCAAACACTCCAATGCTCGGCGATCCAAGACTAGGCATCAAGAAAACCAAGACTCCTCGCACGTACAGGGCCTCCTTCACCCCGTCGGCCATCGCTACGTACTCGGCCTCAGTGGTGGAGAGCGTAACGCATTTCTGCGTCCTAGAAAACCAAGATACGAGCGTTCCTCCGCAGCAAACAGCTACACCAGATACCGAACGCCTGTCCTCGGCCTTGTGGGCGTAGTCTGCGTCTACGTACGTCTCTAGGTCGTATTCCAACTGTACATCCCCCAACTTACTCTCTTTCCTGAAAGTCAAGCCCAAGTGGGCTGTAGCGCTCAAGTACTCGAGAACCTTCCTAGCAGCCTTCACGTGTACTTCCTTAGGATCGTGCGAGAACCGCGCAATCGCTCGCACTGCGTTTGAGATGTCAGGTCTCGTCTGGTTCGCAATCCACATCAAACTCCCCACAATTTCACGGAAATTCGCGTCCACCACAGGTTCCTCATCACTCACGTACCTGAGGTCCAACGACGGTGAAGCGCGGATGGGGCTGGTCTTAGTGATACCGAAACGGTCGACAACGTTTCGGATGAACTGAGTCTGCGAAATCTCCAAGGTTCCCTTCTCACGATCCCTCCTGTACTCGCTACCCATGTACCACGTAACCTCGCCCAGATGTTTTGTAGGGAATCTCTTATTGAGATCAGCTACTACCGAATCCGTCACCCCCTTGGTCGCTGCGATCTTGATGTCGTCCACGTGGACCACCAGCATCGCCACAACCGCGTCATTCAACATTAGTCGAAACACGCACGGGTCTACCAAGCACTGCTCAAACCCACACTCTACTAGGGTTGACGACAGTAGCTTGTACCATGAGCGGCCACTCTGCTTCAGCCCGTAAAGGGCTTTGTTGAGTAGGACTACCTTACCGGATATCTCGCCACAACCGCGAGGAAGTCTCAAGAAAATCTCGGTATCCAACTCTGCCTGAATAAAGGCCTGGTCAACGTCCAAGTGTCTCAAGTCCCAATCAAGCTTGCACGCCATTGCTGCAATGAGTCTGTTAGACGTGGTCGAGGCAGTGGGGGCAAAAGTCTCGAAGTAGTCAACTCCCTCTACCTGACTATAGCCCTTAGCTACCAACCGTGCCTTAGCTCTATCAATCATGCCGTGCGCGTCGCTCTTCCACTTCAAGAGCCACTTTGACTCTACGATATTGTTACTGGCGGGAATTTCAGAAACCTCCACAAACGTTCCAGCAGCTTCGAGTCCATCAAACTCCGATCTCATCGCGTCCATCCAAACGTCCGAATGCTTCGACTTACGAGCTGCGGTGTATGACGTTGGTTCCGGTTCAGCCTCTTTGACAAGGCAATCCGGCAACTTCGTCTTCTCACACTCCGCTTCATTCGCCGCCAGTAGCGCCTGGAACACACGGCCTCCTTCACAGGGCCCGATCGCACTAATCAGTCCTGCTGCCGCTTCCCGATTGAGCGCCCTGGTCTGCGCTCTCGTACGTCCCTCCCGAATCTCTTCACCATCGCCCGGTCCTGACATGTGCGCTCCAAGTTGGCGTGCAGCAGTCCGGACCGCCGTGGGGGTTGGAGCTTCATCGTCAGAGGCCGACGCGTCGCTTCCATCCTGAGACGAAGAGTCGCTGTCAGATAATTCGCTGCTGACCGCTGATGTATCGTTCGGCTCCACATCTTCGGCGCGAAACTCGTCGCCAGCTTGCGGCATCGGAGACACCGCTGGCGTCATCGGGGACACCGCACGGAGTTGGTGAGGAATTCCCCTCCCCAAAACCGGCAGTGGAGTCGTCGAGGCGGAGACAAAGTCCTCCGTCCCTCCCAGCTCTGGCGCATCTTCTAGCCCCTGCGTCCCTCCCTGTTCCGGTACCTCCGGCAGCTGGGATAGTACCGCTCCCACATCAAGCGTTGCCTCCCAGGTCACATCTCGAGTCTCCACCACCCTGTTCCCCCGCGTGAGCATCCGCAAAGAGTCACTTGGGTGGTCGATGCCCGGCCCGAGGTAAAAGCAGCTCTCGGCCCGGGGTGACGACTTGGACGGGCGGTTCCAGCGGCAATACGCTGGGCGAAGGAACGGGTGTGGCGAGGCAGGTGCGGCAGCTCCATGCCACATCTCATGCGGAGACTTGTTGCCGGGGTTGGCAGTGGTTGCGGTGTGGTTCAAGGCGTCACAAGACCAGTGCACCGCTTCCGCCCACAGGGATTCAGTCGGCGGTAGTTGAACGAGCGGGAAAATGATAGGGGCTTGGATGCACGCAGCAAGCGCTGCGTTCTGAATGATGCCTAGCGCTCTCTCGACAACACCGTTCTGCTTTGGGCTGTCCGCGTTGGTGAATTCCTGCTTGATGCAAAACTGTTTGCACACCTCTCCAAACTCCCCACCAAAGAATTCCCCACCGTTGTCAGACCTTACAATCTCAACCTTCGAGGGGACACCGTCGGCGCGCACATCAGCCAAAAACTTCCTAAACGCGTCTGCTGCATCCGATTTGTGCTTCAGAAAATATACCCAGGCGTAGCGAGAGAAGTCATCCTTCACTAGCATGACATACCTCTTACCCAACAGAGAAGGGGTTCTCTTAGGGCCACTTAGATCAACAAAGACCCGTCCCAACTTCTCTGGCGCGCGTGACTTAGTACTGCTGGGGATTGGTTTGCGGTAACCTTTCGCCATAGAACAGCCAGTACAGGGTCTTAGCGTCCCTAACAGTTCTACACCAAGTGCCTTTGCGGTCTCTCTCAGCAGTAGTTCGTTAGAGTGGCCATGCACGCAGTGGAAGATGTTGATATCTACAGCAGTCTCAGCAGAAGCAGCGCTACCGGGGGCAAGCACGGGAAACGCCAGGGGAAAATCGCAACCAGTCTCCCCTCGGTTCTCAGCGGGGTCGGGTGTCAATAGGGGAAACGGCACATAGCCGTTGTCTGGCTCTATCCTGCAAGCGAAGTTGGAGTAACTAGATCCATCACCCTCGAATCTCAACCGTCCATCGAAAAGAGAAATGCACAAGCCCTCATCCTCGGTCATGAATCCTACTCCCTGCTTATGCGCGGCCATTAGCGAAAACAAATTGAACGCCAAGTCCGGCATGTATGCCACATCTAACAGTTTAACAGTTAGATCTCCGGGGAAGACTACAGTCAGCGTGCCATACCCCACGACGTCGATCAGGTGGTTGTCACCGATCCTAACCTTGTCGTCGCACAGTCGTACGTCACTCAACAGGTCAGCCGAATGAGTCATGTGAAATGAAGCACCACTGTCTGCTATCCATTTCTCAGCTAAGCTCTCCGTTATGCTCTCACTACGTTCCTCAGTACACGAGTCATCACTACGGCTAAACATAGCATTCGCAAGACAGCACACAGTCTCACCACTGTTGTTCTGTTCCTGTGCACCTTCGCCAGACGTCCTCTCCGAAGCCGGGGTGACACGAGCCTTGCACTGGTACCACATGTGCCCGGGTTCCAAGCAACGGATACACTTACCCTTCACCTTATCATACTCTGATTGGGGGATGGTCTGCTTGGGGGTGGGGGGGCTGCCTCTACCTTCGCTACCCTGGCTAGCATCAGCATTCGCTGATCCCTTGTTTCGCGACCTAGCATTGTTACGGTTGGATCCGCGACCACCTCCACGGTTACCTCCACGCCCACCTCCGCGGCCACCTCGGGCAGCACCATTCGAAAACAGTGCCTGACCCACGTTCTTTCCTTTTGACACGGGAAGTCTCAGGTGCCTCTGCCTGACAATGCTCTCTATTTCAGCTCGGGTGATTTCATCGCGGTACAAGAGCGTGCGTTGTTCTATCTCGTAGTCAGCTGTAAGAACTCGTACCAGTTTGCGGTTCACCTCTCCTTCTGATTTCGGCACACCAAGCGAAGCAAGAGTACCAACAATCTTGTCTACGCGACTGAAGAATTTCATGGGCTCCTCACCCTTCTCCATTTTCACTGCATCAAACGCATCCGACCATTTGACCTGTGTGGCAACTGATTTCGGAAGAAACCAATCCCGAAGCATTCTCCAAGCACCGCTTGGCGATTGCCTGGCAAACACTCTGTCTAATAGGTCAGTATCAGTCATGCTCTCGGTCAGACATATCCATGCAACCCGCGCATTCTTGATGTGTGGACGGCTCAAACCTTGCGAAATAAAGTATTGCGTGTCTTTGGTTGTGTCACCTACAGCTACCTCTATGTCTGTAAGCATAGAACCCAAACACCCACTCATCGATACGAACGCTTCGAACCGCTTACTCCATACGGGGAATTCCTCAGGTTTACCGCTGAATTTGGGGACTGCCTGCTTTATACTACTGAATTCACGAGGGCCTACATTTACACCTGAACTCTCAACGGATTCGTCATACCTAATCTCGTCTACGTGTACACCACCACCAGGGGCTTGCAAGTTCCCACCGGTTACGACTCCATCTTGGCGTTCCCTGCCAGGGTTGGACTGGGCCTCTCCACGGCCCCGGTCGCTGGCCATCCGCTCTTCCAGTCGATCTTGTCGGGATACCAATGATCTCAGCAAGACCATCATTTCTTCTTGTGAGCCGGCCTCCTCTTGGTCATGCTCACTTCCAGGCATTGTTCCGATTCAAACGTAAAGCACGTTAACGTGTTGGATTAAATCGGTTATGCGAAGAATAATGTGCTCCCAGCAGCCCAGTCTCAGGGCGCGAGCTTCACTGCAACACACAGTGTGAAGAAGATGGTATATAGATGTCTTTATTAGCTGGTCCCGGATGCTGATAAGAGGGAAAGAGATGGAGTGAGGCGAGTGGGCGAAGCCATCTCGCTCCACACCAGGCAATATTCTCAACGCCCCAAATTCCCAAATACTACAGGTGCTACATTCTCATATTTCCACGTGTTCCTAGATTGGTTCCAGGAACAGTCTACAAGGACCTTCGGGACTATTCCACGTGTCCTTCCCATGCTATAATATTCCGCAATGCACCGTCGGGTAATCCGACAATACCCCGTCGGACGATCCTTCGTGACCATCGTTGTTCCTACTTTGTTCGTTGAGACAAGCTATATCGAACAATTATTCCAGTTCAAGATGCGTCATGCGCCATGGGACGGCGGTGAGCACGAATGATCACAACCAACACGTGAAGGTTTCAAAGAGGAGACTAGTCGCTACCAATTGGTCGCTACCCTTGTTGTTGTTCTCACATTAACTCGCATAATCAAGTCCGTGGTCACAGGACAGGCTTCAGTCACTCTGGAGCTGAGGAATACCCTAGGGAAAAACACAAACAACCCAAGGTGGTACGCGCATATATCACAGCTGACGCAATTCATGCCTCCACCAGAAACATATAAAAGTGAAATCGGGAGTCAGTCTACGATGTGCTAGGTCCATACCGGAGCGTATGTCTCATTACTCGCGCCTGGAAAGACCGACTATACCGCTTGCCACCCAAGAAAGACTACCACGTATACATTACACGTAGTATCTATCACTACGCATACGCACGACAGACGCAAGTCAATTAGAAAAAAGAAACAAAGAACAAATAAGAAGAGAAAGGAAAGGAAAGAAAAGAGAAGAATGCGAAAAAAGAAAACGAAAAAGGAATATATAAAGTTGATCCGGAAGAATCTTAGATGTGGACGTGCCGACGAACGATTTGGAGGTGCCGACAGCAGAACACTGCCGTCTGCAGCCAGGTCGTGTACTCGCGCATATGATACCTGCGAACGAGTTAGTTTTGTACCTGGAACCAAGTATGTATGCGGCATGCGCGATGCGCCGAGGCAGAGGCGTTGACATTGCGTCTGGAAAGAACAACCTTCCAGTTCATGCCAGTTCCGAAAGAAGGCGCTGGAAACTCTACAGATACCAGTACCAGGTACCGTACAAAGGCGCTTCGCTAAGGAAGGCAAAATGCAACAAATTACCTGGTACCTGGTGTAGATTATGTGAAGCGGACATGTATAGGCCCACGACTGATAGTAGTTGCAAACTGTCGACTTGGCAATGCCTAGAGTCCCGCCGCTATATCGTGTAGATGTGTTAGTTGGTGAATACTGGGAGCAATATTGTATCCAGGGATGTGTACGGAGTAAGAACCGCTCCGCGGAGCGGTTTTGTCATTCTTGAAATCTCACGGAGCGGAGCGGAATATCCGCCGTGGGAAAAGTCACGGATTACTATTAATACGTAGCGGATATCCGCCTCTACAATTCAAGCATTAGTGCGGAGCGGACATCCGCCCTTGAATATGTCAAGGAGCGGAGTGGATTTTTTCGAGTGTGTCACGGAGAGGAGCGGAGCGGATATCCGCTTGTGGGGAAAGTCACGGATTGTCACGGAGCGGATATCCGCCGCTACAAATGTCACCGGTTATTGCGGATCGGATATCCGTCGCACTGTTTTTTTCACGGAGTGATTCATCTCACTCCGTCGAGCAAACCGTACAAAACCGCGGCATTTCCCCACGTTGCACCGTAGCAATTCTCCGTCAAAATGATACGGTTAACCGTGAAAATGATACGGGTATCCGCGAGTAACATGCCAGTAAGTGCGAAAGGATACGTTGTGTACTGGCGGATAAAATGGACATTTTTGTTTGCGCAACCTTGTGGCGCCCAACGCCCAGCACCGAAGGAGAACGTGCACATGCAAACGTTGCGTCTCCCGAGAAAACAAACCACAGTACTATTGAACATTGCACGCTTAAGTTCTGTAGGGTTTGTGGATTCTGGGTAAGGGTGTGGGTGTCTAGCAGAACTTCCAGAATTTTCGGGTACAGGTATGGAAGTGTTACACAACTTCCAGAAGTTTCGGATATTGTGGCACAGGCATGAAGAACTCACAGAAGTTCCGGGCGGGTACAAAACATGCTGTACCCGTACCCCGGGTATTGTGGCACGGGTCTTACAGAACTCACAGAAGTTCGGGGTACGGGTATGGGGGTCGAACAGAACTTCCAGAACTTCTGGGTACGGCTACGAAAGTCTTACAAAACATCCAGAACTTCCGGGGATTGCGGCACGGGCGTACAGAACTTCCAGAAGATCCGGGCAGGTATAAACATGCTGTCCCCGTACTCCGGGTCTTTGTGGCACCGGCGTGTAGAACTTCCAGAAATTCCGGGTACGGGTATGAGTTTCCTACGGAATTTACTCAATTTTTTTGTAGGGTAATATCCGGGGTAAAAACCCCGGGTATGGTTTTGTGTGTACCCTACAGACAGAACCAAAATAGAAAGTTCGCGTACGGGTATGAATGTCGTACAGAAATCACAGCCGTTCCGGGTACGGGTAGGGTTGTACAGAACTCACAGAAGTTTCGGGTACGGGTAATTCCCGGGTAAATACCCGCCTCAAAGGGGGCAAAAAAGCAACAAATTGGCTGGTAAAAAATTGACACAATTGTCAACGCATTTCCAATTACTGCGATTGGCACACTGCATACCAGGTACACTGATGCACTCAAAGAAAATAGACTTACTTATGAAAATCTTTGTGCTGAAAGCGCTCGGTTGGTGCTTCCCTGGCATCTCCGAGGTCGGACGGTCCAGCTTATTACTTGCGGAACAGTCCAGCTTTTGTTTGATTTCTTGCTCCACCTGATCTATTTTTGTCACAAATATACAAACCAGCTTTTCTTTGATTTTTTGCTCCACCGCCTGATCTATTTTTGTTACAAGTATAAAACAAATATATATCGATTTTTCCATGGGGATCGTTTTTTTTTTATGGAGATCACTTTTTTTTTGCGATGAGATTCGAAAAAATATATATCGATTTTTTCATGGGGATCACTTTTTTTTCCGATGAGATTGGAACCACCGAAGACGAAGCTCACAAGCGGATGAGGAGAGCTACGATAGATGCTTGAAGACAACATGCTGCTCGCTCTCCGAGTTTAAAACTGGTGGGGAAGCGCTACGGCGACAGGTGGCCAGCGCAGGGAGCTGAAAGTAGGTGCCTACTCGTTGAACACTAAAAAGCCGGCAGTCAACTTCAACATCTCACGACTTTGCGCCGTAGATGTGTCGTAGAGTCGTAGATGATACGTTGGTAAAAACGAAATTTAACACCTGAAAGTCGATCAAAAACGAAGGAATACCTGAAAGTCGTAGATCATACGTTGGATAAAGTTACGGAATGGAAAAAATAAAAAGAGAAACGGGAAACAAAGAAACGAAGAAAGCGAAGAAAGTAAGGAACGCGAAGAATGCCGGGAAGGTTCTCCGAGAGGGGGGTTTAGGCAGGCGTGTTCCAAGTGGGAGCGCTGAGAGCGAAGCAGGTCCCATTAACCAAGTGAATAAGGTTTAAAAAAATTCGAGGACAAATGTAATTATATCTATATACTAGACCACAACGTCACGTTGACATCTAATTTAATTTTACAAATATACAAGGGCAGGGCGGCACTCGGACGAGGAAAAGGGGAAAAAGTTGTATCTGTTCGATTCCACATTATTGGAAGTTTAAAGTAATGCCGAGAGTTTAATGCGAATGTGAGGCTCTAAAGATCATAAATTGACATTCCATGGCGCCCATTCTTTGGGTGAGGAAGGGTAACACTCGACTAAATAAGTTGTAGTAATAAAGAAATTGAAGCTTAAAGTAATGCCAAGAGTTTAATACGAACATGATGAGGTTCTAAAGGTTTACTTTGATGGAAGGAAAACATTTAAACGAAGGAAGCAAGCATAGGCGAAACACTGTTATTTAAACCGTCGCCCAGTAAAAGTAGGCCAAAAATGCCGTAAGGAGAATTTGAGAACCTGCTTGGCTTCGAGGCTTCGAGGCGAAAGGAAAGAGGAGATGTCATCAATAAAAATGATATCGGACGGAATGAATGGTTGAAAATGTTTGATTCACGGAAGAGAAAAAGGAAGGCGCCGTTGATTGTGCCTTCGAAAACCCCTCGGTGTTTACTCCCACAGTAGACGAAGAACTTACCATGTTTGTTTACAAAATACACGAAATACTCACTCACAAAAAGAACTAAAAAGGACGACACTGCATGCCTTCATCAATTAGCTACTTCAATGTACAGTCGACCCCGCTTTAAAGACGCACATGGGTTTTTTTTTCAGGGCGTCTTTAACCCGGGGAATCGTCTTTAACTTTCCGGGGACAATAACTCCCCTTCCCCGGGGTCAACGGAGACGTAACCTACGTCAAACGACGCGCCATTTCAGCAGGAATACTGGCATGACAGGCAAACGCCGAAAAAGAATCACCACGCCGTTGTAGGTATGTAGAATTTAAGTTTTCGCGGACATCACCTCCACCCGCGCCAACCTGAGAAACTACAACCTTGGCGCTGCACATAGACTACTTGCGTGTGTGGACTGCGCGTGCTTTGCGTTCGTATTTACAAACAAGGGAACCTGTATCCGAGTACATTTAGTCTCTCGTTGGCCCACTTGAAAATCACTCCTCTGAAGCCTACGCTTGATGTAGTCACCACATGAAAAATATGCGTACTGCCGTTTCAACGTCACGTACCAACCAGAGAGCCACCTGCGCCCGCAACCACACAGCTCGAGTACAGGGGAAAAATAACACCATGAAGCACGAAACACGCACAACGCTGAAACAAAGAGAGCTCACTCCACTGCAGTTTTAAAAACCGAATCCACACAGAGCATGACACATGTTTGCCGAGCGAAGCAAAATCACAGATCGCACCAGCGACCTTTGCCCAAAGAACGGCATTCCCAAACTACGACTTCCATGCATCACGAAGGGTGGACTGCACCTCACCCCTCCCCTTCGCTCTACGCTTGACTTGAGTTTCATGTGTAAACGAATGAACGGTTCTCGAAAGAAGGAATAGCGATTCGCTGTATTCGCCGTTTCCCCCTTTCGCGTACAAGTAGGAACGAACTTCCTCAAGACGAGAGCGGACTTCGGCTTCTGAAAGGGAGGTTGTGACGCACGAGTCTGGGCTAAGGTCGTCTTCCTCGTCACCCGACTCCCCGTCAGCAAGTTCGATGCCGTTGAAGTTGTCCTCTAGATCCTGGAGTTCTAGCTCCTTCTCTTCGTCCAACACCTCTGGGTCATCCTCAACACGAAGCCAAATCTTGACTGCCTGCCGTACTTCGCTCTCAGAGAGGCCCGCGCCTCTCTCGACAAACAAGTTCTCGGTCAACACCTTCGGTGTACTCTTAGCGTCCATGAATCGATGACACAAGCATAGACTTTGTCGTGCACGTTGGTTCACCACACGGCCTCAAGCCGGCGGCAGACGACCCGCCAGTAGACGGGAGGAATCTCTCCATACCCACAGGTAGCAGCGTCGAAAGCAGCAGACCGCTGTCTGAGCAGCTTCGCGAGATGAATATTGGGGGGGCCGTGGAATGGAATTGGAGAAAAAACGACACCCCCCTACTGTATGTCCTATCTGCGGGCCACCATGGTTCTGTAAAAAATGTCGTCTTTATAGCGGGGAGTTGACTTAAGCCGAGCGTCTTTAAAGCGGGGACGACTGTACGCGGCACTTACACTGGTAAAGATATACAAAAATTAACAACGAATTATGCAGACTTAGAGAGGGGCGCTAAAGGGGACATAGAATGCCCTCGATCCAATAAATAATAAAGGGGATATAGAAATGCCCTCGATCCAATTGGTACTTTCAACGTAGAGAACTTACACCAGAGAAATGACAAGCTAAACGGAAAAAGGGGGATAATCAAGCCTCACACAAGACAAACAAAATAATCCTAGACGGGTATGAAATCGTACCACTATCACTAACAGCCCCCGACTCTGCGGAAGGTAGGCCTCAAAACAACTTAATCCGTATGACAGATCAGTATTTGATTGTACCACCTCGTAGTCACAAAACAGATCTCCGACTCGGCGTGAGATACACGATGGGTCCTCCGGGCTTACTTGCACAATGTGCGAAGAACTCACTTAGAGAGGAGCCCTAAAGGGGATATAGAAAAATAATCCTAGACCGGTATGAAATTGTACCACTATCACTAACAGCCGCCGACTCTGTGGAAGGTAGGCCCCAAAACAACTTGGCCCCACAGATCAGGTTTGAGCCTATTGTAGACCAAGCACGCTCATGATGAACACTCCAACATCACCAAACGCAGTAATATAAAAAGCCGAATTATTAGCGCGATCTACTACTGCTGGTATAGCACGCGTTCTTCTGGACGTATCATGACACATGTATGTGTCGTCTTGCAGCCACACCTTCAGCCACATGGCCAGCACGCGCACAGCACATGACAGCCCAACAGCACACACGCAACCAACTGCTGCACGTATGAAGCCTACAGCGCGGCACCATGAATAACAAATGACCGCGACGGCTGGATTAGCCCTTTAGCAGATCGGCGCCCCTGCTCTCGAGCCCGGGCAAGATGTGTGTCTGTCTTGGCCTCGAACCTTACTAACTCTAAGATCGCAATTATTTGCGCGGTCGCAATTCGGCTGGTCATTTACGTCATGTACGTTGTCTAGGGATTATTTATTTGTTGTTGTGAAGGGTGTCCGTCTGATTTTGCTTCGTAATAAAGTTGTATTCCCGCTTTCGTTCCTGGCCGTAGGAAACCTTTCGCAGATGTCGTAGTATGCACATTCGTCTACGAAAAGCACGCCATCGCTCACGCGTTATTTGTTTACCTGGTAATTCTTTTTGTAGGTTGTCCGTCGTTGCTGTACTAATATCTTATTACACTGTATAGCAGATAGATATAATTTGTTCATGTGCGTATTCACCCGACGACGTTATAGTCTACACATTCTACATACAGTAACTCCTCCTGCAGCATGTTTTTGCGTAACGTCGCGCAAAGGAACGGTTTGAGCCTATCTGTATCTGCAGACCAAGCACGCTCAAAATGATGAACACTCCAACAGCACCAAACGCGAATATTTAAAAAGACGAATTATTAGAGCGATCTACAACTGGTATAACACGTGTTCTTCTGGACGTATCATGTATGTGTCGTCTTGCAGCCACACACATGCAGCCACATGCCATATGGCCAGCGCGCACACAGCACGTGACAGCCCAACAGCACACACGCAACCAACTGCTGCACGTATGAAGCCTACAGCGCGGCACCACCAATAACGAACGACCGCGATGGCTGGATTAGCCCTTTGACAGACCGGCGCCCCTGCTCTCGAGCCCGGGCAAGATGTGTGTCTGTCTGTTGCTTGGTTTCAGTGTATGAGGGCACTCAGACTGTGGCAGATGCAATTTTTTCACGTGCGTATTCACCCGACGAAGTTATACACATTCCTCATACAGTAACTCCTCCTGCTGAATGTTTTTGCGTAAGGTCGCGCAAAGGAACGGTTTTGAGTCTATCTGTATCTGCAGACCAAGCACGCTCAAAATGATGAACACTCCAACAGCACCAAACGCAATAATATAAAAAGCCGAATTATTAGAGCGATCTACTATTACTCGTATAGTCTAGACTAATTAACACGCGTTCTTCTGGACGCATCATGTGTCGTCTTGCAGCCACACCTTCAGCCACATGGACAGCACGCACACATGACAGCTCAACAGCATGCCACCGCTCACGCGTGATTTTTTATTTCTTTTTGTAGGTTGTCCGTCGTTGTTGTACTAATATCTTATCAGACTGTAGCAGATATAATTTCTTCATGTGCGTATTCACCCGACGAAGTAATTTATACACATTCTTCTTACAGTTAGTAACTCCTCCTCCAGAATGTTTTTGCGTAAGGTCGCGCAAAGGAACGGTTTTGAGCCAATCTGTACCTGCAGACCAAGCATGCTCAAAATGATGGAATACTCCAACAGCACCAAACGCAATATAATATAAAAACCGAATTATTAGAGCGATCTACTACTCGTATAACACCAGAAAAGAAGATCAATTAATCTTTTGCGCGGTCGCAATTCGGCTGGTCTTTTGCGTCATGTACGTTGTCTAGGAGATATTTTATTTGTTTGTGAAAGGTGTCCGTCTAATTTTGCTTCCTAATAAAGTTGTATTCCCGTTTTCGTTGCCAGCCGTAGGTACCCTTTCGCAGATAGATGTCGTAGTATGCACATTCGTCTACGAAAAGCACGCCATCGCTCACGCGTTATTTGTTCATTTCTTCTTGTAGGTTGTCCGTCGTTGTTGTACTAATGTCTTATCAGACTGTAGCAGATGTAATTTCTTCATGTGCGTATTCATCCGACGAAGTTATTTTATACACATTCTTCATACAGTTAGTAACTCCTCCTTCAGAATGTTTTTGCGTAAGGTCGCGCAAAGGAACGGTTTTGAGCCAATCTGTACCTGCAGACCAAGCATGCTCAAAATGATGGAACACTCCAACAGCACCAAACGCAATATAATATAAAAACCGAATTATTAGAGCGATCTACTACTGGTATAACACCAGAAAAGAAGATCAATTAATCATTTGCGCGGTCGCAATTCGGCTGGTCATTTGCGTCATGTACGTTGTCTAGGAGATATTTTATTTGTTCGTGAAAGGTGTCCGTCTAATTTTGCTTCCTAATAAAGTTGTATTCCCGTTTTCGTTGCCAGCCGTAGGTACCCTTTCGCAGATGGATGTCGTAGTATGCACATTCGTCTACGAAAAGCACGCCATCGCTCACGCGTTATTTGTTCATTTCTTCTTGTAGGTTGTCCGTCGTTGTTGTACTAATGTCTTGTCAGACTGTAAGCAGATGTAATTTCTTCATGTGCGTATTCACCCGACGAAGTTATTTTATACACATTCTTCATACAGTTAGTAACTCCTCCTCCAGAATGTTTTTGCGTAAGGTCGCGCAAAGGAACGGTTTTGAGCCAATCTGCACCTGCAGACCAAGCACGCTCAAAATGATGGAACACTCCAACAGCACCAAACGCAATAGTATAAAAAGCCGAATTATTAGAGCGATCTACTACTGGTATAACACGCGTTCTTCTGGACGTATCATGTGTCGTCTTGCAGCCACACCTTCAGCCACATGGCCAGCACGCACACAGTACATGACAGCCCAACAGCACACACGCAACCAACCGCTGCACGTATGAAGCCTACAGCGCGGCACCACGAATAACGAATTACCGCGTAAGGTCGCGCAAAAGAACGGTTTTGAGCCAATCTGTACCTGCAGACCAAGCACGCTCAAAATAATGGAACACTCCAACAGCACCAAACGCAATAGTATAAAAAGCCGAATTATTAGAGCGATCTACTACTGGTATAACACGCGTTCTTCTGGACGTATCATGTGTCGTCTTGCAGCCACACCTTCAGCCACATGGCCTGCACGCACACAGTACATGACAGCCCAACAGCACACACGCAACCAACCGCTGCACGTATGAAGCCTACAGCGCGGCACCATGAATAACGAATGACCGCGACGGCTTGATTAGCACCCCTTGTTGTATTTGCGGAAACATTGTCAAGTACCGTTTGTAAATGATGCCAATTTTGCAAATCATCCAGGCGCGTGCAATTAAATGCCTGGTGCACAATCTGTGACCAAACAGCGAAAAGTTGCACATGCCACCGCAAAATTCCGAACATTATCAAGTGCCTATTTCTTGGAAACATTATTACGTACGGTTTGGAAATGATGCCAATTTCGTAAATCATGCAAGCGCGTGCAATTAAACACACCTGGTGCACAATCTGTGACCAAACAATAGAGAGTTGCACATGCCACCGCAAAATTCCAAAGATTATCACGTACCGTTTGGAAATGATACCAATTTTGTAAATCATTCAGGCGTTGCAGCCATTAAGATTCAACAATTTTTCCAAAATTCCTCCTCGACACTCGCTCGTCTCGCTCGGCACCCGTCCGCGTTCTCGTCGATGTGCGGAACGGACACGGCAGGGCGAGGGGCGTTGGAGCCGCCCCCCGAAGGCGGCGCTCATTCCAAGCTATATTCGACCAAGAATTCCAGTTCCACGAATCCCATACTGCGGCCGAGACGAGAAAACTCCTGACAAAAGTACATGACACCAAGGAATGATTTTATATACTCCGGAGTATATATATATATATTTATATCGATTTTGCTCCACCTGATACTATTTTTGTTACAAATATATATCGGTTTTTTTATGGGGATCACTTTTTTTTCCGATGAGATTCGAACCACCGAAGACGAAGCTACTAGACCACAACGTCACGTTGATATCTAATTTAATTCAAATATATATATATCGAGTTTGCTCCACTCTATCTATTATTGTTACAAATATATATATATATTGATTTTTTGATGGGATCACTTTTTTTTCCGATGAGATTCGAACCACCGAAGACGTAGCTTGTAAGCAGATAGTCTATCTACTAGACCACAACGTCACATTGGTATTTTTTTTTTTTTTACAAATAAAATTGATAAGTAAATACCAAGTATCGATTTTTCATGATCATTTTTTTTTCCGATGGCACCCGGATTCGAACCAGCGAAGGCCAGAATTATAAACGGACAGTCCATCTACTAGACCACAATGTCACAGCCGCAGTGGTATCTACCAGTACTTTTTTTTTTTTTTTTTTTATCCTCGGATGGCGAAAAATAAAGCTGTAGCTCACCACACTTCCACGTATTTTCATACGCGTCGTGTGTCGATTTAACTCAGTTGCTTTCGCAGCCCAACGCTAGCTGGCGCACCCTTCGGGTCCCATTGTATCTACCAGTACTATTTTTTTATGTGCAACTACTTATGTATATTAGCGAAACGTAGATGTACCACGCCGCTTGCAGAGTTGAGTTTCAACCATTCAACCGGCCGTACTCACAGCTGACGTTTTTTTTTATTTTTCATGTAAAATATATAGTCTGTCGATATTTTCAGGAGGATCATATTTTTTCCCCGATGACACCTGGATTCAACCAACAAAAACCAGGCTTATAAGCGGACAGTCTCTATCTACTAGACCACAAAGTCACATTGCTATCTTTTTTTTTGTTTGACAAATAAATATCGATTTTTGATGATCATTTCTTTTTTCGATGACACCCGGATTCGAACCAGCGAAGGCCACCAGGATTGTAAGCGAACAGTCCATGTACTAGACCACAATATGTCACAGCAGCAGTGGTGTATCTACCAGTACTTTTTTTTTACAAAGATATATATTTTTTTCATGAGGATTATTCTTTCTTTCATATGTATGACCCCTGGATTCAACCAACGAAAACCAGGCTTATAAGCGGACAGGCTATCTACTAGAAGACCACAAAGTCACATTGATATTTAATATTTTTTTCATGAGGATCATTTTTTTTCCCCGGTGACACCGGGATTCGAACCAACGACAAGACCTTGAGGCTTTTAGTACATACCGGTACTACTACACCAGGTTTGTACATACCATCAGGTACTACGCTGTTGGATCACAATGCACGCCTAGCTCAGATCAGTCCGGCTATATATAGCCCAGCAGCGCAGCGTAGCGCCGTGCGGAGCCGTGCGGAGCCGTGCGGAGCCGTGCGGTTCGGTGCCGTGCCTTTCGCTGCGGTGCTGTGTCGTGCTGCGCTGTGTGCTTTCTTTCGAACATCGAGCAGTACCGGGTATAATATACATGTTGTGCACTACTTTTCTTATTTTTTCTTCTTCTACATGTATTTAATCTTTCACGGCCCCCTGTTTTTTCCCCACTCAGATTACCCCCGTACTGCCGATCAGAACGTAACACCGGTAACAAAAGCACACAGCACAGCTGAGCACAACAGAGCAACTTGCTCTGCACAAGCAGCTCTTGGCATTATCAAATCGCTGTTCGCACCTAATCATGGGCCTCTTCTTTCTGCCCCCTTTACATATGTTTTTAGTTGCATTCTTGCTTGCCTTGCGCGAGCGTAGCGGGCGGCGTCAGTAGCCCGCGGAGCGGAGCCCTTGTAACACACACATTTACGTTCCACCACTGTTGTAGCCCATTTTTGTTGTTCGTGCTTTCGTTCACAAACCCCGTTTGTTTGTGTTGATGCGCTGTGTTCCACAAGTTTCACAATAAGAATATTTCCAACATCCCAAGCAACGACTTCCGCGGTTACAGGTTTTCCTCCCAAATTATCGTACTGAACAAAACTTGCAATACAACTAATACTGCTGCATATTGAGTACTAGGTATAACTATAGTATTAGTATACGAGGTAGTCACGGAATACAACACTACAGCGGCAGCGCATGTGGTACAGCAACGTAAGGAGCGCTGCAACTCGTTGTTGAGCAGTTGTTCGGTATGCACGGGTGCGCATCATACTCGAGCAACCCCAACGGCATGCACCTGCGAGAACATGGTGTTGCTGGAAATCGGTGGTACGCTCGACAGCAATGTTACGTACGACACATCTCTGCAAAGCTCCATGCTTGAGGCTTCGTCGGCAAGAGTGCCCGGGTCGATCTTCGTGCCCTTGTGGCCTTGTTCCCAGCTCAATCTCCACCAACTGGAGCATCCCTCAGCCTCCTCCCGCGTGTCGAAAAGCCGTGATAATTGCCGCTGAGTTCGTTTCTTCTTGCTGTGCGTGTATTGCAGCGACAGCCGCCACTTCTTCCGGGTTTTGTCATGGATTACGGTAGGGACGGAGGTCCTCTTCCACTCTATCACGTCAGGCATGTGCGGTGTCGCGGCACAGCGCGCTGGCAAGAGAGCGTTGCCTTGCTGCTGCTGTTGTTGCTGCTGCTGTTTTGACCACCACTTGCAATTCCGCCGCATTTTTCAAAAACAATCGCGCGGAAATGACGGTTTCACGCCGCTTTCACGCCGCATCATAGCGTGCTGTGATTGGTCAGTTTCCCTTCGTTTGTACAACCAACTCGTACAGGGCTTGTGGAGGGCTCTCTGTTGCAGCCCTGAGTTCAAGGATTTCAGCAGTCTTTTCGGTTTGGGAAACGAGTTAGGAGAAGCAGAGATATGCTTTTCTGAAGAAATGTTAGCTTCTTGCCCGGCCCAGCTCGTAGCAAGCCCGAAAATCCTTCCAACCGAGAACAAAAACAAGAAAAGGATATATTATAAAAATAAAAATATCAATGCCGATCACAGCAACTACTCTTAAAATAACTGCGAGTATCTAATAAAATACTTCGAGGATTATTTACTATAATGATTACATCTCGTTCAAGCCCATGTCGACCAGAGACCTTTCAAGTCCACAGGTCCAGCCCGTAGTGGATGGTGGCGAGCGTGGCCTTCTTGATCTCCTCCTGCATGTTACCTACAACCACCTACGAGGACAGCGGCAGTTGTCGAAGAAATAGAGACGATATTTATGCATTTGCTTGTATCGATCATGACTGTGCTATAGTATATGATAATGAACTTAATTACTTAGACCTCGACCCCCTCGGAGGTCTCGCTCGGCATACCCTCCCCCCTCTCAGCCCTTCTCAGCCCGTAATTGCCGAAAAGAAAATTAGTTGTAGGGGAAAAGAACCGTCCCGAAGTTCCTTAAGAAAATTAGTTGCTGGGGAAATTACAAATATCTTCGTGCCGAAAGCGCTCGGTTGGTGCTTCCCTGGCATCTCCGAGTTTCGTCAGCTGAGATCTGGGCTTGGCTCATCAGCTTCGCACCGCCCAGCACCCCACCGCAGCGCTATAGCTCGCAGCAACGCAGCGCCGTGCAGTGCCCTGCGATGCCCTGCAGCTCTAGCTTAGCAGAGCGCAGCGCTGTGCTTTGGCGTGCTTTGCTGCTTTGCCATGCTGCGTGCTTTGCGGTACTTTTAATAGTTCGTACATGCCAGTAATATTCATTCGCAGTATCATCCCACGTACCGGTAATAAGTTTGTACCAGGTACATAGTACGTTGTTGGATCACAACGCACCCCCAGCTCAGGTCAGCCCGCCCAGCACCCCACCGCAGCGCTATAGCTCGCAGCAACGCAGCGCCGTGCAGTGCTCTGCGATGCCCTGCAGCTCTAGCTTAGCAGAGCGCAGCGCTGTGCTTTGACGTGCTTTGCTGCTTTGCCATGCTGCGTGCTTTGCGGTACTTTTATTAGTTCGTACATGTCAGTAACATTCATTCGCAGTATTATCCCACGTACCGGTACTTCGTACATACTACGTTGTTGGATCACAACGCACCCCCAGGTCAGGTCAGCCCGGCTATATATAGCTCAGCAGTGCAGCGCGGCATAGTGCGGTGCCGCGTCTTGCCCTTCGTTTTGCGGTGTTGTGTCGTGCGGCGCTGTGCGTTCTTTTAAACATACAGCAAGCAGTAGTAGTAGTACCAGGTATGATACAGGTACCACAGGTACCATTTATTATGTACGTGTGCCGTGTGCTCATCACACGTACAGCCGTTCGTGACATCAAGCATCTAGCGCAGGGCAATTAGCTATTGGCCCATCAGCTCCGCATCGCCCAGCACCCCACCGCAGCGTTATAGCTCGCAGCAACGCAGCGCCGTGCAGTGCCCTGCGATGCCCTGCAGCTCTAGCTTAGCAGAGCGCAGCGCTGTGCTTTGACGTGCTTTGCTGCTTTGCCATGCTTCGTGCTTTGAGGTACTTTTATTAGTTCGTACATGCCAGTAACATTCATTCGCAGTATCATCCCACGCACCGGTACTATTAGACTAATAAGTTTGTACATACTACGTTGTTGGATCACAACGCACCCCCAGCTCAGGTCAGCCTGGTTATATATAGCTTAGCAGTGCAGCGCGGCATAGTGCGGTGCCGTGCCTTGCCCTTCGTCTTGCGGTGTTGTGTCGAGCGGCGCTGTGCGTTCTTTTGAACATACAGCAAGCAGTAGTAGTAGTACCAGGTATGATACAGGTACCAGGTACCATTTATTATGTACGTGCCGTGTGCTCATCACACGTACTACTGCCGTTCAGAACGTGACATCAACAAGCATCTAGCGCAGGGCAATTAGCTCTGCACAAACACCTCTTGGCAACATTGTTTCACCGCTCCAGCTTTTCTTTGCTTTCTTTCACACTTTATTGGTTCTGCCATTTCGTCAATTGTTGCATTTTTTTCGTTTTTCATTTTTTTCTTTGTTCATTTATTTCCTACTATCTCCGTTAAATTTGATTCGTTCGAACTCGTTTTTCATGTTCTGAACATTTTTTTAACTTTTTTTTTTTCAACTCTTTTTTTCCAAGTAACTTGTTTTTGGGAGTTGAACTTGCAACTTTGTTTCTTCGGGAGCTGAATATGCATTTTAAAGGACGTCCATGCGAGGGAGTTGAACTTGCATTTTAATAGACGTCCATGCGAGCTTTTTTGTAATGCGCCCAAGGGCACACAGCACAAGGCAACAACAGGAGCAAGCTTAAGCTTTGGACCAGTTATGACAATTATTGTATTTTTTTCGTTTTTCAGTTGTTTCCTCGTTCATTTTCTACTGTCTCCTTTAAATTTGATTCGTTCGAACTCGTTTTTCATCTTCTTCTGAACATTTACAACTGGTCCAGCTTTTCTTTGATTTCTTGCTTTGAGTTTCAACCATTCAACCGGTCATACTCACAGCTGACGTTTTTCAATTTTTATATAAAATGTATCGATTCTTTTAAGAGGATTTTTTTTTTCCCCGATGACGCCTGGTTTCAACTAACGAAAACCAGGCTTATAAGCGGACAGTCTATGTACTAGACCACAAAGTCACATTGCTATCTAATTTTTTTTTTGACCAATAAATATCGATTTTTCATGAGCATCATTTTTTTTTCGACAACACCCGGATTCGAACCAGCGAAGGTCACAAGGATTATACGCGGACAGTCTATGTACTAGACCACAATATGTCACAGCAGCAGTGGTGTATCTATCAGTACTACCATTCTTTACCAAAAAATAAATACCTTGGTATCATTTTTTTCATGAGGATCATTTTTTTTCTCATATGACCCCTGGATTCAACCAAAGAACACCAGGCTTATAAGTGGACAGTCTATCTACTGAAAGGCCACAAAGTCACGTTGATATCTATTTTTTTTTTTTATGAGGATCATTTTCTTTCCCCGATGACACCGGGATTCGAACCTACGAGAAGACCTTGAGGCTTATACGTAGTAGTACATACCGGTACTACGACACCAGGTTTGTACATACTATCAGGTACTACGCTGTTGGATCACAATACACGCCCAGCTCAGATCAGTCCGGCTTTATACAGCCCAGCAGCGCAGCGTAGCGCCGTGCGGAGCCGTGCGGTGCGGTGCCGTGTGCCCTTCGCTGCGGTGCTGTGTCGTGCTGCGCTGTGTGCTTTCTTTCGAACATAGACTAGAGCAGTACCGGGTATAATACGTGTTGTTGTGTACTATAGTCTATACTTTTCTTTTTTTTGTTTTTCTACATGTATTCGATCTTGCACGGCCCCCTGTTTTTTCCCCCACGCCACACAAAGTACCCCCGTACCGCCGATCAGAACGTAACACCGGTACCAAAAGCACACAACACAGCTGAGCACAACAACAAGGCAATTTGCTTTGCACGAGCAGCTCTTGGCATTATCAAATCGCTGTCCGCACCAAATCGTGGGCCCCTTCTTTCTGCCCCCTTCACATGTTTTTAGTTGCATTCTTCCTTGCCTTGCGCGAGCGTAGCGGGCGGCGTCCAGCCGCCCGCGAGCGAAGCCCTTGTATTATATACAATATGATCATTAGTAGTGGATAGCGAAACGCATTATCGGCTCTACAACAAAAACAGCTTTTCACGCGTCATGACCCGAGCCGCGGGTCAAGTGGGTTTCAAAATCTCGCGGGTCGGGTCGGGTCGGGTCATAACATTTTAAAATATCACGGGTCGGGTCGGGTCGAGCCGGGTCGGGTCGGATCGGGTCGGGTCGGGTCGGGTCGGGTCGGGTCGGGTCGGGTCGGGTCGGGTCGGGTCGGGTCGGGTCAATAGGCTTCAAAATCTCGCGGGTCGGGTCGGATCGGGTCGGGTCGAATCGGGTCGGGTCGGGTCGGGTCAAGAGGTTTCAAAATATCGCGGGTCGGGTCGGGTCAAGAGATTTTCAATATCTCGCGGGTCGGGTCGGGTCATGACCCGCGAGATACGGTTCACTCGCGGGTCAAGCCATCATGACCCGCGAGTTGTTTTCGGCTGACCCGCGGGTCAAACCCGCGGATCTGGCCCGCGGATCCGCCTTTTCCAAACTTACAGCTGAGGGCCGTTGCCGTGCAGGCGCCCCGCGGGTCCGACCCGCGGATCCATAAATCGTACAAAACTTACCGCTTCCTGCCTCTCTCGTGCGGTTGCTCCGATCATATGTCATCACAGCGTGTTGAACAATCACCAGGCAGTGCCCCTAGCTACTCGTACTAAGGCATACCGTGTGACGCGAATCCTGTGCTGGCTGAAGCCGTAACAGTGGTAGTAATAATACGGTTATGCCAGTACGAAATGTGACCAAACGTAAAAAGGCAAGAGCACAGTCATCGTCGAAGCAGCAGCAGCAGCAGCAGCAGCAAGCACCAGCAGCAGACCCCTGATTCTCGTGGATCGCAGCCCTTGCTGACAAATCCACCGCCCCAGTTGTGGGCTTGCTGCCGGAGGCGGCTCAGCTAGGCTGCTTGCCGGGGCCGGACACTGCATAGGTAACTGGCTCGCTCGTCGGGTCGCTCGTCGGGTCGACCCGGTTATCTAGCGCTGCGGGCGTAGCTAATTGGTCATGCGTGTGGGTTGCGGTTTCTTTTTCGCACACACACCACAAAATGCTGCTGCAAACGACACCTTAAGAAAGAACCGTACATCACGACATCCTGGGAAAAGTACGAGGAACCAAGGACCAACCAACCGACCGACGTATGCATGCTGTGACCCGTGACTTTTCGACTTTGATCCGTGAGAAATGTCACGGGTCAAGTCGACCTGACCCGCATGAAACCCGCATCTCGCGGGTCACCCGGATTGTGGCGAGTCGGGTCGGTTCGGGTCAGGAGGATTTCAAAATATCGCGGGTCGGGTCGGGTCGGGTCGGGTCAAGAGGTTTTCAAAATCTCGCGGGTCGGGTCGGGTCGGGTCAGGAGCTTTTCAAAATCTCGCGGATCGGGTCGGGTCGGGTCAAGACGCCTTGAAATACTCGCGGGTCGGGTCGGGTCGGGTCAAGACGTCTCGAAATTCTCACGGGTCGGGTCGGGTGCGACGCGACCCGACCCGACCCGCGAAATTTGACCCAACCCGTGAAAAGCCCTGAAAAAATGTTATTGCCCATTCGTTGCCACCCAGCCTCTCCTGTTTTCCGCGCGATTTCGGCTATTATAATCTATTAACAGGGTCTCTTCGTAAAACATATTCGCCGAAAACGCTTTTTAACAAAATTGACTTTCTTTGTACATGTGTTGTACATACGATTGTAGACTATACGCATACATACGAATAGTATCATATTTCAGTGACCACAGAAGGACTCTGATCTCTGTAAATAGGATGAAAGATAAGAAACAGTATAGAATCGGCACGGACACCGGGTGTGCTGGATTCTTATGGGTAAATAGAAATTAACGCATTAAATATGCATATTATTGGTTTGAAAGAGACACGAAAGAGAGAGGAGAGAAGAGACCCCAAAAATGTGTACGTACCAAAAGGATACAACCACAAAACCAAAAGTGCCGCCACTAAGCCATGAACCACTGACCTTTGTAGCGACGTACATCTCCACAAGGAGGTGCTTGATGCGCCGAAGAAAGCGGCGGAAAGTGTGTCGTGTTGGACATGAGCAGCCCCACCAGCTCCTGCCACGTCCAACCAGGCGAGAATAAGCTGGACGGCAAAAACTTCTCCATCACCATCTTGGCAGCAATAAGCTCGCGAAACTGTGCAAAAAAAAGCACAAACACAGAGCAACAGTGATTGGAAGGTAGGTGTTGGGGGCAGGTAATATGAGCAACCAACGTGCGCGTAAGACCAGATACCAATTGCCTCCTTTCCCTTCACTACCCAGACCAGGGCACCTCTACAGAGAGGCAAAACGACATCGCAGTCTACAAAGTCCGCAAAACATACCGGTGGGCTGAGATTTCTCGACGAATTTGCAACTTGCGATATTTTTCGAACTTTTTTTCCACTTGGTTTTGGTATACCCCCCCTTGTCTGGGTTTTTAAAAATGGATGGCGAGCTGTCGATATTATGTTGTTATATATTTTAGTACGCCCTTGCCCAGACCAGTCTGATATGTGTTCGAGAACAAATTTACAATTTGACGTACACACCCCTGTTCGTTCCAGCACAGGAGTTCTTGCTCGCCTCGAAGCTCCGCTGGAGGTTCCCTTTCGCTTCCCAGCCTTCGCAGCGCCAGCCACTCCGCGCAGTCTGTGTTTGCTCTTGTGGTGGGTGTTCACGTTGCTGCGGTCGCCCTTTTCAGGAAACCGTCGTCTTGTTTTTGGGGCACGCGGGGTCCGCCATGCAGAAGTACTTGTGTTTGTGGTCCTCTTCAGCTAACGGGACGACGTAGACTCCTAGCGAGTACATAAACGACCGCTCGCCGGAACCCTCTCTCCTGTAGCCGTCCGGCACCTTGAAGTCATCGCCAACTTGGACGATGTCCGCGGGCAATACATACACCTCTCCTTCCATGTCGTACACGAGCACCGGTGTAATTGCAAGCACGGATTTATTGTCATTCACCTCAATTACCCCGGGCTGGTTCCCGGCTGCTGGTGGAGTAGACGGACTGCCGCCACCCGTCTGACGGAAGGGGGGTAGATGAACTGCCGCCATCCCTGTCAGGCGGGGATCCTTGCGGATCCGCCGCTTCCATATTCCCTCTCCGCGGGTGCACAGATGCAATTGATGGATGCACGTGTTTGTGTTATTTGGTTTTGTGTCTGAGCTGCGGGTTGTTGTGAACGAGTGGGTAGTGTGTGTCTGTGTGTTGATGTGTTGGTGGGGGGGGTTGGTTCTGTGTAATTTGGTGTTAGGGAGGTGTGGCGTCAGCGTGACGGAAGAGACGTAACGTCAGAATGCATAACACGAGACATGCAGGCAGAACGCGCTCGACCCTAATTTGCAAAATTTACAATTTGTACCGGCCACTCCGGGTTTTTACAAACGTATACCCGTACCCAGGGTATTGTGCCACAGTCTTACAGAACTCACAAAACTTCTGGGTAAGGGTACGGGGTTCTTACAGAACTTCCAGAAGTTCCGGGTACGGGTACGGAAGTCTTACAGAACTTTCAGAAGTCCCGGGTATTGTGTCACGGGCGATCAGAACTCACAAAAGTTCCGAGCGGGTATAAAAATGCTGTACCCGTACCCCGGGTATTGTGCGCACGGGCGTACAGCACTTCCAGAAGTTTCGGGTACGGGTATAAATGTCGTACAGAACTTCCAGAAGTTCCGGGTACGGGTATGAATGTCCTACAGAACTTACAGAAGTTCTTCGTAGGGTAATACCAGGGGTAAATACCCCGGGTACGGTTTGCGAGTACCCTACAGAACACAACCTTGAAATATTGACTACATGAACATGTACTTTCTTATTATACATCACAGAGTGACGGGGGTCGGAGCAGCAGACGCTCAACGGCAGCAGCGTCTGACCCAGGACCACGGCTTTCCACCATGAAAAAAAAACAAAAACAGTAAACATATCGTAAAATCAACTAAAAACAACAGTGAAAAAACAACAAAACGACCACCTCTTCATATTGCGTTGTTCACGCGGGGCGGGGGATGGATGCCGTCGCTATGGGCGCCATGCAAGGAATACACTGTTATATGTATGAAGTTGTTTTACGGTCGGTTATCCAGCATTCTGAACAATTTCGACCGCGGAAAAACCGTGACTTTCAGCGGTTTGATTCGTGAGGTGCTACGGAGTGGGTCGAACCGCTCCGTAGAAAAAACGCATTTTTCGGTTTCACCCGCGCAGTTATAATCCATACGGAGCGGAGTGGATTTTTTATAATGTCACGGAGTGGATATCCGCCCTTGAAAATGTCACGGAGCGGAGCGGATTTTCTAATGTGTTGTGGAGCGGAGTGGGTCGGATATCCGTTTTTCGGAAAAGTCACGGATTGTCACGGATTGGATATCCGCCGCTACAAATCTCACGGAGCGGTGCGGTTTGATCGAGCCGCTCCGTAAAAAAACGCTCCGCGGATATATTCTCACTCCGTACACATCCCTGTGCCTGGACGTACCTGTTGTGTTCCAAATTATCAATGTATTTGCCTGTATTAGCACTACGTACAGCAGTATTAGTCATGGGGGCGTGGAGGCGATTTTGTGGGGTAGAGCCTGCCCGTCTACGAGAATTCATGCGCCTGTAAGTAGTTGAGCGCAGGATATTGCTGTATGAGTTGAAACAGGGAAGTTTTCACGCCTCGGATAACGTAAAAGTTTACATTTGACGTAAATGTTACGGGTCCGCTAAAGAAAATGGTAACATTACGTTACTACGTCAACTGCTTTCTGGGTTGTGTGATAACATACTGTGTTATGCTATTGACGGGCGATCGCGTAACATGATGTTAAAGTGCTTCCTTGATCCCGTATTAACCGCAGTATACGTGTTACGGTGTTAGGGTAGGCAGGCCATAAGGATTAACACTATGTTAGTGTGTTAGCGGAATTTCTAGTGGCTATCGTAACACGCGTTGAAGGGATAACGTACATGGTTAATTCAACTTTAACATTATGTTACCGTGTTAGCTACAGCAGTCAATTAAACGTTAACATTGTTTTACCGTATTAGCGACAGCAGTCTGTAGCGAGTAACTTTACGTTAGGGTGTCAGCGGAGTTTTTGCTTGCTACCGCAACACATTTTAGACGGATAACGTACATGCCGAATTAAACGCCCACATAACACTGTTGTTAGTGTGTAAGTGGAAGTGCTAGTTGCTATCGTTACACGCGTTGAAATTACAACGTACATGGTCAATTAAACGTCACCTAGGTTACCGTGTTAGCAACAGCAGTCAATTAAGCATCATGTTAGCGTGTTAGCGACAGCAGTCCGTAACGAGTAACGTTATGTTACGACGCCGGCGTAATTCTTGCCTGCTGCCGTGACACGATTTTGACCGACAACGTACATGCCGAACTAAACGCTTGCATAACACTATGCTAGTATGTGAACGGAATTTCTGGTGGTTATCGTTACACACGTTAGATGCATAACGTATATGGGCAATATAATGTTAATTGCCATTATGTTACTGTATCAGCAGCAGTTCGTATCGAGTGACGTTATTTTAGGGTGTTGTCTTAAGTCGTGGCACCACAACACACGTTAAACGGATAGCTACATAACCAACTAAAAGCTACCATTTTGTCACCTGTCACCGTGTTAGCTCCTACCCAAACGTAGTTGAAATGCACACGTTAATAAGGCCATCCCTTATAATAGGGTACCGAACAGGAGACCTTCCGAAAATGAGATGGAGTTTCGGGTCGCAGAATCGAACGGGCACAATCGGATGGATAACTCTTATAGTGAAACCCGAACATTGTACAGATTGTTTTTTTGACAAAGCTCTCGCCAAAAATAGTCAACAACGGCGATCGCTCGACGACGTACATGCACGCACGAGTTCGCCGCACCAGAGCGTCTCAGCGCACACAGTTGAGGCTTTGTAGGTGGGGCGAGGGAAACCACGCCGTGTGCGCTTCAAGCAAGGAGGGTTGTCTTTCCCTTCGCTCAAGTTGATCTCGAGCATCAACAACGACATGTCGCAGACGGCGGCTGTCGTCGCCCTCGACAAGTACGAGTAGTGTGTCTTGTGCTTGGCGAATGCGCAATCGCGACTGCGAGGAGAGTGGCAGGGCTCTCGTAGTTGTCACCATTACTATCCGATCCAAGCGGTTCGTGGTGAGGCCCGAGGTGTATGCCAGTGGATAGCTGGGCACAGCAGCAGCACCATGAGTACGCCTATGATACGTGTTGCTTGCTCAGCAGACTGATGTGCCTGATGCGTGTCTTGTGTCTTGTAGTACTACTGCTGTTTTCGGCACATATATGTGCTGGTACTACACAGCAGTACTGCTGTTTTCCGCACATATATGTACTAGTACTACACAGCACTACTGCTTTTTTCGGCGCATATGTGCTGCTGGTACACAGTACTACTACTGCTGTTTTCGGCACATAGCCATCGGGATCTCGGCGAAATACGATAACACGGCTAAATTATGTTACTCCGCGCACCGGGATCTCGGTTAAATGTATGAACGCGGCTACATGATGTTACTCCGCATGGCCGCTTTACCGCTAACACAGGTAACACGTGTTAGATACCGGGAATACCAAAAGGGTAACGTTACGACAAAATGTTAGAACGACCTCGGCCCCAACGGTAACGCAGTGACATAATGCTAGAACGGGATTGATTGCTACGGTAACACAATAACAAAATGTTGAAATCAAATGAGCTAAAGCTTTATTTTTCCCCATCCGCCGGAGGATAAAAAAAAACAAAAACAAAACAAATATTTAATTACAGTAACATCATAACATAATGTTAGGGGGACGTCAGCGTTTAGACTTTTAGACTAACATCCTAGCATAATGTTACGTACCGGCCGGCTAAGAGTGTAACGTTGCTGACGTACATTAAGTGTTACGTTATCCGACCCTAAGGCAAAAGACAGGGGGTCCGAATAACGTAAATATTAGTAGTGCGGGTCGCCATGTTAATGGTATGTTAGTAGAGACATCTAAAACTCCGTGTACGCTGATATTTAGGTATTTGGCACTTTATTCTCTATCGCGATATTTGTGTGGGCACTTTGTGCTGTCTAAAACTGAATATGGCGTTTTTTCCGCACTCGAGTCATCAAGGGCCGAAGACTCGAGACGAGACGAAATAAGGTTATTTGCCCCGTTTCGCCCGACACCCAGAGCAGCGTAGGGCACCAGCTGCTAGGGGTGTGAGACGAGGCTTACACGGCATGAGCCAGATAACGTTGCCTTCAACAACTGCCCGCCACACACAGTATAAACGCGCGGAAGCCGCGATGGGTCGTGCTTTGAGTTGCTTTACGTGGTTACTGTTGAGGTAGCTTGAAAAGCGATCGATGCCGAGGAACGAACGCAGGCAAGGGGTTTGACACAACAGAGGAATAACTGACTGCTGTGCTCCAGCTAGCTACTGCTGTGGTGTGCCCTCATCAACTGAAACCAAGCAACAGACACACATCTTGCCCGGGCTCGAGAGCAGGGGCACCGGTCTGTCCAAGGGCTCACCCAGCCGTCGCGGTCGTTCGTTATTCATGGTGCTGCGCTTGGGGCTTCATACGTGCAGCGGTTGGTTGTGTGTGTGCTGTTGGGCAGTCATGTGCTGTGTGCGTGCTGGCCATGGGGCTGCAGGTGGGTTTCTCCCAGGCACGAGCAACAAGTAAACCGCATCTTTCTCCAAAAAAAAACACAAAATATCGCGAAGGTGGGAATTCCCACCTACGCGATATTTTGATACGAGTATGTGTAGGGCAAAAATATCCCAACAGCCCGGGATCATCTAAAACTCCAGGCGCACATAATTCGGCCCTAAACGACCAATATCGCGATATTCCCGAGTTTCAGATATATGTAGTGTGTTAGTGTGTTATACCATGGTATGTAACGCACTGTCAGGAGTTCGTGGTGCTGGCCAACGTATTAACGTTATAACAGGGCGTCATGTCTAACACTCCAATAGGGATCACACCATGTTAGGGTGTTATTAAATAGTCTAACGCTGCGTAGACTAACATAATGTTATTTCGTTAGCAAAATCTGCGGATATCGATCTGGGCATGTCAGAGTGATGACATACGTCTATGGTAAAAGCCTAACATGATGTTACCGTGCTAGTACAAGGGCGGAGAACCGCGTAACATAATGTCACTGTACCAGAGCTGGACGGGATCTAACCCTAACATAACGTTAAGGCGTGCGCACGTTCGTGGACTTCCAGTTAACACTGTGGTACTACGTGACCGTGATTGCTCCTGCCGTGCTAACGCTATGTTAGGACGTGATCAAGCGCCTGCGTTAGGCCCCATAACGTAGATAAATGTTGTCCGAGTGTCACGTTATCCGAGGTGTGGAAGTTCTCACACCTCGGCCAGATCGGCGGATAATCTAGATATTCGGGGAAGACAGATCGTCCCTGGAGTATATAAGCTGCGCGATCTACTGTATACAGTAGATCGCGTTTACCATGTGGGATCTGTGAGATATGACACGGTACACCTCTTACGCACATGTTTGCCGGGTGGGGATCTGTATGGCACGGATCTTGCACCTCATCTCATAACGGCAATTTAGGATTTATATTATCTAGACCGTGGTATGTCCGGGGTGTGGAAGTTTTGCAGTGCCGAGGCATATGTATACGTATAATGATCTAGCTCAAAATTCCCCACCTAAAGTATAAATACCAACACTTACCATTATAGTGGACCAAAAATAGGACACCTCCCAATACAAATTCACCCATATAGTATATTACAAGTACCAACAACGCAGCTTGCAAAGATGAGTATTGACCTGAAATTCGTCGAACTCACGGCTGACGTCCTTGATACACTTTTTATAAAATCATATTTGTCATTTTTTTTGTTTTCTTCGGACACATCTCTTCATGCTCGCACCGTTATCCGAAACGTTAGGGGGGGTGGACACAATTCGACCGTTGGGGTCACGTTGCCGGAGGTTTGGGCGCGATCCGTGCGTAGTGTCGCGCGTGGCAAGCCTTTAAAATTTTTTTGGCCTTGGGCGTAGATAAGGTAAATCCCCGGGTTTACGCAACATCCAGCATCGTGCGCGCGTACAAAGGGTATACCTTTTTTCAAGGCATTATACCCTTTGCGCGCGTACCAGACCCAGAGGTAAAATTACCATTCGGTCTGTTTTTTGCCCTCTCATGAACACAGCCATGAGCACAGCCAGCACGCAGAGAGCACAACAACGTTAAAAAAAATGCCGCCCAGCAGCACCACCAGCAGGTAACACCGTGCGTGTGGCAAATCCATCTGCGCCGTACTGCCGTGGCTAGTTGATTTTTTCGGGGCCTGCCTCGTATATGTAAAATCGATTACCTGTCTTCTGCTGCTGTTGTGGGCGGCATCGCCATTCTGGACGAAAATGCTATTAATACCTGGTAGGACCGTTTGGATTTTAAATACAATCATAAATGGTTCTTATCGTAATATATTACCGATCGTGAATTTGTAGTTTCTTTCCCCCCCGCGAGCCGACATGCCCAGCCATCTGTAGACAACAGTGAACATGCAGATACCACAGACAACGCTACAACCGTGCCCAGCAGCACAAGCAACAGCAGGCAACATCATCATGCGCGTGTGACATACCCACACGTGGTGTATTGTGCTACATATAGTAGTACAGAAGTATACGTACAGCCGATGGTTGGGTTGGTACTCGAACTTCGCTACTTGTAGGCAAAGTAAATTCATCTCCTCGAGGGGACGATTTTGAATCGGACGACGATAAAAAAACAACACAGCGTGATTTTTCTTGGCTCTCTAAAGCAAACAGCAGTGAATACAGGCGCTGATGCTCCATGAGAGAGGGCTCCTCTATCTCGGCGACAGTATAAGCCCTACAATTCCTCATTTCGTGCACTTTTTGCGACGAGCTGGTGGTGAAGAGGGATGATTGCGCATCCTGGCGTGGATCACTCGTCGTGAACTTAATATCTGGCTCAACAAGACAAGAAGAGTACCTATTCTGAAATGGCTGATTCCCATACGAAACAAGTGAAAAACATCAAATCCAACCACGATAGAAAGCCGCGCACGGAACAACTGCTTTTTTTTTTTGCTGGTTGAAAATCTGCCTTTCGTCCATTTGTTTTTCACCACGCAAATTTTCAAAATTTACTGCGCAACAGTCGCCCGTACAAAAAGTCCTCATCGTGCGAGTACTCGTGCTGGACACGTACTGATGGGATTAGCACTTGTTTACGGTTCTCCCCCACGACGGGAAGAGAGCGAACCGTCCCCGGGGGGGCGCCTCCCCACACTCCGCTTCTCGAGCTGCAGACAAGAACAGAGTTTTCACTACCACCAGGTACATCTTATTTGCCCACAGGCAATCAGATGTTGGATGCTCGGATTCGGTTCTTGCGCCACTCCCCTAGGCACTTCCCGGAGGAAACCTTGTATTTCATACAGATACTTTTGGAACGATCAATGGCCGAAAATCGGGTACACCCGATCGACCGATAACCGTTATCGGGAACCCCTTGAACACACAGTCCCACAACGACTCAGGACGACATCTCATGGGTCGAAACCACACCGCATCCGAACGCAGCCGCATGTCCATCGGGTGCACCCGATCATGGCTGAACAAGTCCTCGAAATGTACCCGACTCGTATACAAGCCACCCGATTATGGCCGGACTACTCGACCACCAGCCCGCACGCACACACGCACGCGCAGCGGGCGCAAACTCGCGCCACGTCACGAGGCGGGGCATTGTTTGTTCTTTCGTCTCGGAGCTCTTTTTTGTGGACCATGAAGTCGCAGTTAGCACCCCCACACACAAGGCACAGAAGCGCTTCTATGCAGACGTTTAAGGCATAGATCACAGACAACCTGGGCACGGACACGACACGAGAAGGGCTAAGGATTCAGATGCTCCTTTCCAAATGGCACAGGGAGATATGTTTGTGGCATGGCGGGCCCGAAAAATGTACTGCCGCCACCTGTCACATCACAACACCAGCGACAGCCGAGTACACACAAAATTGGCAACACAACGCAACATGTGCACGAATATACATGAGACTCCACAGACAACATGAAGCGCTGCTGTGTACAGGACTGCTGGATTTTGGCCATTGCAAAACAAATTCCCATGTAAAAAGGTACAATCACGACCCACAGAGCTAATCCTGAAAACGGCGTCCCTGCAGGGCACCTGTTAGCGAGACCTAGGAAATCATTTGACTCAAATCATTTGATCAAATCATTTCTCGGGGTGTGATGTGACAGGTGGCGGCAATATATTTCTCGGGCCCTCCACGCCACGAACATATCTCCCTGTGCCATTTAGAAAGGAGCATCTGAATCCTTAGCCCTTCTCGTGCCGTGTCCGTGCCCAGGTAGTCTGTGATCTATGTCTAAACCGTCTGCATAGATGCGCTTCTGTGCCTTGTGTGTAGGGGTGCTAACTGCAACTTCATGGTCCACAAAAAAGAGCTCCGGAAAAAGAGCTCCGTGACGAAAGAACAAACAATGCCCCGCCTCGTGACGGCGCGAGTCGCGCCCGCTGCGCGTGCGTGTGTGCGTGTGGGCTGGTGGTCGAGTAGTCCGGCCATAATCGGGTGGCTTGTATACGAGTCGGGTACATTTCGAGGACTTGTTCAGCCATGATCGGGTGCACCCGATGGACATGCGGCTGCGTTCGGATGCGGTGTGGTTTCGACCAATGAGATGTCGTCCCGAGTCGTTGTGGGACTGTGTGTTCAAGGGGTACCCGATAACGGCTATCGGTCGATCGGGTGTACCCGATTTTCGGCCATTGCTCTTTTGGAAACTTCCTCCATAATTTTGGTGATATTCGGGTTACGGGTTTCCGAAATATCGTACCAAGTATATATGTGTTTAGCTACAGTGCCGAGCACGCGCAGTAGTAGAACAGGAGACAAAGCAGCGTTTTTTTTTACGTACAGTAGACTTCAGGCTCTATCGGAAGCGAGGCCATGTGGCATCGATATAATCTCGGCATGTTCCAGGTGTGACCAGAATGTGACCCGAATGTGTTATCTATATGTTTGTCCCTGGGAGCTGCAAGTCTCTGGAACGGTGCTTGGGTATCTCTATTTACGGAGATCCACCGTTTCCAGGGAAAAACTACCACGAAAAAACGGGGGGGGAAGCCCTCCTGTCAGTCGAGCTCTCCTTTAATGCTGACGAGTGTGGTGTTCGTAAAATGCTGCGTGTAGCGTGTAGACCAGGCAACAAAGATATTCGCGAATGAACAGCAAAAAACCCCTGGGGATTTCCCCTTGTTTGTCGTTTTTGTTTTGTGCTTCATCTTGCCAACCAATGGATCGCCGTAACAACAGTTTTAGGTGTTGATCCCGGCTTTCTGACAAGACGAAATCCCAACCACCGGACACCAAAACGGCGATTCGACCATTTCTGTCTGCCGACGACGGACGAGTTCAGCGCGGCACTCCTCTCTCTCACACGCAACAACTCAAACTGGCGGAGCTTGGTTTCCTGACTTTTGGTGGTTGTTGTCGCTCAGGGGCAAGTCATCCGTGACCTCGGGTCATTTCAAGCAGGCTTGTGTTTTGTGTTTCAATATTTCCTCATTTTTGGCTTTGCCAAGCGCCGACCTGGAGCTACTATACAACTCTGGTCCACTGCTAGTAGCAGATAGGGGGAAGTTCCCGTACATTGCATGGACTACAAGATTCCGTACTGACTCTGGTTATGCCTTGACGCGCGGTCATTTTGCTTACGGAAACACAACGTCAACCTCTTCTTGTCCAAACCAAGAATGCGCCCATTCAAAAATTTGATAACAGAAAGCGGGGATCGGGGGAAAATAGCCCTACGCTAAACCCCATAGTGTCTCCTAATATTGCAAACAAAAAATGAAAAATGAGGGGATGACGAAAGTAATGTCGGACCCGCGGCCTTAAAACCAAAGTATTAATATTGACAAATAGTAGGTACTGTATGACAGACCGGGTGGGTGGGGGGGGGGCTTTTTACCTCCAAGCGCACCTTGTTTCGGCCGCTCTGGTTGACCAGAGGCACTGCTGTTGTCCCGACATCTGACGGCACACGTCGCGCACGGTTTATCGATGTACCAATCGACTCATTTCAAGTACTGGTCTCCACGTTTCCAGCTCTTTTTTGCGCGGTCCTCACCGTTCTTTTTTTTCTGGTGCCCAAACGTCCTATCGCTGGACCCAGCGACTGCAACGTGCCATGGCAGGGCAATTAATTGTTAGTTGGGTCTCCGGCGATGCGCGCAACATCCGCAGGCATGTTCGCCTCGCTGGATCGCCCTTGGAAAGCTCCCGGAACGCCGCCGAAAGCGTTTCCTTCGCGACACATGCTCCATGCATGCGCGCGTTTACCCCCGAATACCACCTCGCAATCCATGCGTGAATATCCGCCCGAAAACCACTTGACAAAGTGCGTTTAGATGCCTAAATTTTCGCCTACGACACATATCCTGACGATGATGACCCAACCCAGACTTCAGTCTGTTGGGGAATACCCCCCCTCTCCTCTTAGTGTCAACGGTCCGTGTCGCGGGTGCAACCGTCGCGAATCGCTCTGCCGCTCTACTCCTCCCCGCGTCCTATTTTTTCAGTATGAAAGCCCCCACCCGTCCTCGACCCATTGAGCCCATCTGCCGGCCTTCTGTGCTGCCTCGCGCCACCCGTCGAACTTTATGCCGAACTATTTCGGATCTTCCTTGAGGCGCCCCATCCTATCCTTCTCCTACCCCCCGGAGTAGCCCTTACCCCACCCAGCTCCCCAAACACCCCCCACCTGGGTTGGCGCTCCTCTCGCGTACGGGGCACGAACTTGCGAACAATATACTCCGTCTGCGCACGGTCGTCTCATTGCTCTCGCAATATGTGGGGACGCGCGCATCGGCGCAGGATAGGGTGTGGTCTTCGAGCTTCCCGTGTTCAGCTGGTAGCACGCGTTTACAGCTTATTGTAGCCCAGCGATCGGTATCGGCGGACCTTTCGTCCACCATGAAGAGGTGAATGCTGATCCGGATAATTGAGGAAGCCTATGTATCGCCTGTTTATTTTTTTAATGGTAAACAGGAATCGACATGAGGTCCAGACGTTTCACTCCAGATATACTGCTGTAGTACCCTAGGCGCCACGGGCAGTCGGAAGGGCCGGAGGGAGGTAACTTTTTTCAGTCGAAGTTTCTCTTGGCGTTTTTTCCTTCTTTAAACACCACCCTTACTGCCGTTATTTGTTTTAGTTCCGTCATAATGTGCCCCTCCCGGCCTGCAAAGGCCACGAGTGTAGGCATGCGCCTAGTACAAGTCGCCATTTTACGACAGCGTAGAAGTGGTAGCGTTACTAGTGGCGTCAATGGTTGTTGCCGCGGCCAAGGGTTGAATGAGAAGTCCGTGACCCCGCGGGGTGGGGCTGTTGGCTACACCTTCGACGGGAGGTGAAGAGAGAACGGGAGTATAGCTCACATAAACGAGAGCGACGCTCGCCCACCTATTCGCAGGAGAAAAGCAAAATTCAGCGGTCGTACTCGTAGTTGTTACTCCAGAAGCATACCGGTACCAACGGCCGTCGACATGAAGTCAGTAACGCTAACTGAAGGTTTTCCCCCGGCACGCCCGCAATAAAAGTCACCAGACCCCGATAAAATGTGCCGCCAGATCCCGATGTAACAAGCATCTCTCCAGGACTTAGTTCAAGGTAAACAGGATAGTATAAGACATGGTTTTTGCTTATCCTGTGTGCAAAGTTCACGTTATTTATTTTTATATGCGTCCTCAAAGCGGCTGGAATGCAAACAAACGCGACCTGCGTCGGAAAAAACGACATGACAGCTAAAGAATATAAACCCGCCGCAACCTCAGCGGAGTATGGGGCGCGGGCGGACGGGCGGGTAGTGCGGCGGTATACAAGCGTTGCGGATACCGGCGCTGTTTGGATCCCAGTGCGGGGACAAAGCTTTTCTGCTGATATGGTTGTGAGTTTATGACCCGGCCTTACCGCCGCGAATCGTTCTGCAGTGGAGAGTCAGACTCCGCGCAATGTGCTTCATGGCCAGCGTTTGCTCAGCCTATCGTGTTGTGCGCCCACGGACTGCCCCGCCGTGCCCCAGCCGTGTCGACCGATCCCGTTGTCCCGTGCAAAGCCGGATGCCCGTGGTAGCAGGGACTCGCATGGATTCAGTAACTTTCATTCCTCGTGCGAAGATACGACCTCACCAACTGCTACACCTGGTATCATGTACTAGTATGTATTTAGGGCGAGAGGAGATGTTGTGGTACGGAACCCCCCGAGCTATTATGCGCGCGTGCTGTATAGCGCGTTTGCCGTCGTGAAGCATTTCTTGAGTGTGAAAGCATTTTTTGAGCCGCCGGCGACTATTTCTATGGTATCCCAAGACAGGCGCCAGTTTGGTTTAGCTCAAGTGATTGAATGCCCCCCCTGTACTCTCACCCTTTGCACATTCGGGATGCATCAAGATCAGGGCAGGGCGAGAGATTAAATATCCAAGCGCCTGTCTTGAGTATGGCTTTTAGCATAACCGCCAGCACACAGCCGGCTTACGGGTGGCCGGTCCCTTCTTCTGTGTGTTGAAAGTTCAGAGCAAACGTAAGGTGCTGCGTAAAACAATCGCGGGGTTTCCATGTTTTGTTTGATTTGATCGGAACAAAACGTATAAGATACATTGTAGGAGTAAATTAATCATGATACTCGTAGCACTTCCGTTTTTATCGTCGTGGTCTTCGTTTTCTGTTTCTTCGTCACTTTTTAAACTTGAACCTCACGCTGCACATTGTCGGATGGCAACATACTAATGTTATATTGGGAAGGATTATCAGGCAAACTGTTGTCCCCACTTTTGGCGAACTCTATTGCCCGCGCAGGCTTTTCGAAAGTAAAGGGGTCTTCAACTCGATCGAGCTTGGCGCAAAGCGCGGCTGGAAACGGAGGAAAGCGCCAGTGGCAGGACTCCGACTCGTGGGAGTTCAAGCACCCCAAGTTCCGTCGGGGCCGCAAAGAGCTCCTGGTGGGCATCAAGAGGCGCAAGGACGGCGGCCGCATGAAGCGCCGGCGAGGTAGGCGTCAGACATCGGCGAACATGAGGCTGGTCACAGGACGATGGGATACGCAAGGAGGGACGGCGATTTTCCGTTTAAATAGGAGCGAATGCGAGTTTCTGATTTTCGCTGCACACCTCTTTAGAGTTGCCTGAGCCGTCCGCCGACCGCAAACAACGCACACGTCTTGACGTCGTTATTGATATCCTGCTGCGCGAGTTGCTAGTGACAAAAGCGACAGCTGTACTGCTTTTTCTTTTGTGTGGCGACGGTGGGTGTTCAACATGCTGGTGTATTTTGTATGAGCTTGGAGTTGTGTGGCGTACAGACCGCAGTGGTGCGTCTATGGTTAACATATCGGGCGTATTAAACAGAGTTCATTCAGAGCATCCCGCGCCCCAGACGTCGGAGAGGAAGCCCCCCGCAATGCGTCCTGGGAGGCTGCCGGTCGCCGGGGGGGTGGGATGAATAGCTTACCCTCGAGGGTTCTCTCGCGCGCGGTGGGTCCCACGAACGTTTTGATGGGGTGGTTTTTGGTTCTCGGTTCATGTTTTTTTTGTAGTGGTATGTTCTGCGGCCGCGACTCGACGTGCGACTCTCGAAGGTGGTCACCAGCGTCGAAGTATCACAGCAGCGGGGAAGCGCGTGGGGCGCGTGAGTGGCATTCGACGCCGATTAATGATTTGTTTTGGTGAGCGGTGGGTGTTTTTATTGTGCTTGCGCGCGGGGTTTGCCAGCAACCTTTTCCATTGATCTCGCTGTTTTCCTCTCACAAATCGACAGGTATGCGTGGTTCCTTTTCGCGTTTTTACCGCCCGCTCCGCTCGCCCCCCCCCCCCCCCCCCCCCCTACGCCCCTGGAAAGCCTACGTCTAAACTATCCTACGACTTACCCCACCGCGCATCTTACACTTTTTCAGTCGACACTCACTCGGACGTGCTGCAGAACCTGAAGAGGGATTTGGATCAAGTCACCGCCGACTTACAGGCGGTGGACGACAAGGTAGACGACATTAAGTCGCTGCTTTTGGGCATGTCAGTGCGACCTGGACCTTCCTCCGCGACACCCCAGCCGCCCCAAGATGGTGGCGTTTTCGGCTACGAAACGAACCCGGCTTTCATGCCGACGGCAGCCGCGCACGCCGGCGGCTTCGAACGGTGGGGTGGGGCCACCGTTGGCGGTCCCGACCCGTACATGTACGGCGCTCCGCTGACGATCAACTACTTGTCGCCACGCCCCCCCGTGGACCAGCGCTCGTGGTGGCAGCCCCCTTCGCAGCGTCCGCGCGTTTCAAGAGATGAATACTTCGTGTCACAGCAGGTAAGAACATAAACAAACCTGCATTCTTACCTAGCTGAGGGATGCTCGTTTGTCTTGTTATCTTTGCTCTCTTTTCTTCGTAGGCGTTTCTTATGCCTGGTGTATGGCGTGCTGTTGTGTCCGGTGCGGTGCGTTACTTACTGACAGACAGGGTCCCGGGCGTTGATTACCTCTTTCTCCCGCTTGTGGTCTCCAAGAGCTCGATGAATCTGAAACAAAATGTAGCTGGGTATTATTCATTATCACCCGACCTAGGCGGAACCATACGCTTCAACCGAGAGCTCGGCAAAGCGCCAGCATTGCGCTGTACATCGTGCGTTTTTGCCCCTGTGCTAGTCAGTGTGTTAAGGTGGCATTTTGTTGGGTTTGTTGCCGTGGCCGCATTTTGTTGTCTTGTTTTAGTTCGGCAGTGCTCGTTTTATTTCCAGTGCACAGCTTTGCTGCCTACGATACCGGTACACCCTGATAAAACCGAAATGGCCGCGATCTCAGCAGAAGTCCATGGCTTAACACGTTGCCCCCTCGCCCAGCCGCTATACCAGGCGCCACCAGTGGCATGTTTTCCTGTGAACACCGCGTTGTCGCGGCAGCTACCGCTGGATGGATCGCCGAGGGGGGATGGCCTTCCCCGCGAACACACTGGCAAGGGAATGGACGACTCCACCGTTCGCTCCCCGAACCGAGAAGGAGGCGACCACCGAGCGTCGTTTTCTAGTGGGACTGATTCTGCCGACCCCGGCACGGAGGGCGTCTGGCGCTCCGCCCCGGCCCCCAATACAGACCAGTTATCGGCTTTCAGGGGCGGGGGCGGGGGCGGGAGCGGGAGCAGGATAAACGGCGGCACGGGCGACTTGCAACAGGACCAGTCCGAGGGAAAGATGTCCATGCTGGAGGTTTTGTCGCATTCTGCTGCGACCGCCGTTGAGACGTCCGGGGAGAAGGGCTGATGGCTCGTGCGCCATCCATCTCCACCACTGCGTTGATGCCGGCGCTGAGCGCGGCGTGGGAAGGCGCGGGCAACCCGGACAAATGTTTGGGCGCGGCGACTCGTGCCTCGGGTTCGCCCACTCACTTTCAACCCTCGGTTTAGTTAACCTCGTCTCGTTGTCTCGCCCGTGATGTATTTGGTTGACACGGCTGGGAGAGAAAGCTGAGCTGAGCAGGCCTTCATGTACTGAGAGATTTCGTGCCCGCAGTGTTTCTACGAGTATTGTTCAATTGTTTCCAATGAGCGGTTTGATTGGTCGAGGAAGCTTCTCTTGGCTGATGAGGGACGTTAATTATTGCTATGACGTCTTTTTTGGAGCGGGGTAACTTTGGCCGTCGGTAAAAAGTGTGGACAGGACGTACCTTCTAGTGTCAGTAATTTACCGCGGGGTTTGTTATATGTCCCATGCAAGCGGCGTTGGCTGGCCGAACTCAAGTCTGCGGTAGTTCAGCAACTGTTGATCGAGTAGGGGGGTCTTAGCAATAGTCGTGGAGATACAGAGCGAGTGTGGCGATATCATGGTTCTGCAGTGAGCGCGCGCGTAGGTCGTCGTTAAGGTATCGGAGGATGATTTTAAGAACAGTTTAGGCACATCATGTGCAAGTAGAGCTCCCCTTTCGCGAGCCTTGAGTTGAAAACAACAAAATTAGGAGAGAGGTAATGGCATTGTTTGCCGAAGCAAACCAGATGTACGCTGGTAGATATCTAGATATGACCATAGGAAAGCACGGCGGTGATGCGCGCCTATAGAAGTTGGGTGTTGTCTATGTAGAAAAATCGTGATGTGCAAAGTTGTATAACCGGCGTGAAGCCCTTAGTTTTTGCTCGCTGCTGGCCTAAAGGAATGTGAGGACGAGGCGTGAGTGGAGTGTAGATGGAGTTTCGCTGTTTTGTATTGGCGAGCTCTATGAATCTATCACCCGTGTCAGTTATACGTTTTTCCTTTTACGCCTTTGTGCGGACCTCTCTTGAAGTACGACAGACCGTTCCGCCCTTTTTAGGTTTTCCTTGCTTTTTTTTCTCACCGCTAACAGCGGGAGGGCTCTCACCGAACAGCTGTACTGGAAGCTTTCATCTCATTCGTTTGTTAGTATCCCTTGAATCGTTGTCACGTTAGTAGGCGACCATTGGCCGTCATATCCCTATGGCCATAGTCATAGATAGGCTCAAGACACTTTGTGTTACGTACCACAGGTATCATACTTTCGAGCCTTTTTATGGTTATTTTGTGTTTCGTGTCGTGCGTTTGTTGTCATTGGTCTGAGTTGTTGTCGGGTTATTTATGTTGGTTTTTCACGTTTAGGCCATTGCTGTAGTAAAGCTTACCTTCAGTAGGTAATTGGTCGACCTGTTATCGAGCAACAGCTGTCGTTTCGCGATCGCTCTTTTTTTTGCTGTGGTCCACACTCACAGGTCTTCCCAATACCCACTTGCATGCCACTGTCAAGGTCTTGAACTCGCTTCGTTGAGCGCGCGGCGTCAGCCACAAAGCCTTGAGTTTTGTTCTACAAGAAATTAACACGATGCTGGCATCGCCAACCGCAACGACGTGCAGTCGACCATGAAAGGGATGGAGTATCCCGTGCATCGGTGGCATATTGAGCAGGGTCCTCGTTGTTTCTCGTTTTTGTAAGTTGCATAGAGACAAGAGACGCTACTTTATTTTATTCTAATTTCAGGTCGCAGATGAAGTTCGATGGAAAGGCTCAGACAAGCCTCTCGCCTCGAGCCCGTTTTTTTCGTATCGAATACGGCCTCACAAGAAATACGTCATTCGTTTCCGTATCATATCCCTAGGCGGTTACCTGCCCTCCAGGGCAACACCCAGCAGGACCCCAACACTTCGAATATCCCACTCTGATGAGCCGTATGTAAGCAGAATTATGGTAGATTCGGGGAATTGACGGGCAATGCCATAACACTAGCCCACCCTAAACACCGTGTATTCCGGAATTATGCGAAATATATGCGAAATTCAGGGCAATACCGATTCCACGAACTAGGCCACAAGTCGAAGACGCGACTCCTCAAAACCCCTTGCTACATATCTAAACGGCGAGGCTACAATACCGCAAAGGGGCGTCAAGAAACAAAATAAAACAAACTAAGCCCTATCGTAAGGAACCAGAGAAACACTGACCGGCCAAACCACCGTCACATCATTAGCGAAGTGGGAATCGAGCCAAAAATGTTTCCACAAAAACGGAAAACCACGCTACCGCCATTTCCAGATAGGGGGGAAGGGGCGAATAATTACCGCTGAAAGGGTAGAACACTTGGATACAACAAGTCCTGTGCCAGAGTATGGGCAACATGATCAGGCAGATTCCCGGACCGCTCCTGGCCCTGAGCGAGGGGGGTTCGGCGTTTCGTGAAAGATAAAACTATCACGATTACACGGTCCTGTGCCGCGGCATGAGCCGGGTGCGCATCGATGCTGGTCCCGGACTCCAGCTGAGTTCAGGAGTGTAGATGTGATGCCGTGGGTGACTCGCTTTGTCGCGAAGATGTCACAGGCAAGATTACCCGGACCGGAATCGCTTCGGGGCGTGCGGGAGGGGGTTGCAGGACGAAAGTGAAACAAACATGAAAACACGGCCCGGTGTCAAAGTATAAGCAGCCAAGTTACCCAGATAGCCTCCGACTCTAGGGTTGGGAGGGGGTCGGCAGAACAAAAAAAAGAAAAGAATAGCACCGAAAATGACCGCCAAAGCTCAGAAACGCCTTACTTACAAGAATCCCCCAACCCAAAAAAAACAGCGGAAAGCTGTCGCGCGCAGCGGTGCTGGGAAAAAAAAAACAGCTAGTCACGTCAGCGCCTCGAGTCGCATCTACGTTACGTTGGGTCAACCATACAAACGCGTTCGCTAAATGGGCTTACAGGCAACAATAACCGCGTGCAGCTATCGTTGAGGCCGTGTAGCGCGCCAGAGAAAGAGGAAGCTTGATTGATCCCGAGTCATCGAGAAAACGAACTACATATATCCCACCCGTAATCTTACTCGCGCTGATTTCCTAAGCTACCTCAAACCGTCGTCTTGTTCCAAACGCGGGCACCGTTTGGAAGCACAGTGGCACTGTAGCGGAAAAGCGAATCCGCACGCGGGACGCAGCCGTACCCGAGCGCCATAAAACGCTCGCCGTGCCCTCGAGAAAAAGCACATTGTGCAGCGCCAATTCGCATCCGGCGGTACAGGCGATTGGCGGTTGGTTTGGAGGTACTGGTTCGGAACGCCGACCCAGTAGAGCAAGATCTGGTGTTGAAAGAGCAGGAGATTGATTTGCCTTTCCCGGAAGGGCGAGAGAGACTCCAGTCCAATGGATCTCGTACATTACCGCGATGAGCCCCCGTCTCGACCGTGAGCGCATTGATGTCGGGCGATCTTCTCCACTGCCAGGTGTTAAAGGGGAGTCGAGACGTCGTCTTGTGTGACTGCGTCCTGGGGGGAGTTTTTCGAGAAGATGTTGAGCATACTGCTTCAACTCCGCCGAAACCTACCCCGGAATGTCGTTTCTTCCGTGAGGATTGGCACGGACCTTGCAGTGCGCCACCGAACGAATGGTGGGAACGGGCATGTAGGGAGGGAGATCAAAGTTCAGGAGCATTGCGCAGAGAGGGGAATCATCCGGGGTGTCACCGAGGTGAGAGGGGCCGATCGCAACAATTGTGTAGGGGCCGATCCATTTGAGCAAAACTTTGGTCTTGAGGACGTTGGCGTCCGTGCTAGCCTTAGCGCGTTGGCGACTGGTGGCAGCCGTATTGTACAAGGGCGCCCAACTGCCAACGACATACTTGGGAACCTGATGCGGCGCGTCGGAAAGGGCGGAGTTTCGGCGGTCCAATAGGGAAACTGTGAAGGCATGATGATCGCAAACGTTGTTGTACGAGCGCCGCTGGCGGCCTGTCGCCGGATCGGAGCAGGCGAGCTGGTCGCAGGACAGGCTTTGATGTCCGACTACCATGGCGAGTTCGAAATTCGTGAAAGGGAAAGGTGGAAGCCTGCCCATGACAGCCTCATTAGGGGCTTCAAAGGCGGTGGCGCTGACCAACTTCTTGTACACAAATTCGATGTGAGAGAGCTGCGCATCCCAGCCATCTTGGCGCTTGTTGACGGCCATGGCCAGCATTTGGGCAACCACGTGGTTCACACGCACCACCGTTGTCGTTGGGATGTTAAGAGATTACGGCGATTTTGTGAACGCCGAAAAGCTGTATAGACAGCTTGCGTCCGCTTCCAGCAAACTGGAGGCCGTTGAACGAGAGCATGCCGCGCGGACATAGCCAGACGGGAGTATACTGGTTGATGATGACCCTCGCCGCCCCCTCAGATGTAAATTCGGTTGCAGTGACCGCAAACATGTCTGCGCTGCGGTCAAAAAAGTCGGTGAAGGCAAGACACAGGTTGGTTCACGCTAAAAACCCGAAAGTCTTCCCCCCACGAATGCCGTTCGCAATATCTAGTCAAAGGGTGAATACTTGGTATCACATACTGACCCCCATGACCAGCGGAAGAGAGTGATATAGCCAGTTTTTTTTAACGTCCTCGGGCTGTCTTTAGGAGCGAAACTCGTATCGACCCATGGCAGGCCTTCAATTTTTCAATAGCATTCAGAGACTCCTAGCTAAAACACATATAGGGAAATGAAACAGTAGATAAAAGGAGAAGATGTGGGGAAAGGAAATGAAGAAATGGCTGGCGGAAGATACCACTGCCTTATGGTGCGATCATTCGACTTCATAGGTACTACTGCTGCTTTATGGAAGGATATTCGATTTACATCGGAACGGCATCTAGACTATACTATATTGTCGGAGGGCAAAATGTAAAATAATAATATTCAGGCTTTTTCCAAGCGGGGCGAAAAAAAAATGCGCCGCAATTTGCACGAACCGGTTGGAGGTACTCCAAGGCATGTCTGCAGAAATTTCGCGCATAAAATCGAAGATCTGACCTGCCCAAGTTCGACATTAAGCAGAATATAGAGAAAAAACTGTATCCAACACTAAAACCAAGTCATTTGAAAGAAATTAGGTATCATACTCATTTTTGCGCACCCAAGTCCAAATGTCCTCGCCGTTTTTGAGGGATAGATCCTGAATGTTCGCACACGTGTTCTACATGCCCATCCCGAGGCCTGACCTCCGTTTTTATTTTTTTGTTCGCTTAAAAAAAATTATCTAAGGCCGTTTCTTATAGCATTGGATTCTCATCTTCGATTCCGCCAGAATCCGATTTGAGCCCATTTCCGCCTTCTTATAGACACGGATTTTGGCACAATCCAATTCGGAAAAATCCGATTTTAGCTTTTCGAGTTGCGGCCACTCGGATTCCTGACCAAAATCCGAGACGCTGCCCAACCCGGATTTCTGTCTCGGATTATTTGAAACTCTCTGGTTGCGCCGCGCGCGCGCGCACACACACACACATCGGGCTACCCCACATGCGTGCTGCAGTGCCGGCGCTGTTAGGGCTGCTGGGCGTCGCCCGTGGGCTAGCCTACGAACTTGGCTTGCCCTCGGGACGCGTGGTGCACCATCAAATGGCCGCGACAGCGAGAGAAAAAGCTGGTGTCGACGTTTCTGCTGTCTTTGCCACCACGCTAGCTGCCTTCCATCTGCAGCAGCAGCGTAGTGTCGCCACCTGGGACCTCATCTTACAAGACTACGAAGACGAGCTAGAGCCCGACACAGAGGACGATGAGATGTCAAGGGCTGTCAAGAGGCGGCGTGTGCACCCTCGCAAAGACTACACAAAGTCGGGTTGGTGGCAGGAGCTGGAGGAGCTGCATGAGTATCTGCTTCTGTGTCATGCCTCCAACACAGCACTCTGCAAAATGCTCTATAGCTGCTTCCGCCAGGCTGTTGTAGCTTAGCAACAGCGACTCTGGTGCCTCTTGGTCCGGCATGTTTGCAACGTCTGTGTGGTCTGCTGCGTGTGGTCTGCTGCCTCTGCGCTGCGTCTGTATGTCTGTATCGGTCTGCTGTGTGCTGCTGCTGCTGCTGCTGCTGTGTGGTGTTGGGTTTTGCGCGCGCTGTTTTCAAAAAAAAATGACAGTCCTGCTGAAATCCGTCTGACAAAATCCGTTCGCTATAAGAAAGGTCGGGCTTTCTTCTCCGCCCGAATTTTGCCGAATCGGATTCTGGCGGAATCGAAGATGAGAATCCAATGCTATAAGAAACGGCCTAAGGTGATACAATTTTTCCGAAAAATTTATCTGACGAAAAATCAGGCAAAACAAAAACAAAACGAAAGAATGACAGGTGAGGTCTTCGCAAGGGCACATAGAAGACGTGCAAAATGCCACGGCCTGAATTGCAAAAACGGCGTGGATATTCGCCAAGGAATACATTTCGGGATTTATTTTTACTTGAACCAGCCTGCATAGGCATTACACTGGGGCGTGATCGAAAGCGGTTTGAAAGACGCCGATGAGGGTGCCGGATCCCACTGGCGGGGGCATCGAGATGATGGATCAGGGGACCGTTAGCCGTGAGTTTTGCCGTGCTTGGTACATCAGGTAGTCCCGAAGCCACGATCGGCTGTAAATGCCCATGTCAATTTACCAGTTAAACCGTTCGAGCATTATTTGCAGGGTGCGCTTGGTGCCAAGGCAGCAGGCAGCCGTAGATCGGTAAGGCTACGAGCGTTCGCTTCATGACCCAAGGGCGCATGAGCAGCGTCACGCAAACGCGAACAGGTTCGTGGTTCAACAAACTAGCCGCACGTCCCACCTATGTGGTTGTGAGTCAGAAGGGGGGGTGGGGTTGGCTTCCGAACGAGTAAGATTATACCATCATTGGTGGTGTGGAGGCGACCGTTACCAGCAAGCTCTTGAATCTTCGAGAAGGAAAGGCGTGGGTGTGGGGGGAAACACGATACAAAATCGGTGGACAAGGTCAGCGGCCGGCCAAGAAAGATATGTATCGTATGTATCCGGCCCAGAACGGTGTATCGTAAGTATAAAAACGAAGCACGCTGGTTAGGAGTCAGGCACCCCAGGAGGGCAGGCCAGGGCGAAAGCCGTGGCCGCCTCAACTACGAGGATTACTCTGAAACGGTCGAGATCTAGTGTATGGTGGGCGAATCGGAAGACCGGCCGGGCACGGCTGTCGCGCTTCCAGGACGTCCAGCGCAAAGCGCATGGGCGGGGCGTGAGCGGCGACAAGGGACCTGCAGCTGTGAGGCGACGAAGTGCTCCTCAACTGAGAGTAGGTCTGGCCAGGGCAGCATCTCTGTCTGTAAGTCTATGGCCTGTGAGCGCGTGGATCCGTTATAGCGGACCAAGTTGACCGCGAACAGCTGTGGCTTGTCGGATGGGGTGTCGCCAGGGTACTATTGTAGCAAAGGTGGAAGCCGCCGTCCGAGGCGAAGGGGTCGATGCCCAAAGCCGATACGCCCACCAGAGCGTGCTGATTTATCGCCAGCTCGCCAATAGTCTGTTTGTCTGACGGGCGAAGGGCAGGAGCGGCTATTGAAACGCACCAAGCTGTGTGGACCCAACAGCACGGCATCATGCTGAATCATTGAAGGGGAGACGACGCAGGTCTATACTGCGATGCGAGGGAGCGCGTGGGCACATCAGCTCGGAAACACTGGATGCCCAGGCGGACGCTCATCGGAGTTTGCAGGGGGGCAGATTCGCCAAAAACACCCCAGGATCAAGGAGTGCAGTGCTCCTCACAAACTCAGATGGAGCGTGTTGTAGGCTCTCTATCTAGACCATAGCAGTAAGTGATAGTTACAGGCGACTGCGAGCATTGTTTGTAGCTCTCTGAAGCAGCAGCAACAATGGAGATACCCGTATGCTGCATGTTACACTATTTGGGAAATGAATGTCACAGACAGAGCACAACACCCCCGGCAGCTTGATGTTGGGGGATCCGTTCACCGTTGTTCACATTAAATGCACGCCATCCATGATCCAATTCGATGCTGGTTTACTGGTATCCTACTCAAGAGTGCGCTCTTCTTTCCAATCAATACAAGCAGTGTCTGTTCAGATTGCACGATTCCCCCCAATACTAACTAGCAACTACTCGTGTTAATCGCGGACATAGATAGTACAGAAGTATATCCTACGTTGGTCCCACGTGATCCTTCGTGCTCGCACGGCGCATGTCGCGGTTGATTGTCCGCTTTTCTCTTTAATGGATCCGCTCGAAACCCCACTTGAACAAGGCCCATCAAATCTTGTGGAAACCCGATTTCGTAGTGGTTTCCTTTGCCTGTGTGCACAACTCGCAATCTCCGACATCGAGCTCTCTCAGACGGGCAACTCCACCACGCGCAGCTTAGCAGACAGGAAGCAATGGCCGAACCTAGCGCTGCTCTTTCGGCGCCGTCGCCTTTCACTTCCGACAAGGGAAGGAAGAGATGGTTCCCTCTTGGTGAGACCTACTAAAATGTTCCATCAGGAAATTCAATTTTGATTCTGTCTGCTCTTCAAGAATTCCGTCGTGCCTACCCTCCGTGCCTCCAGGGGCATACAGCATGCAATTGGCATTGCCTGCGGCCTCCGACGGAAAGGCCGCTATGAGAGCTCATGTTCACGAGCATGCGGACGCAATACCACCACCAAGCATGGACGCAGAAGAAAATTGTGATGCAGTGTGATATTGTATCCGCAGAAAATTGAAAATTATCCCCCCGCCCCAAATGATCGTACTCTGTGTATGTGTTACACGCATGCAGGCATGCCGGTACCGTACCAGATACTAGGCGCTTCGCTCCGCGGGCGGCATCCGCCCGCTACGCTAACTCAAATAGAAGAAAACGTGACGCGGACAGAAGTCCATGATTTGTTGCAACGTACCACTTGCAAATGCGAAGAGCTCCCGCGCTGCAGAAAAATAACTCGGACGTCGCGTTCACGCCGCATGAATCACGTCATACGTACGAAAGAGAAAGGACGCGGAGAAAAGAGTAGTATTAACTGCTGTGTTGTATCTTACTGAGTTCGAAATAAAGGCAAGTCCTTCGCGCGACACCACCTATCCATGCATAGACTATAGCTGCTGCTTGTGATTGTAAACGTCTTCATGCCGGGCAGATTTCGATGTATTCGTTCGCTTTGAAAACACAGCGAGCCCCTTTGGGGGTGCAAGATCTTGCACTCTATCGTGTTGTTTTTTGCATCTCGTGGATCGGGCTGCACGGGTGCCTCTGGTCTCGAGTGCGACTTCAGTCATGCGGCCACCGGCTTCGGCTCGAGAAAAGTGACCGAAAATCCATGTGTTGTATCTACACCGCAACAACGGCGTGGTGTGGGGAGAGATTAAAAGCAAAATCTCCCGTGCAGACAGCAGCTGTTGTATTCTAACATTAGAGTTATCTACAACTCGACGGACGCTGATGTCTAGGTATTTTGGTGCTTTTGTTAGTACGGCGATATTTGTTTGGGCATTTCGTGATTTAACACTGACGACGGCGTGTTTTCCACATGCATCGAGGGTCTAAAACTCGAGACGAGACGAACCAAGGTTATTTGCCCCGCCCCGCCCGAGGACCAGAGCAGCGTATGTAGGGCACTACCTGGTAGCTGCCAAGAGAATGAGACGAGGCACACACGCGGCATGTGCTTGAGAACGTGGTCTGCAGCAACAACTGGGCACCACACGGTATAAACGCGCGGAAGCGGCGATGGGTGGTGCTCTGGGGTAGCTTTGGATGGTTAAGGTTGGGGTAAGTTGGGGTAGACACACAATCTAAACGCGATGGCAAGGAACGGACGCAGGCAAGGGGGTTGACCCAACAGGAGCAACCGATTGCTCGGTGCTTCAACTACTGTTGTGCTGTACCCTCATTGAACACTGCTGTAATCAAGCAACGGAAACATCTTGCCCGGGCTCGAGAGCAGGGGCGCCGGTCTGTCAACGGGCTAACACAGTGGTCGCGGCCGTTATTCGTGGCGCCGTTCTGGCGGCTGAGGATATCATACGTGCAGCGGTTGTGTGTGATGTTGGGCAGCCAGTGTGCTCTGTTTGCTGGCATGTGGCTGCAGATGGGTCTCTCTCCTAGGCACGGACAGGAGTAAAACTGCATTTTTGACGAAGAACCAGAACAAAAATATCGCGATGGTGTGGATTTTGACCATCGCGATGTTGCGCATGTGCAGACCACGTACGCCGAAAAAATTCCCAACAGCCCGCGGTCGTCTAAAACTCGAGACGCACATAATTCTAAACGCCTGATATCGCGATATTATCCAAGATTTAGATAACCTTATTCTAACGTACATATTTGCTCCCCTCGCCGCCGGCCGCTTTGCAGAATCGAACCCGGCGGACATCGATGAACACACCAGCAGTGAATAAGAACATCGAAAAACAACAGAATTTTTAGTGGTATTAATAGCTGCTATTAGTAGCATGGCTGCTGTGGCCTTGCCTTATGCGCGTAGAGTCTTCTATGTCTGCTGCTGCAACGTGCGTTCGTCCTCGAACACAATGAATGCTTGCTCTGGGCACTCACTGCCTACCAGGGGCTAAATATTTGATGATGCTTTTGAGACTTGAATATAACATGCCATTCTCTCTACAACAAACGCTGTATGTTGTCGTAAACGTCTCATTACAATCTCCCCCTCGTGCCGCTTTGCAGAATCCAACCCAGACGTGATGAACAAGTACATCGAAAAGATGGGGTGGCCAACGGGAACTTACAGGTTAGCACTACATAACACACAGCAGTTACTTCATTTTAAGTACTCGTAGTGTGTTAGTACTCATGGCCTATTTCCTATTTTTATCGTTGGTTCAGTGGCCCACGCGCCCGTTTGATGTTTTCTGTATGCATAAAGCGGAACGATGTTATTTGTCGTTGTCGGTGTTTGTGTTGGTGATGTTGATGTTGGTGAATTGATGATGGGACTGACGTTTGGGGTGCCCGGTTGTTCGACGTTTTGCATGCCCGGTTGTTTGACTTTTTGGATGCGCGATTGTAGAACTTTTCGGCCCCATTTTTCGGCGTGGGTAGAGGTTAGGGGGGGCGGATACCACAACGGGAGAAACGCGTCGTCTCGCGCCTAGCAGGCCCGCACTCATTGCGACAAGAGCACCGCAAGAGCGAGCCAGAACGCGCCAAAACGTCGAAATTTCTTCAAAAAACGAGGTTCGCATCAAGCTTGCACCTAGCAGAGCATTCTCCGGTGTTTTTTTTCACGTTTTGCCCAGTTTGTCATAAGGCAGCATGCATCAAAGCAGCATGCAGTCGTCAAACACGTGTCGCGACTCTCGCACGAACTCCGAACGTACGAGTAAAATACATGTAGTATCCCAGCAATCCAGTTTGCCTGAAAGCCTGAGCCGCTCGCGTCCGCTGATAGCCCCCCGGCACCGATCGGCATTTAATGGGTACCGCTGAGTCTGCATTATGCTACCGCTGTCATACAAATACCAGGTACGTACATTACCCGTCAAATATTATATCATGGGACCCGAAGAATAACATGCCACAGACAGTGTCTGAAAGTGCAGAAATACAACTTGCACAAGAAATACCAGTGCATGCCGTGGTCTGCTATGCTTGGGATTGTATGCCTGTACTCATTACTCGTACCAGGTGGAGTTTTTCAACCCCGTCCAGCGGCGCTATGGTGATATATCAGCTTGACGAGAGATCCCCGTGACTGGCAGATGTTGATGAGAATGACCATGATGTTCTGACTGTGTCAACAGCATAATTTCGCTCAAATCTAACCTGCGGTCGCAAAAAGGGCTAAAAAGGCATGACTCGTATGAACGGCCAGGTTCACGGACGTGTTCAGCACCGAAGACTGGGCCCTGGCGATGGTGCCGCAGCCCGTGCTGGGCGTGGTGATGCTCTTTCCGATTAAGGCCTCCACGGAGAAGCACAGGGAGGAGGAGACGGCGCGAATCCGCGAGTCCGCGGACCCGGCCAAACCTAACCTGTACTTCATGTGAGCGCGCAACCCGCTTGGGGCCTCATCGCAATTTACTGTTAGCTGTTGCTGTGGGCGATCGGTGGCATGGACGTAGGGCGTGTGTTTGTGTCTGTCCCCCTTCGATCGTGATCGATTGTGCTGCCTGCGTTGCTCCCTCTGCCGATGCGTGGACGTTGCCTGGACGCGTAGTAACCCGCTTGGGTGATGAAAATGCACCGTCAGATGCCGATAAATCGCGCAGACAGAGGGTAGTGGTGCAATCGTTGTGTGTAGCGGTGAAACGAGTCGTGCTTTGTGTTGCGCTATGCTGCTACGTACTTTTATTTCTCGTAGTTTTTTTTGCGGGCTCATGTGTCCACCTAACGTATGCGCCCTGAGGCCCTCCGCCGTCGTGGCTACCTGGAAACCCGCCATTCTCCGCTATGTCGTATCAGGTACCAGATACATGTTGCCCAGCCGTAGACAACGGTGTCCACGCGCGCCTCCCCAGGCCACCTACGAAACAATGCAGAAGTAGACGGTCACAAGGACAGATTTTGCTGGCGGCATCGGGTTGGGTAAAAAAGGGACACGCAGAAATTCACCTCAAAGTCGTTACCTTCTTGTTCCGCTTAAGCTCTCGCCGCCCGCCGCGAATATGCGGCTTGCTTATAGCGCGAGTCCGGGAAAATTCGCTGCTCGACATTCCCATGCCCATAGTGATCTCTCAGGCCCTTCTCGGTCCCTCGCGCGGTGTGCGATCGTTTTTGTTTTTGTGGTTTTGCAGGAAGCAAACCGTGGGGAATGCGTGCGGGACGGTTGGGCTCCTCCACTGCGCTCTTAATGCATCCGTGTCCAGAGGGATTACGCTTGGTGAGCACGCGAGATGGCCGGAAGATGATAATCGATGAAATTTCCTCAGTCCTTAGGATTCGTTTGTGCGAGACGTGTTTTGCTTGCGCTGAGCTTTGCACCGGAGCGGGAATTGCTGGGCTCGCTGGTCGGATAAGGAGATATGTGCTGTTGCGCTAACTAAGAGTGAGGAAACGAGGTGATGAGTTCAAGCAGCAGTTTCAGCTCGAGGTTCGCGAAAATAGCAGTCACCAACCGTGGAAGTTATTTGTTTGCGCGCGCTTGTTCGGGCTAACTCGGAGACGGCTATTCGCCGGTGCGCCGGGCTTTAGATAAGCAATGTAGAAAGATCTACGCACGGAATCCAAGCATCCACGTGGTTTCGTTTTTGTTGCGAGGAGAGTATGTACTCGTCTTATTTCGATATTGCTGGTCGGGATGAGGAAATTATTGCGTTCCGCCCTCGCGGTTGGGAACAGGGGATGTCGCGACGTCGGCCTGACCGCGTGTCCACACCGGAAGTGCACGTCGCTCACGCCTCTATCGATGCGTCCGGTCCTCATGATCGCGGCAGACAAGGAGTGCTTTTTGAACCGGTTTTGGGAGAAGACTCGACAGCTGACTCCAGCGGAGATCGCGCAAGCCCTGCACGATGTAAGCGACTGCCGCGCTGCCTTCTTCAAGCGGTGGCGCTCTTTTGTTGTCTCGCGTTGGGAATGCGTGGAAACGCTATTAATATGCTATTGCGGTACGGGTGTGTGGCCCGGGCGGACGGCATGTTCTTCTGTTTTTTTCGTTTTTTTACCTTTTTTGGTCGCGGTATTTTTTCGACGAAGGTGCGTACCGGTAGCCTCATTGGACCGATTTTGACAGGTGCTTGTTTTACCCCTCAGGAGGATGAGCTGGAGGAGGTCCATGAGGAGGCCGCTCAACAGGGCCAAAGCGAACAGATTGCGAGGGAGGAGAAGATCAACACTCACTTCATTTGCCTCACGTGAGTTGAGTTGCTAGATTAACACTCTTTTCACATGCCCCACGTAAGCTGAGTCGCCGTAGGCACCTGGACGGGGTGACAGGTCTTGCGGCCCCACCACAGATATGTTCTTGTTCGTCCCCCGCGTTTTGACGGTGACCACGAGCGCGGACGTTTGGCGGTGTGGATGAACGAGCGCATGGGTCGTTGTCACCGGAATTGTGGTTCCGCCAACGACGACGACAGCTACAAGGATAAGCTGTGTGCCGTGCGGCACACGCTTTGAGGCTGCGCAGTTGGCGGCCGCGCTTTGTGCGTGCGTAGGTTGCACGCGCCCACCTGCCCGCGCTATCGAGTGATGAGAACGGTGGTTGTGCTTCGGTTGGACGTAGGTTGGCCGCCGGCGCCGCCTTGTCGACGCATCGACTGTAAGACCGTGCCCCCGGCGATTGCGACTGATTGTGCTGTGCAGGGAAGTCGAAGGCGTCCTCTACGAGCTGGATGGGCGCAAGGAGGGGCCCGTGCCGCACGGGTCCACGTCGCCTGCGGCTCTCTTGCAGGACGCCTGCGCAGTGGTGAAGAAGTTCATGGATCGGGATCCCGGCGAGCTCAGGCAAGCTTTGCCGACCTGCGTGCGTGATATTTTTCTGTGTAGCAGAGGACCCCAGTAGTATAGCAGTGACCCAAGCGTAACGTACTAACGGCTACAAACAAGAGGGTGGCAAAACCCAATGGGCAACCTCCACATTATGGACCACATACAGACCGGAACAGGGCATCAGCTTGCGAAGCAATCGAGTCTGTTCGGTACAATGGGTGGAATTCGTTTGTCTGGCAAGTGTGAGCAAATGGCCCTCCCCTCCCTTTTTACCTGGTAGGGAAGAAGGCCCGCTCATCGCTAGCGGGGAGGTTGTCTGGGCGATGTTCGATCCTAGCAGGTCCTGACCCTGATTATTGTCAGAACGCCGTCAACGCCGTAACAGCCGCATCCCCAAAGGCTATCTGTACCGCGCACAACGCAAAGCAAGCGAGCACTCGTCCACCATCGCATGCTTGTACGCACGCCCTTTTACGCGAATGAGGTTCGCGCACGCGCGATAGCTGTTGGTGCGGAGGGAGACGGGTTATGGATCTTTTCCGCGGTATTTGGTCGGTTTCTACTGCCTCATTGTTTGAGTCATCGTTTCGCCTTTTCTTGGCCTTCGTGCAATTGCTTACCGGTTGCGCGAAGCATAATTAGTAACGGTCGAGGCTCCTCGCCAGCATGTGCAACTCGTCGACCCTAGGTTCCGGCTGGCTTGTTGGGCTAGGTAAGGGAGTAAACTAAGGGATCTTGAGTTGATGAAGACGCCGCGCTGCCGTGGAGGCGACTTCCACTACGATACGCGGGTGTGCGAACGATTTGCCTGCCATAGACCGCACCTTGTCCCTGCGTGCGTGATCTAATGCCCTTTGCCCGATCATCCCACGCGCGCACGCTGGCAGGTTCACCATTGTGGCTCTCGCGCCGGCCGTGTCCGAGGGTTAGTGGGTACAGGGATCACAAGCTCCATCCGGCAATATTGTACGGCGGGGCAGGGCGGGACAAGTGTTGGGTATTCCTAGGTGGTTTGAGCTCTGCCTAGGGGGGATGAGGGTACCAGCATCCCGTCGTGTATAGCGTTTGTCGAGTGTATCGAATGTATTGTCTCATAAATCGAAGGGCGCTACTTACTTATCTGCTTAGTCTTCTCGCGTTGTGTGCATGACGCTTGTTGCGTTGCGCGATCAAATGGCACAGACGAGAAAAACAAAAAAAAGCCAGACGGATGTTTCCGCAAAAAAATGCCAGGCGGATGTATCCGCACACGTGCGGGTTGAGGTTCAAGGAGAAAGCTGCCCTCCAAAATTAAAGCCTAATCGAGCCTGTGCATGAGTGCTCTCGTGCTCCAAGCTACGGCAGCGGCGGCCATCAACACGAGGTTCTGCCTGCTGCCGAGCTCTTCCACTCTGGGAGTCAACACAAAACAGGCCTTGGTACCAACACTAAATACACTATTTTGAGAGCGATGCTGTGAACTTCGCGGAAGGGCTCAACATTTTAACCACCGCCCATTGACCGCAGACAGGAATGGCGTCAACCGCCCTCATACCCCACCGGGATACCCAATAGCTGTTCTTAGCCATAAACATATATAAAATCATTCCTTGAATAAAGAGCCATTCCTTGGTGTCATGGACTTTGGTCCGGAGTTTTTTGTCTCGGCCTAAGTATGCGATTCGCGGAACTGGAATTTTCGGTCGAATATGGCTTGGTTCGAGCGCCGCCTTCGGGGGGCGGCTCCAACGCCCCTCGCCCTGCCGTGTCCGTTCAACACATCGACGTGAACGCGGACGGGCGCCGAGCGAGACGAGCGAGTGTCGAGGAGGAATTTTGGAAAAATTGTTGAATCTTAATGGCTGCAACGCCTGAATGATTTACAAAATTGGCATCATTTCCAAACGGTACGTGATAATGTTTGGAATTTTGCGTACCGGGTGAGAACAGCAGTATGTACGACGAGCATGAACGCCAACTGACGGCATTGGCAAACACACAACATCAGGTGCATGCAGCAGCAGTAGCCGAAGGGCGAAACTTCTAGCACATACTGCAGCAACTAGTAGCAACCAGAACCACAGCAGATAGCTCAAAGTGCAGTACGAGTGCAGTTGGCAAGTTTAGTCGTACACGCATCACTCTGTCCAATAGTCTATATATAACAGCATCTCAAGCAGGTAGAAGAGCCGTCCCTTCGGCCTTTGGCCTTGGCTTTAGCACGGCCGCTGACACTCCAGGCAGCCTCTGCTGTAGGCATGAACGAGTGCGGTTGATTCGCAGCGAACTATCCCGCTGTGCTCGCCTCTATGTAGCCATTGTCCATGCCATTTCATGTCACCTCCCTTCTGTTTTGAGCTCGTCGTCGTGCCGTCGAGGTACGAGGAAACCCGTACGTACTGGGTGAGAACAGCAGTATGTAAGACGAGCATGAACGCCAACTGACAACATTGGCAAACACACAACATCAGGTGCAGCAGCAGTAGCCGAAGGGCGAAACTTCTAGCACATACAGCAGCAACTAGTAGCAACCAGAACTACAGCAGATAGCTCAAAGTGCAGTACGAGTGCCGTTGGCAAGTTTAGTCGTACACGCATCATTCTGTCCAATATATAACAACCGTTTTATGTTCATATTGATGGAGAAAAAAATACCAGATCGTATTACATTTATTTCCTGTAAGAATGATACGTCGTACGAGCGGACGTTCTGATTCTGGTGCCGTGAGACCATCGAGCACACCGCATGTTTTACCCAAACAAGAGCCAACAAGAGGCAGCGCACAGGGGCCCCCAACACAGAGACACGTGACAACCACGGCCAGCTGTCGGTCGCGTAATTGTCCGGTGGTCCGTGCTTCGGTGGGTGTATCGGAAGTCGTTCGTAGTACTGCTGCTGTAGATCGTCGAAAAACCACGTGGCATCGTGCTGGTGGCAAGACTCGCCAGTAGACCCCCCAAAATTTCTTCTTCTTTTCTTTTTCTTGGCCCCATGCACCCATTTCCTTTCCTTTCTCTTCTTTGTTTGTTTCTTTTTTCCAATTGACTTGCGTCTGTTGTGCGCATGCGTAGTGATAGATACCACGTGTAATATATACGTGGTAGTCTTTCTTGGTTGGCAAGCGGTATAGTCGGTTTTCCCAGGCGCGAGTAATGAGACGTATGCACTGGTATGGACCTGGCACATCGTAGACTGACTCCCGATTTCACTTTTATATGTTTCTGGTGGAGGCATGAATTGCGTCAGCTGTGATTTATGCGTGTACCACCTTTGGTTTGTGTTTTTCCCCTAGGGTATTCCTCAGCTCCAGAGTGACTGGAGCCTGTCCTGTGACCACGGACTTGATTATGAGAGTTAATGTGAGAACGACAACAACAACAACAACAACAACTGAAATATTGCCTGTTTCTTGACCTTTCAGCTGCTTCCTGCAAACTTGGTTTTTCTGCCAACACGATTTTGAACTTTTTCGCGACTTTTTCTTCCTTTTTGTCTAGTAAGTTGAACTTCGTACTGCCGCTAATTGCCGCCTGACAGCTGTGCATTAGTTGCGGAACGGTCCAGCTTTAGCTTTTCTTTGATTTGCACCATTTGTTTTGTACTTGACGAAGCTTCAGCGGCTGAGATCTGGGCTTGGCTGATCAGCTCGACACCGCCCAGCACCCCATCGCAGCGCTATAGCTTACAGCAACGAAGCGCCGTGCAGTGCCCTGCGATGCCCTGCGGCTCAGCTCAGCAGCGCACCGCTAGCTCAGCAGAGCGACGCGCTATGCTTTGCCGTGCTCTGCCATCGCGGTCGTTCGTTATTCATGATATCTAAAACTCCGCGTACGCTGATATTTAGGTATTTGGCGCTTTATTCTATACATATCGCGTCAACCATCGTAATATCATACAATATGGGGGAGGGAATGTAATCTCTATGCAAAGATCCTGTTTTTTTTTAATCATTTGTCAGCCGGCCGCCCCGGTGGTCTATTAACAATAGTGGTTTTACCCTCGAATATTACTAACGTTTGGTTGTCCTTGAGTTCGACACCCACCACGATGAGATTTGACTATATTTGCAAAAATGCAAAAAAAAAAAACAGGCATCAATCAACTGCTGAGAGCGCCTAGCAGCGTGGGTTGGTTCGACGCGAGTCGACGAGGGAAGAAAATGCTCGATTCTCCTCGCGGTAAAAATGAAAGCACGTGCCGAAGTGGGGAGGGAGGAGGAGGGCCCGCTATTGACCCCGGATCTGAGTTACTACTGGGAGGGAGCGCGAGAGTGGTGCGGGGATAATAAATGGGATGAAGAAAAAAAATGTTGCAAAGGTATATTATTATTTCTACCAGTAAATAATATGTCAGTCTCTAGGAAATACGCACGGCACTATCAGCAGTCGTCATGGTAGAGACACTCCGGATATTATGCATTGAGGGGACGCGTCCAACTTCGACAACGTGAAAGCACCCACGAAGAAAAGACAGCAGACACACATATATATCCCGCCTTCCCGAGAAAAAAGAGAGAAGAAGCGCTACGCCAACCTCCCGTACGAGCAAAGCCACCCCCGCACCTATCTTAGACAACGCCGCCTCAACGAGAGATCGCCCTCCTCTTCTACGTTTTTCTCCTCGCCCGCGACCACGCAGACCAATCAATGCGACAGCGTTCACGTAACAAACAAAGCAATCTTCTTCCAAAACCTCGCCGGCTGACATGTCCTCATGTCGACGTTTGATGCAAACCGACTTTGCATCCTGTCGACTTCGAACCTCCATTGCCACGGGGACAGCAGTGCAGTCTCTTCATTAATGCCAAGGCCTCTTTTGTTTCGCCTAGAGGCGACGCAGGTTCTCAATAATACTCTTTTCGATATTTTTGTTTGATAGACGCCAACTTTTACTTGACGGCGCATTTAATAGTTTGTTTCGCCTATCCTTGCCTTCTTTATTGTATAATATTACGTTTTTTCTTCTGTCAAAGCATGACTTTCAGAATCCCATGTTCGTATGAAACTCTTGGCATTACTTTAAAGTTCAATGCATGCCAAATCGGACAGCTACACCTTAAGTGGTCGAAGTGCTGCCCTGCCCTACCCGAAGCATGGGCGCCGGCGAATGCCGGCGCCCATGCCCTACCCGAAGCATGGGCGCCGGCGAATGCCGGCGCCCATGCGGAGCCCTTGTATATATGTATATATATATGGCTCACGACGCCTCTATACACCCCGACTTTAATATAGTCTATACAAGGGCTCCGCATGGGCGCCGGCATTCGCCGGCGCCCATGCTTCGGGTAGGGCAGGGCAGCACTTCGACAACTTGAGGTGTAGCTGTCCGATTTGGCATGCATTGATTTTTACAGTAATGCCAAGAGTTTAATACGAACATGGGATTATGAAAGTCATGATTTGACAGAAAAAAAAACGTAATATTTTACAATAAAGAAGGCAAGGATAGGCGAAACACACTATCTATGTTAAATAAGCCGTCAAGTAAAAGTTGGCGTCTATCAAACAAAAATACCGAAAAGAGTATTATTGAGAACCTGCGTCGCCTCTAGGCGAAACAAAAGAGGCCTTGGCATTAATGAAGAGACTGCACTGCTGTCCCCGTTGCAATGGAGGTTCGAAGTCGACAGGATGCAAAGTCGGTTTCCATCAAACGTCGACATGGGGCCATGTCAGCCGGCAAGGTTTTGGAAGAAGATTGCTTTGTTTGTTACGTGAACGCTGTCGCATTGATTGGTCTGCGTGGTTGCGGGCGAGGAGAAAAACGAAGAAGAGGAGGGCGATCTCTCGTTGAGGCGGCGTTGTCTAAGATAGGTGCGGGGGTGGCTTTGCTCGTACGGGAGGTTGGCGTAGCGCTTCTTCTCTGTTTTTTTCTCGAGAAGGCGGGATATGTGTGTCTGCTATCTTTTCTTCGTGGGTGCTTTCACGTTGTCCAAAACGGACGCGTCCCCTCAATACATAATATCCGGAGTGTCTCTACCATGACGACTGCTGATGGTGCCGTGCGTATTTCCCAGAGACTGACATATTATTTACTGGTAGAAATAATCATATACCTTTCTTTGCAACATTTTTTTTCTTCATCAAATTTATCATCCCCGCACCATTCTCGCGCTCCCTCCCAGTAGTAACTCAGATCCGGGGTCACATAGCGGGCCCTCCTCCTCCCTCCCCACTTCGGCACGTGCTTTCATTTTTACCGCGAGGAGAATCGAGCATTTTCTTCCCTCGTCGACTCGCGTCGAATTGTACCTAGCAGGCGCTCTCAGCAGTTGATCTCTTTTTTTTATTGCATTTTTGCAAATTAGGTCATATTTCATCGTGGTGGGTGTCGAACTCAAGGACAACCAAACGTTGGAGGTATTCGAGGGTAAAACCACTAGACCACCGGGGCGGCCGGCTGACAATTGATTAGAACGAAACAGGATCTTTGCATAGAGATTACATTCCATCCCCCATATTGTATTATATTCCGATGGTTGACGCGACATAGAATAAAGCGCCAAATACCTAAATATCAGCCTACGCGGAGTTTTAGATATAATGCCAAACGCAAAATAATATAAAAGCCGAATTATTAGAGCGATTTACTACTACTGCTATAAAACCAGAAGAAAATATCCATTCATTATTTGCGCGGTCGCAATTCGGCTGGTCATTTGCGTCATGTACGTTGTCTAGCAGATATTTTATTTGTCCGTGAAGGGTGTCCGTCTATTTTTGCTTCCTAATAAAGTTGTGTTCCCGTTTTCGTTGCCAGCCATAGGTACCCTTGCGCAGATAGAAGATGTCGTATTATGCACATTCGTCTACGAAAAGCACGCCATCGTTAACGCGTTATTTGTTTAGTTCTTTTTGTAGGTTGTCCGTCGTTGTTGTACTAATAATACCTTATCAGACTGTAAGTAGATGTAATTTCTTCATGTATGTGCGAATTCACCCGACGAAGTTATTTCATACACATTCTTCATACAGTTAGTAACTCCTCCTCCAGAATGTTTTTGCGTAAGGTCGCGCAAAGGAACGGTTTTGAGCCAATCTGTACCTGCAGACCAAGCAATCTCAAAATGATGGAACACTCCAACAGCACCAAACGCAATAGTATAAAAAGCCGCATTATTTGAGCGATCTACTACTGGTATAACACGCGTTCTTCTGGACGTATCATGTGTCGTCTTGCAGCCACACCTTCAGCCACATGGCCTGCACGCACACTGCAGTGCATGACAGCCCAACAGCACACACGCAACCAACCGCTGCACGTATATGAAGCCTACAGCGCGGCACCATGAATAACGAATGACCGCGACGGCTTGATTAGCACCCTCTTGCAAAGTTGTATTTGCGGAAACATTATCAAGTACCGTTTGTATATGTATATGATGCCAATTTTGTAAATCATCCAGGCGGGTGCAATTAAATGCCTGGTGCACAATCTGTAACCAAACATCGAAAAGTTGCACCATGCACCGCAAAATTCCGAACGTTATCAAGTACCTATTTCTTGGAAACATTATTACGAACGGTTTGGAAATGATGCCAATTTCGTAAATCATGCAGGCGCGTGCAATTAAACACACCTGGTGCACAATCTGTGACCAAACAATAGAAAGTTGCACATGCCACCGCAAAATTCCAAACATTATCACGTACCGTTTGGAAATGATGCCAATTTTGTAAATCATTCAGGCGTTGCAGCCATTAAGAATCAACAATTTTTCCAAAATTCCTCCTCGACACTCGCTCGTCTCGCTCGGCGCCCGTCCGCGTTCACCTGTCACGTCGATGTGCGGAACGGACGCGGCAGGGCGAGGGGCGTTGGAGCCGCCCCCCGAAGGCGGCGCTCGAACCAAGCCATATTCGACCGAGAAATCCAGTTCCGCGAATCGCATACTTAGGCCGAGACAAAAAACTCCGGACCAAAGTCCATGACACCAAGGAATGATTTTATATATGTTCGTGGCTCACGATGCCTCTATACGCCCCCACTTTAATCCGAAGAGCAATGTTTGAAACGTGTGCTAGCGTTCAAGTACGGCACTGACACCCACCACGGCTGTTGATCGGTCACGGCAATTTATTGTGCCATAGATTTTCACGGCGGTACTACGTGTGGCCGAGAAACGGTTCCTCGTTGATGCAGCCATCACGGACGACATGGGGCAGCTCCAACGATAGGAGAAAGGCGAGAAGGGCACTTCACGCACTGGCAGAGTCGACGGGCGGAGGGGGAAGGAGGAGAAGGAGGAGGTGCAGAGATTGTGGGGTATGCTGTACGCGGACGATGCGGGCATCGTATCGCGATCATCAGAAGGGCTGGAGAGATGATGACGGTGATCGTGATTGCGTGCTCGGCGTTGGGGCTTACGGTCTCGGAGGCGAAAACAGAGATTATGTGCCTGCAAACCAAAGACGGGGGGAAGGTATCGTTCACAATCAGCAGTCGGCCAGGTATACAAACAAACAATCGAGTTTGTGTACTTGGGCGGGGCTATCACCGCTCACAGAGACCTTAGCATTGAAATAACGCGCGGGCCTGGGCGTGCTTCCAGCAGTACAAGACGAAAATCTATGATCGCCGGGTGTGCGCTTACGGTTGAAGGTGCGGTTGCTGGAAGCTGAGGTGGTTGAGACACTTCTATACGGTTACATGACGTGGAGCCCGAACAAGCCTGACTATGACAGGCTACGACGGGTTCACCACTCCATGCTCCTCCGATGCCTCGGATGGCGGAAACGGAAGCGCGACGACCACACCCTATCGTACGCCGACGCGCTTGCCAAGACAGCTTCCGAGGGCATAGAGGCGATAGTGTGCAAACGGAGGATACTGTTTGAGGGATTCGTAGCACGTACGGGGGAGGAGCGTCTGCCACAGAGGGTGATGTTTGGGGAGCTTGTTGGGGGTAAGGGCTACTCAGGGAGGCAAGAGGAGGACTGGATGGCTCATCTGAAGGATATGTCAGTCTTTGGAATGAAAAAAAAATCGAAGGGTGGCGAAAGGCTGCTCAGAAGGCCGGCAGATGGTTTCGACGAGTAGAAGAGGGAGACGAGTTATTCATGCGGAATTGGCATGAGACAGAGAGACACAAAGCTGCAGAGCGACGCGCAAAGGCTGCGGCAGCGCCATCCACCGTCGGCATCTCTAAGCGTCCGGGGGGAGGGGGGAACCGGGGGGGGAGCGTCCTGCCCAAGAGACTGAAGTCTGGGTCTGGTCATCATCGTCTTGACATTTGTGGGCCTTCCAATGGCCGTCACATGATAGCTCAAGACTGCTCTATCTTCTTCGCCATGTTGCATTCTCTCCCCAGTACCATTGATGATGCACTTGATACCCTCTGTGAGCCCAATGCCGTCTTCAGTCAGTTCCTAGGGTCTGCTAGTATGAATTTTTCCTCTTTTCCTTTCCTTGCTTCCTCTTGTCTTTTCTTTCCTTTTTCGTTTTTCGCCTTGTCTTTTCTTGGTTTCTTTTTTTACAATAGACTTGCGTCTGTCGTGCGTATGCGTAGTGATAGGTATCACGTGCAATGCATACGTGATAGTCTTTCTTGGGTGGCAAGCGGTACAGTCGGTTTTCCAGGCGCGAGTAGTTAGGCGTCTGCACCAATATGAACCTGGCACATCGTAGGCTGACTCCCATTTCACTTTATATGTTTTTGGTGGAGGCATGAATTGCGTCAGCTGTGATATATGCGTGTACCGCCCGTTGGTTTGGTTGTGTTTTTTCCCTGGGGTATTCCTCAGCTCCAGAGTGGCTGGCGCCTGTTCTATGACCACGGACTTGATTATGCGAGTTAATGTGAGAACAACAACAATACACTTGAGCTAGAAACTGGTCTGGGCTGGTCGGTGTTGCTTGCCGGGTTACGTGCACATGGCGATGGCGATGTGTTTTTCGTTTAGTTTTCAGGAGTCCCCCCCCTTTTCAACTTGACACCCCCAGGATTCGAGACCTACTAAATTCCATAGGGGAAGCTTGCACTTGTTAATATTTTCGTCACGGCGACTAACCCTGTTTCATCCACACCAACCACCCCTCGGACTCTTGCCATCGAGATTCGTTTGACTAACGTCCGCAGCAATTTGAGAAAGAAAATCCAGTTGGGGCACAACAAACCCTAGACCAGACCAGCGCGCTTACGAAACGGCTGCCGCCGTAGACCCATCAAGGCACTACGTTATCCTTGAACCGCGGAACAGCCTTCTGCCCCTCGACCAGTCACACGAAGAGCCTAAATATGCAAAAACCTATTCGTCCTGAAGTCCTCGTCGAGCTATACATACCAGCAGAAAGCCGGGACTTCCAAGGTATCGCACGGGTGAACGCTAACGTGACGTCACAATAAAAATACGCCACGGATCGGCCATCGCTTGACCGTACAGATTGTCAGCAGCGGCTTCGCCAAAATAATAAAAAGCGCTCACACAATCAACTGCATACTTTCTGCGTATCACGGCAGCCTTTGCTTTCACGCTCCGGCTACAAACCTTGAAAGTCACGCACAGAATCCTCCACTTGTTCCCGACACGTACGCGTACCTACACGGAGAAACAGTAGAAATTGTAAGGCGGATGAAACTGCCGCGGCACCGCCCGATCCTCCCACACCGTACACGGCCTGATTCTACTTTTCTGGACTCTTCTATGCCCGAACCGCTCTAGACACCCTGTTACGTGGTGAAATGTAAAAATGCAAGGATTTCGGCCTCAACAACGGCAAGCGCACGACCACTCCCTACTCCCCTGTCCCCACCAACCGAACGCACAACGACCAGAACCTATTAATACGACCGCGACAAACAAAACAGCCCCACACAAGTACAAGTCACAAGCCCATTCACGATGCCGCTGCCGACTGAAGGTTCTGAGGGTGGGGGTTCGTCGGTGGGGGTAGGGGCCCGCAGTACATCCTTCGGCAAGAAATATTAGTCTAGTTGGAGCGCCCAAAATGTTTCCCAGGAGTGGAGGGATACCGCCACTACTTTGCTGTGTACTGGGTATCAAAATCTTACCAACGGGCCAGTCAGGGCCCACGCTCGCTACCGGAGATGGTTAATGTCTCCGCCATAATATTCGATACACTACTGTGCAAAACAAAATGCGCACAGCTACAATAGCGGTCCCTTTATGAAGTGCCTGTATGTGCCAGCCGGAAACACCGGCGCTATAGCGGCAACCGGCACTACCCGCAACTGCCACTACTGGTTATTCCCATCTGTGCGAAGCGATTTCACAGCCACTACAGCGGGGAACCCGTACTACTCAACCGGCGCTACGGGAGGCTCTCTACTGTACCGCAAGGATACCTAGAGCGCAACTAAGCTCGTCGCTTTTTTCTCCGTCCACTGCCGCCAACGTTGTTACTCGAGGGTGGTGCATAGATCGCAGAACGGTCCCATGTCGTCGTTCACGCTCGGGGCCTCCAACATGGCCACAAAATCCAAAAACGTTACTAAACTCTCGTCGAGCGTTCTGATGGAGCCGTGGTCTTCGAACTCGGTGCTCATGCCCCCCTCTCCACCGCCTAAATCGTCGCCAGTTAAGCTGCAGGAAGAATCGATGGGGTGGATGAGCCGTCCGTTTACCACGTAGTCCAAGTGCCCATCGTGGTGTACCACCTGCCGGAAAAAAATAGTAGAGCAGCATACGATCCTTAAAACAAGCGCAGCAGTAGCCATTCCCTACCAGATACGAGGAAGGTGTTATCGATAGTCGAAAAGAACAACGGACCCTCAAACAACCGCGGCGGCAGCTATCCTTTCTATCTGTACACATGGACCCTTTTAGAATCGCACATGCGTTTTGAGGACAAAGCACTTGGAAGTACTGCACGATATTTTTCGCTGCACAGTGAAAGGGTTAACCTAGGGTCTCTGTGGCAGAAACTCCAAATGTTTCCGTCCGATGAAAACGTGTCCGTCTGATTACATACTGAAATAAACATTGCCAAGCTGTTAATCAAATTAGTATACCCTAAGCAAATAACGCAACATAACGCACAAAAGCGGCAGCAGTATATAATGGGCGGAGAGCAGTAGCTAGCGATATTACTAAGCCAACACAGCGGACGCGTGGAACGGACGGATATCCCCCCCAACGCCCCCTGGTATCTACAGTTACAGTAGGTTGTACTCGCGCGGCTGGCGACAGCGTCGGTGAGAAGACGATCTATTCTATAAAGTTCATCACAGATGTCAGTAAGGACACGAGTATGATATGCACGCACTTCATGACCACACTGTGGTCCGTGGCTGTCCCCCGGGCAGCGCCCTGTTGGATGATCTGGCTCCACACCGTCCCAGTGGCGTTTGCCGTCGCTCGTCGCTGCCGCAGCCCCTGGGGCCGCCGTTGCCGTGTCGTCGCAGCCGCAGCTGGAGTCGCCTTCGCCCTCGGTGGTAGCGCTTACCCAACCCTCTCGAGATTTCTGAGGGCGATATGTATTAACGTGTATATATTCGAAGAAACATGGTATTAGAGAAACAAACGCGGTTTTAGATACATGTGGTGACGGGGACTGGCTCCCGCGGAACGCTAACGCATTGGGCATACGCACTTTCACCGCGTTCGCACGCGCGCGGAGAAACCGCGCGCGCGCCTAAACTAGGTATGCACCATCGCACGGCGGCGTTCTGTACTCTGATAAATACGAAGATAACATACAAACAGTAATCCCAAGGCGTTCATAACGTGTCTCAGCGGCATAGTAGGAGCAGGACTCTATCGGACTATCGATATAGCAGGCATCTTTCAACAAGTACGGGCGGGAAGTGATACCCGAGCGGTCAAAAAATGACGAAAGTACTTGTACAACTACCTTTGCAGTTGTACGAAGTATACGTTATTCAGGGAAGGTTGGCCAATCATGCAACTGCCAATCTACAGCACAATGCAACTGCTTTGTCCACTCTCACAGCATTTTTCCACTGCTATTGCTGCAGGTTCAAATGTCAATATCAGAACCAGGTTCAAATCCCAATGTAACCTATCTGAACCGGCGATATAAGCCGCGAACCGTTCTTGAGCGCTCTGTGACGGCATGCCCACATGTAGTGACCAGTCGGAGGAGCACCGTGCAGGACCAACAGTGACAGCGCGACCAACTCTTACCACCGTCGGCGAGTCGCATTACCGTCCCAAAATATTATATTAATCGCATTTCATCTTCTCGGGACTGCGCTCCCCGAGGAGATGGCTAGCCCTGAATTGACTCTCAAATGTTGCATCACAACCCGGCCAAAATATACCTGCTCACGAACCATTGCAGCGGCGAAGCGCCTTCCCGTTTCACCGGAGACGTTAAACACGCAGCATTGAGAGACCGTTGCAAGCAGATACCTCAACAGCACCGTACCGCAACAGCCCAAGCAGGCAGGGGGGGGGGGGGGGGGGGAGGGGAGGGGAGGGGAGGGGCGGGGAGGGGAGGGCGCTTCGCACAATGTCCATTCATTCAAGTCGCTTTATTACCTCCTTTCCGTCGTAGCACTCCAGCTGCCCATCTCCCATAAGAAAATCAACGTGGTTCTCGTGGAGCACGGCGACGTGACCGCAGCTCGCTCCGTGGACGTGAGCCTTTGCCTCGTCGGCACTCCCGGTTCCTACCGCCACCGACGTCGCCCCGATCTTGCTCCGCTTATCCGCGCCCTGCGCGCTGACGACGCCGAAGCTGGCACCCGAAAAAAGCGGATCGCAGTGCTTGTGAGCATCGCAACGGACGTGCTTGCGATGGCGCATGTGAGGAGACGACGCAGAGTGCTTCGCGTGCGCGGGGTGCGGAGGCGGTGCCCGCGCGGTCGAAGGCGACGCCGTGACCCATCGCACCACAGCATCAGGTTCCTCCCCACGCCGCTCAAGCTGTTGTTTCTGTTGCTGCTGCTGCTGCTGCTGCTGCTGCCGCCGCAACACGTCCTCGTTAGAGCGCAGCAGGTCGTCGACGATGCTTCCCCCTACAGGCGGTAAGGGTCTCGAAGCGGGCAGTAGCGATTTCGAGACGCCCGCGGCCGTGTCGCTTGGCGCACTAGTTTCTGGTATTTTACGCTTTCCTCGATCGCCACCGCGGGTGCTTTTAGCGCGAACGACGTCGTCGCCCAGCTGAATCGCCGAGCGCGTCCAGTGCTGGCTCAGTTGGTGCTTTTTCAGATCGTAGGGGCGGGTGAACTTTTTCCCGCAACCGGGGTGGGGGCACGGGAAGGCCTTGGCGTCGCTCCTATGAGTTCGCTCGTGGCTGCGCAGATCGGAGACGCGCGCGAACCTCTTGCCGCAGTCCGGGTGCTTACAGCAGTACGGCTTTTCGCCTGGGAGAGGGTTTGCGAGAAGGATGAAGGGGTGGGGGGAGGGGGGGGGGAGGGCAGTCGAAAACTGTCGATACATGGCGCGGTTGTGCAGCCGCAGAGTTTTGGGAAGAGAATAGGCATAAGAATGACTGTGTTGTGCACTCTTGGTCGCGACGAAAATTGCTTGCCTTCTCCTGTAGCGACGGCGACAAAAACCTGTCATGCTCTACGCGGCTCCGGTTACCGTCGCATCAACACTTGGCTCGTGGGAGAGTTTCTCCTCGCGCCGCTGCAACCGCGGGCCATATCGGTTCAACTGAATTTTCGATTAAACCCCCTCTCGCTCAGTAGATTGTCATTTTTGCCCTCTGCGGCCGCGGTGTGAACCCGTCCCGCGCATCATTTGAAAAACAGGGCATATCGCCCGGCCAGTATCCTGCCCTTGGCATCTAGATCTCGGCAACCCCCGCAGCCGCCTCTACTCGCATTCAGCTCCGGCACGGATCGATCCCGGCAACACCACACGTGTGTCACGACGACAGCAGCAGCAGCAGTAGCCGAACAGGTTGGAAAAACTCAGCAGCTTTCACTCCAGCGTCGCACATCGGTACTCATTATAGAGACAAAGATCCTCAGAGTAACGAGGGCTGTCGGAAACGGCGATTTTTCCGTAGGCGTAGTCAGCGACAGATCGAAAGTGACTGAACTCGTGCTAGACCAAGGCGCGCCTCTCCCGCCTGCCCTTTACTCGTCGTTCGTGTCGTGTGGTTTTTTGCGGCCGAGGCCTAAGATGTGAACTCTACATCTACGTACAAAGAGCTCTTGGGCTCTCAAGGCTCTAACTACGACAGTTTCTGACACGAATCGAGCCCAACTGAACCGACCCGACCCGACCCGACCCGAACCCGGAGGACCGGACCGAACCAAACCGAACCGAACCGAACCGAACCGAGCCGAGCAGAACAAAACATAACCACAATCGAATCCAGCCCAACCCAATTGAACCGGACCGAAACCGAAGCCAACCTTGCTCGGGTGGACGAAGGAAACGAATGAGTGTTTACTCATCCTATCAGATGTCTCATGCTTCTTAGTAAATGTCCTGTACTGTACTTGCGTACTCAGGCGTATGAGGCCTATCCTATTCCACGCTACTCCAAAAGACGGGTTATCCAAATTCGTGTTGGCAATCACGATTACACGAGCAGGCGAAATTTCAATCACGACTACGGGGAAAACTAGGAGCCATCCCCGGGTTTCACGCCTTGCATTTCGGGTCGGGGCTAGGGTGATAGGGGGTGATAGGGTTACGGCTAGGTGCCAGTCTCGAGGGCTGTGAGAGCCGCAGCAACGGGATTTGACGGGTCTATGGTGTAAGATACAGCTACTAACCTACCTGTAGGGTTAGCGTTCAACATCATGAGAGACTGCTGCAGTGTTTTGCTGCCGTCGTTGCACGCTAGTCTGTGGGAGCGTGGGAACTGGCTGGTGTGCTGGAGAGGACGGGCGCTGCGTGAATACGCGAAACACAAGGCCTGAAACCCGGGGTATGAGTCCTAAATGCCCCCGCAGTCGTGATTCAGACCTCGCCCACATAGTCGTGACCATAATCCACAACCGAAACGCAAGGTCTGGCACCCGGGGTTGGCTTTGAAATGTCCCCTCAGTAGTGATTCAAATATCGCCTTCGTAGACGTGATGTGTTTTGTCAGTTTCTAAAATTTAAACAGTCGAGTAGGTTACGATGTACACGTTGCTTTCGAGCCCTTTGCTGCTTTTGCTGTATTTGCCGTCTTTGCTGTCTTTGCAGCTTTGCCCAATCCACCATAAAAAAAACATGGCACGATGCGCTCCCTTGCTCTCACCGTGCTAAAGAGACACACAACAAACAACGTGATTTCGGTGCAGCGGACGTATTCAAGTCTTATCCGTCCCTGCTGCATCGCTCGCACATTTTTAGCGCACGTAGGCGCAAGACACGTTTCATCATATACAGTAGAACGATGTGTTCCCATATCCCGATAAGCTTCACTCATCGCACAGTCCCGTTTGTTAAACCCGGAGCCGGGGATGCCGGGGATGTAGTATTGAGTTGCGTTCGGGCGGCATTGGCTTCGTTGAATATGCTTTGGGCAGTGTTGGTTTGCGTGCGCTCTTGGGGGCATGCCATTATTCTTTCCACGTAATAGTTGAGGTATACGCACCTCCCGGTCTGTAGAATATAATGCGGGTATACTCGTCCTTTCGTGGCATCGACACGTGAGCTGTTAAGATTGAGTGGAGTGTTGCGTTTCTTCTTGGCGCATTGTCTTCAAGGTCGTTGCTTCGCGGTTAACAACCATGTCGGAAGGAGCTGCCGTCTTGACAAAATGCTGGTGTTTCTTACCTGGCACATATTATATGGTCCTATCGGCCACTATCGCTGCTACTGCTGCAGGTGAACTACCGTCTTCATGCACAACATTGTTTTTTCCGTGAGGTCCTACCGGCCACCCTCGCGCTGATTCAAGGTCGTTCCTTTGCGGATATCAGTCACCATCGCCACTGCCGGTGAAATACCGTCTTAATGCAAAACATTGCTATTTCCCGTGTTGTCCTATCCGCCACTATTGCGGCTGTCAGGTCTTGGATTCGATTCATTGAGTTGGCGGCGACAGCTGCAGAACCTTGCGAGAGTATCAACAGTGGTACATACGGCGCAAAATAGGTGAAATGTTTGCGCTGGCGCAACTTTTTGTCGTAAATCCTGTTTTCTTCACGTGCCGAAACCAGGGTGCGGCTTACCGCACCACGCTTTTCCTGTGCAGCAAAAAAAATGTGCGGGTCCTAATTCGCCGTAGGCATTTTTTTTCGGCTTGTTCTTCTATTTTTCGCGTGTTTTTGCTGCAGGCGTTTTTTTCAGGCATTTTTAGTAGGGCTGTGAGTCGGCACGACTCAAGTCGCCGACTAGTTATTAATCGGATTAATAGTCGTGAAACGGAGGTGCCGACTTTCCGACTTCTTGGGTTTCCTTAACTGTAGGAAGGCATTTTTAATACGGGGTACAGCTTTTAACGTTAATTGCTGCGGGCTGCGGATACCCCTCACATGCCCTGTGACACTGCAGCACACAGCGGGAGATCCACACACGCACACAGGGCGGAACAGCCCATCTTTCTCGACGGTACCTACGGCGTCAGCCCTGGCGCACCCAATGCCAACGCTGAGGGCGGAGATCCCGTCGGCGACGTTGTGGCCAATATCGGGTCGCGGACCACCTTGGCGAGTGCACGCGACACCGAAACAATGCTCAATCGCGTGAAGCATGAGCAGAGGCCCAGCAAGCCGCTCAGATCCAACATCCCGCTGTGGAAGTTTTTCGCGGTCTACCTCAAGGACTCGCTCCCTGGCATAGCCGTGTGCAAGCTTTGCCAGGCGAACGGCGATTTCGCCGATGCCGAGGTTAGGTTCGGGTCCCTTACCCATTTGAGACAGCATCTAGACAAGAGGCGGAAAGGGCATCGCGAGGCCCTGAAAGAACATGAGGCGCGTGGGGCGGGTAGGAAAAAGCGGAGACAGGGGCGGGGCCTCGAGCGGGAAGGGTGCGGGGAGCATCATTGCCTACATGGGCGGCGTCAAACCATTTACGAGCAAGACGGTTCGGTTCATTGTCCACAGCTCTGATAATGGATGGTTTAGGACTTGCGGTCGTCATCGACGCGCGCGTTTCGCGCAAGGTTGGGAGAGACACTAATGAACGAATAACATCACGGAGGGATCTAAGAATGTTAACGTTTCTTCTGGGATAACTTTTGCACCGCTATCTTGCTATCTTGGCGATGAGTTCGATTTCTTGTTCGAATCCCGGCCAGAGGTAGTATTGCAACTCAAACAATTGCTGTCACGTTCCTCTAGTACGGGGTAGATTTACCTGTGGTGCATGCGTTGTACTTTTCGTTTTTTGTACGCTTCTTGTGCGCTGAAGCTTTTTGGTTTTTTTCGTTTGACACTTACGTGCATCTAGGCAATACTTTTTGCGCTTTTCTTGGGTAAAAACGAAGTCAAATAGCGTATTTTTTGCCTCCGGCGGGGCCTCCGGGGGCGCCTCCTCGGCCGGAGGGGGCTTTTTTCGCTCGCTCCGCTCGCCTGGCTTTAGTCTGCAAGTCGGCTGGCGACTTACCTACTAGAGTCAGCTAGTCGGCTTCGCTGATTAGCGACTAGTCTCGTATCAGTCGTGAAATGAAACCGACTCACAGCCCTAGTTTTTTTTGTTGGTCTTGTATTACAGCAGTAGATGCCCTATTCGGGGCTGAGTTCCTATTTTAGCAGAGTACTTTACTACCTCTGAGAATTTGAGTGGAACTATAGCCGTTTCACTCTGCCTGAGGACGAAGCAGGCCTCAAACAGCTCGAAAAGGGAGAGGAATTTCCCAGTATTGTTGGGACTGGTGCAGCCCCTATATGGTACTGTGCAAGCACCTCACAATATGTCTGATGCTTACTCATCGTCTTGTTGTCCTTGTTTCTTAGCGAAATCCATAACGTTCTAAGGCAACCGGCACCACGTCTACAAGAGGATAAAACGAGCGGGATAGACCAATTATTATACAGCTGGACTCCGTCAGTCGAAAACGGGCCTTTAGACGTCGGCCCTTTTCGACTAGGCTTTTTTCATTTGGATTATTACCGGCTTCCTTCTTATCGTCAGTCGAGTCGATTTTATAATTTTTGGGCTCTTTCTGGAGACAGTTTGTTTGAGGGAGTACTGCTGTATGGCAGTCCGAAAACGATTGGAAGCTGTGCTTCGCGCGTTCTCCACGAGCAACGCGAGCTTCGGGCGCGACGAATCCTCGTCCAAGCGGGTTGGTGGCATTGCACTCAGCCGAGTCACCAAAGCTACAGCAGGCGCAACCGTTGTTGGCATCGATACCGCGCGCTGCCGCCATCGTACGATACACACTGCTGGCGAGCGGAGCTACGAATGCGACACGCTGATTTGCGGCGAGAAGCAACAGCGGTGATAGCAGCCAAGCCAGCGTCGGCGCTTTTGTAAGATACTGCCGCGTGGTACCTGGTATGGGTGTGTGGGCGTGTGGGTGTGTGTTTTGTGGTGTGATGAGCTATGCGATGGGTTCAAAAACACGTTTTCGACTGAGTGTTTCGACAGGAAAGTTGAGTCGATTTTTTTTTTTTTTTTTTATCCTCCGGCGGATGGGGAAAAAAAAAGCTCCTTCTGGACTGTGTAAGAATGCCCGATTCGGCCTCAAGCCGAAAAGGGCTGGTTTTCCACTGACAAGTCCGACTGCTGTGCAAGAATTGACCTTTAGACGCACATTTTGAGTATGGTGAAGAATACCAGGTACCACGTACACGAAAACAAAAAACCGACCCTTGGCGGCCCTCCCGGGGACTCTCCGGGGCGCCGCAATCCGGCCTCCGGGTCCTCTTTTACCAATGTAGTTTTTTACACCCTGTATATACTACTGCTGTAACAAGTAACTACAGCAGTACGCATGCTATCCAAGCTGAGCTTCGCGCGCTGCTGGTGTAGAAAAAAAAGGAGACCTTATCCATATACAGGGCTGCACCTATTTCGATTGTCGGTGCGAAACAAAATGACTGTACACCATGTACGATTGGGTGAGGCCTGCCTTTCGGCTCTCTGATGGTTTTCGGGAAAACGCCTACGAAACACGGGGCGGAGCCGCGGGACCGCCCCTGCCGACCTCAAGCCCCAGAAAGAGTTGGGGTTAGGGTTAGGGTTAGGGGTTAGGCTAGGGTTATGGTTGGGGTTGGGGTCGGGTTGGGACTGGGCCGAAGATAGAAACGTACTAAGTCGGTGTGCAGTCTTTCTTTCTTCACACCAATAATGCCAACAGGGGTTGCCTTGCCTATCCATATATTCGCCCATCTATATTTTCTTCTTTCTCTACTTTTTTCCTTGCCTTGTTTCCTCTTCTTGTCTTGTCTTCTCTTGCTTTTCTTGTCTTTTTCTTCTCTTTTCTTGCCATTTTCGTTTTGTTTCGTTTTCTTCTCTTTTCTTTCCTTTCCTTCATCTTCTTTTCTTTTCTTTGTTTATTTTCTTCAATTGACTTATGCCTGTCGTGCGTATGCGTAGTGATAGACACTACGTGTAATTATATACGTGGTAGTCTTCCTTGGGTGGCAATCGGAATAGTTGGTTTCTCCAGGCGTGAGTAATGAGACGTATGCACCGGCATGGACCTGGCACATCGTAGACTGATTCCCGATTTCACTTTTATATGTTTCTGGTGGAGGCATGAATTGCGTCAGCTGTGATATATGCGTGTACCACCTTGGGTGGTGTGTGTTTTTCCCTGGGGTATTCCTCAGCTCCATAGTGACTGGAGCCTGTCCTGTGACCACGGACTTGATTATGAGAGTTTATGTGAGAACAACAACAACAACAACATACAGGTTATACAAGGAAACACAACCACATGCATCATGTCATACGTACCGGTACCTGATACGTAACCTAACCCGGCACAATTTTCTTCGGAGACATAAACATACTAAAAATAACGTTAGTTAATTGTTGTTGCTCTCACATTAACTCGCGTAATCAAGTCCGTGGTCACAGGACAGGCTTCAGTCACTCTGGAGCTGAGGAATACCCCAGAGAAAAAACACAAACAAACCAAAGGGTTAAATTATCATACCTTCAGAGCGCAGCATTTGATAAACATCTGCGTACCGCCCGCCGTCACGTTCCAGCATTCCCTTTTTTCCGGTCGAAAATACAACGTACTTGCTGAAACATTTCACACCCTGTACAAATATCCATAACAAATACAAATAATAGTTGCGTGTATTTGTCCCAGGGCAGTATTTGCCTCCAGACGAATATTTGCGCAGCTTCTCAAGCGAGTATTTGCCTGCCAGACAAATATTTGCACAGGTTCTCAAGAGAGTATTTGCCTGCAGACAAATATTTGCGCAGCTTCTCAAAAAAGTATTTGCTTCCAGACAAATATTTGCGCAGGTTTTCCTGAGAGTATTTGCCTGCCAGACAAATACTTGCACAGGTTCTCAAAAAAAGTATTTGCCTGCAGACAAATATTTGCGCAGCTTCTCAAGAAAGTATTTGCTTCCAGACAAATATTTGCGCAGCTTCTCAAGAAAGTATTTGTCTGCAGGCAAATATTTGTGCAGGTTCTCAATAAACTATTTGCCTGCAAACAATGTATTGCGGATGCGGAGATATTGACCTCTTCGGCGTACAAGTACATTATATGGGGTACATACGTAATGCATAAATACGGCCGTTGAGCCCTATGTATTTGCAGCCGCGAAAAGGCCGTTGAGCCCGGTGTATTTGCCGCCGCGAATATCAGTGGTCCTGCACACAACCAAACCAGCTCCCCATCACGGCACGAGCAACTACCGCGGGCTGTGCATGTCAACATGCCAGCTGTCAGTAACGAAGAAGCAAATGGCAAGGGTGATGGTACGCCACGTGGCGACGGAGCTGGCGCGTCGGCAGCAGCTCCAGTTATTGTCGACGTCAACGCAGCTGGGCTGGAGTGATTTTCGGGGCTCCTGCGTCGGCGGCAGTGCTTGAGCGTGACTTCAGCGCTGCTGGGCGTATGATGACGTCCTCCAGGAGCACCACGGACAGCAAGTACGTGGAGATGATCCTGTTCCTGCACGGAAACCTGGACCTCATCCCTCAGGACATCCCTAAGCTGGCCGAAGCTGGCGCGCGAAGCAAGATCCCCGGGCGACTGGTGGACCCTGTGGAAGGGCTGAAGGAGCTCGACGGCGCATTTGCCCCGGAGGACCTCACCGCCGGGGAGTCGGGGGAGGTGGACGTTTAAACAGCATGGAATAGTAGAAGTAGCTTGATGGCGATCAGGCCCGCAGCGAGAACGAGTAGCAACGTCTTTGTGGTGTTTGTGGATCCTTGGTGTTTGTTGTACTTTGCCACAGGAGTTGACTCATCTCATGATACGGAATGAGTAAGATGGTGGAGGGGTTTGATGGTGTCGGCGTGTTTGTGTTTGTTTGCGTTCCGTACGGGGTGAGGCGGCTTCGACTGTTGTAGATGGCAGAAGAAGTAAATGGCAGTGGTCGACGGGAATGGCATTTGCATATTAAAAAATAAATAATATGACTCATAGGTAGTCGATAGATTTTCATTTTTTCTCGGTTTGGCTGATCCTGTGTTTTTCCACTCCGATCAAAAGATATTTCAGATGCACGCTTCAGGGATTTGCTTTTGTATTTCCGACACCAATCTCCCATCGCATGACATACGATACGGCTAATCTCTCCCTCCGACCTCCCTGCAGTAACAGCTGTTTTTTCAGAATAGTTGTCAAAACAAATACAACACTATTTGCGCAGGTTCTCCAGGGCAGTATTTGCCTGCCAGACAAATATTTGCGCAGGTTCTCAAGAGAATATTTGCCTGCAGACAAATATTTGCGCAGCTTCTCAAGCGAGTATTTGTCTGCAGACAAATATTTGCGCAGGTTCTCAAAAAAGTATTTGCCTGCAGACAAATATTTGCGCAGCTTCTCAAAAAAGTATTTGCTTCCAGACAAATATTTGCGCAGGTTTTCCAGCGAGTATTTGCCCGCCACACAAATATTTGCACAGGTTCTCAAAAAAGTATTTGCCTGCAGACAAATATTTGCGCAGCTTCTCAAGAAAGTATTTGCTTCCAGACAAATATTTGCGCAGCTTCTCAAAAAAGTATTTGCTTCCAGACAAATATTTGCGCAGGTTTTCCAGAGAGTATTTGCCTCCCAGACAAATAGCAAATAATGTATTTGTACAGGGCGTGAAACATTTTTTCGTTTTTTTTCTTCCCCCCTTACACTCCTACTTTCCAGCTTCTGGACAAGCCGTCGTCACAGGGGTCGTCCCTTCTGCCCCCCGGTTCTTGCCTTCAATTTTTATCGCGCATAGCGTTCAGCAATCCCACTGCTCGTCGATTTTCCATCGAGTGTTGCTAACTCACGCTCCCGCGCTTTCCTCAAGTCAAATTGTGCACAAGAAAAAGTCCCAACGAATTTATACGAGTATGCACTCGGCGGGGCTCGAACTCACGAAACTGACCTAGATACCAGGCTCGAGGATAACCTGATACGCCACCGGGGCGACCGATAGCATACCTGGTGCCAGGTAGTAATTTTGCTGCTCAGAGAGAGAGCTTTGCAACTAATTTTGCATTTTCTCGGCGGGGTTTCGTAAATCTTCCAGAAATTAAATTATACGGTCTTTTCCCAGAGGTCAAATCTTCCTGGGGTATCTAACTTCCTATCTGACGGTACGCTGGCAGACCCTACCCTACTCCGTTCCCCTTGCCGCCTGGGCAAGGCATGCTGCGAGGCATGTCCTAGCAGGCTTGTAGCGAGTGGGGGGGATCTTTCTGGCGGTAGTAAGGCCGGACTCACCCTCAAGGAGTGATACCTTCTTGCTGCTCCGTGTGGCCGCGAGGCTTAGGTGTGGCGGTAGAGTTGGGTCGTACGTGGTGCGTTAGGCATGGTCACCTACGATTCGCGCGTCTTTTAGGCAGCAGCGGCGGAGCAGCAATGGTGTAATCGGAATGCTCGTGCGCGGAGGCAGGCGCCACCACGAGCCACACTGCGGCGCAGTCTCGGTTTGCGTGGAGGGAACTGCGCCGGCAGGAGGCTGGATTTGACGAAGGAGGAGGGCGACTGAGCGTCGACGGGCCGGGAAGAGACGGATTGAACTCTCCCTGAACGACAATTTTTGTTTTTCAGATCAGCACCGGAAGCTGCGAGGAGCATTTTGTTTTTTGGGACGGGGGAGAAAGGGAACCGAATGGAATTGAGTGTCAACGAGAGCAAGCGCGAAGGAGCGGGCCGAGTGAGCTACTGCGATGAGGCGGCCATGGAGAACCACAGCAGGAGGATGGCACACGGAGACTCACGACCCGCACGCACACCATCATCACGAGAGCAGCGACTGTCTTTCTTCAGGGTTGCTTTACGAGGCAGTAGTTGTTACTTACGTCATTGATTTTTGTAGAGTTGGTAGAGTTGTATATCCTTCACCGGGAGCGACCCCCCCCAATTTTCAATTTTCAGGCACGGGCGTCGTAGCTGCGCTGCAACCCGTCAGAAAACTCGGGAAGACGGGGCTATCATTGATATTTGTATGGTTATTTTGGTTCGATTGCTCTTTTTCCACTGCATGCCCGCGGGTCGTCACTCTGACAGCACTCCAGACAGCAGGCGCATTCGTCTGTGCTCACGATTACCGTGCGGTTCGTACGGTACAGGCAGCCCAACCGCTGTAGTTTGAAGCCGTGAATTTGTTGGTTGTGGGAACGGTGGGAACCGGGGAACTCCATTCTGTAGTTGAGTGGATACCCGCGGCCATGTGAGTTTGCGCAGTGGATCATTTCAATAGTGCTCCTTCTTCGTATCGTGCGTTTTTCGGCGGGAAATCGTAGTACTTCCCGGACGAATTTTGATTTAATTTGTTCTTCGGATCTTCCTAGGGCTCCAGCACCTTTGTGTGACGACGGACTCTGGATGTTTGACAAGACTTAACGTAAAACAACAACCTATTCGGGCGTTGGTCATCGATAAATTGGTGCGTATTCCATTCCATCTCCTCACCCATGTGTTGTTGGTAAATCTAACGTGAATACAAATGCTTTGCTTCGAAAAAAAAAAAAAAGTGTTTCGATGGGCACTATTAATACCATTGATTGGTACGTATGGGAGCTGCTATACGAATAGTATTATTGCAGTCAGACCGATGACAATGGAAAGCCGATAGCTTGGCTAAAAAATTTCGAACATTTATTAGGGGTTACATGCTGAAAGATTCCGGGTAACGTCACTATGGGGAAAACATGACTAAGACCTACTATTATGGCGAATATTTTCATCGATTATTTCTCTCTTTAACCGGGATCTCCGACGCCGAAAATAAAACCATCCACTATGGGATCAGAAATCATCGTTATTTCTGGGTTCAGAAATAAACGAGGCCAAAAATCAGCGGATCTGGTGATTTCTGAGCCCAAAAATAACAGCTCTTCCAACCTCTCAGAAATGGGATTATTTGACTTTTGGATACTAACTCGTACCAAGTATCACATGTCACCAGTGGTGCTTATACTTTTTTTCTTTTTTCTTTTTTTGCACACTTTCACTTTCCAGCTTCTGGACAAGCCGTGGTCACAGATGTCATCCCTCCTCCGCGGTTCTTGCCTTCAATTTTTATCGCGCATAGGGTTCAGCAGTCCCACTGCTCGTCGATTGTTCATCGAGTGTTGCTAAGTCACGCTCTCGCGCTTTCCGCAAGTCAATTTGTCCACAAGAAAAAGTCCCAACGAATTTATACGAGTATGCACTCGGCGGGGCTCGAGCTCACGAAACTGACCTATACCAGGCTCGAGGATAACCTGATACGCCACCGGGGCGACCGGTATATACTGTACGTACCTGGTATTATACTTGTCTGCTGTACACGTCACGCATCACCCACAACAAAGAATCATAAACACAGCGATGACAGCATACTGCGCTTGTTGTGTGCGAGACAGAGCTCATCCTCACACAAACGCGACAGCAGCAGCACCACCACCATCGAAACCACCACAGGCACACCACACCAGCACCACAGCAGCAGCGCAGCAGAAGAGACAGCAGCAGAGGCGGTGGTGACCTAACGTCGCCGGCGACAGGTGTACGTGCCAGACTTCAAAAATAAAGGCCAACGGCAAAACAAGACCTACCAATTCAAAATAAAACCACTTTCCAAAAATCAGAAGCCATAATGGACGCCCCTTGCCCCTTATTTCTGATGCAGTTATTTCTGGAGCCTCAAAACTACAAAAATAATCGCCAGAAATAATCGCTCAAAATTTTTCCATAATAGTACGAAGGTCGAAAGTGTTTTTTTCCTTTCTGGCTCTTTTTTTGGTAATTCGGTCTGACAGGTCAATTTGTCCATTTTTCATCAAGCCTTGATCAACACTGCCCACCAAACACGATTGACCTTCGATCTCGAGATAGAGACAATCCATGGTCACTCCTCTTCGTTCCGAACAAGGCCACATGAGCGTAGGCGACTGCGCTGAAGAGTTCATCTCGATCCATGCCCTAGGGCGTGAGAAGTAGCTTGTGTTGTCCTGTGATCTTCCGTCACATCCTCTCAAAATTCTATTCTTCGCCCGTTGGGAGACGATAGAGTTTTTGTCTCAGTTTTCTACACACCAGCGGCCAAAGAACGCACGGCTGACGTCCTTGTAATGTTTTTTATAAAATATGTATATACTCGTATACGAACTTCGAAGTATATAATATATATGTGTTTTTTCTTTTTAACCGAACAATATGACCCCTCCCATTATGAAAAAACCCACCCACATAGTGTATTACAAGTACCAACAATGCAGCTAGCAAAGATGAGTATTGACCCGAAATTCGTCGAACTCACGGCTGACGTCCTTGAAATATTTTTTTAGAAAGTGTTTTTAACAGAAGCCTGATCCGCGCCCACCACAAATCACCGGCCGTAGAGTGAACGCTGTACACCAAGGGAGGGTCGAAAACCCTAACGAGCTCGCCACGTTCAGTGTTCACGACGCTGTCGTTGGTTTCGTCGAACGAAGTGTGTGAAGAACACGATATTGCGACGCGTCTAATCCAAGATCTGCTTGAGAATTTCCCAGACCGATGTTGGCCAAGATCGCCGCAAGAAATGTGTTTTTCCGGAATTCTGGAAAGTTGAAACAAAAAACTACCATGTTGGGTCCATAACCGACCGTTCAGGCCGAGTTTGGCTGGGATCTTCGGGAACTTTGAAGTTTTGGCCTTCCATTGTCACCGGTCTCAGCGCTGACGGCTAGCTAGTACCAGGTAGCTCACAGTAGTGGTAGTGGTGTATCTCTATCATCTCCCTCCCCCCCGCCACCTCGCATGCAGCGCTTACTAGCTCAGTGATGTTGGTTGACCCATCTCATCTACCCCCTGCCTCGCATGCGGACTGCTAGCTCTCAGTCAGTATTGGTTACAAGGGCTCCGCTCCGCGGGCGGCTGACGCCACGCAACGCTCGCGCCAGCAAGAACGCAACAAAATGTGAAGGGGGCAGAAATAAGAGGCCCATGATTTGGTGCAACTAGCGATTTGATAATGCCAAGAGCTACTTGTTCAGAACTCATTGCTGTGTGCTGCTGTGCCGTGTGCTTGGTGGCGATGCCACGTTCTGGTCGGTCGTACGGGTGTAATTTGCGAAAAAAAGAACACGAACGAAAAAAGACAATTACATGAAAGCAAAAAAAAGTGTAGTCTCGTATACACGTTGTTGTTGTTGTTTTCTCACATTAACTCTTGTCAAAAATCTAGAGTCCGTGGTCACACAAAGGTGCTGGAGCCCTAGGAAGATCCGAAAAACCAAGTGAAATCAAAATTCGTCAGGGAAATGCTACGCTTCCCCGCCTAAAAACGCACGATACGGAAAAAGGCGCACAAGTGAAAAGGTCAAATGTGCAAACCAAACTCACATGGCCGCGAGTATCCACTCAACTACAGCATAGAGTTCCCCCGTCCCCACAACTAACCAACTCGCGGCTACAAACTACAGCGGTTGGGCTGCCTGCAACGTACGAACCGCACGGTAATCGTGAGTATAGACGAACGCGCCTGCTGTCTGGAGTGCTGTCAGAGTGACGACCCGCGGGCATGCAGTGAAACAAGAGCAATGGAACCAAAAACCACAGTACAGATATCAATGATCGCCCCTCCTTCCCGAGTTATTTGACAGGTTGCAGCGCAGCTGCGACGCCCGTGCCTGAAAATTGAAAATTGCGGCGGGTCGTTCCCCGTGAAGGGTATACAACTCTCCTGCAAACTCTACAAAAATTAGTGACGTAAGTAACATGTTGTACTACTGCCTCGTAAAAAAACCCTTGAAAAAAAGACGATCGCTGCTCTCATGATGATGATGTGCGTGCCGGTCGTGGGTCTCCGTGTGCCATCCTCCTGCTGTGGTCACGTACATACCGACGGCACCTGGTACCTGATATTTTTCGCATGATACGTCGCTTGTACTGCAGTATGTCCGAAAGAAAGCACAGCACAACACGGCACAGCACCGCACCCCAGGGCAAAAGGCACGGCACCGCACGGCGCTGCGGTGCGCTGCTGAGCTAAGCTGGGCAGAGCTGAGGTGGGAGATCATTTTCTGTGATTCAACAATTCGTCCTGTAGTAGTACCGACAAACTTGAGGTGTGTTAATATAACAGCTGTAGTATCACAGGATTCACTTGATGAATTGATGCATTTCCTTCCACAGCTGTCAGATTTTGTCCCCCTCAGAAACGGGTTTTATAGTTTCCGCGCACAGACTGCCAAACATCACCCTGTTGACCCTAATAGCTACACTGTTGTAGTTGCAAGGGGAGTCGCCGACCTATATCCTTAATGAGGACACACAACCCGTAATACGCGCGATCGGAGTATCACACACAGCTTGCAGAGATGAGTTTCGACAAAATATCCGACCTCACAGCTGGAGTGTATTTTCATTTTTATACTAGTATTAACGGTACCGGTACTTCGTGATATGATACATGCGTCGAATGATGCCTGGCGTGCACGAAAGGAGTAAGTACAGCAAGGCATGAATCACGGCACAACACGGCACAGCACCTCACAACAGTTCCGCACCGCAGGGCACGGCACCTGACGGCACCGCACAGCACCGCACGGCACTGCACAGCGCTGCGCTGCCGAGCTATTAATAGCGCTTCGGTGCGCAGCTGAGCTGAGCTGAGCCGAGCTAATAAGCGCACCGGTCTTCTTTCCATCACTGCTTGTCATACTAAAATAATCCGACATTTAACTGGCCCGGGATAAGCAGCCCTTGGCATCGTGAACAGCCCTTGGCATCGTAAACTGCCTTGGGGCAAATAATTTTGCGTTGCCTGCGGACATTTGCTTTGTCGGCGGCGGCGGCCCTTACTCGGCCGCGGGCGAAGCCCTCTTGAATGTACTTTAGTATATCAGCAGAACCGTATATATATGATGCGAGCGGCAGATGGCAAGACCGCTGCTACTGCTTTGCAAGCGCAGAAAAAGTATTCTGGTACTCCTAATAACACAACCACACGCAACAGCAGTAGTAGACTATACCTAGCTGCACGAGTGAAAATACAACGAACACGCGAGTCTCTCAGCGTCACACCGCTCCCTCACCCGTGTGCACACGGATATGCGTCGTTCGGTCCTCCTTTCTCTTAAATTCCTTCCCGCACGTGGGGCACGGAAACGTGTGCCCGCCCACGTGAGTCGCCTGAACGTGTCGCGCTAGATTCCCTTTCGTAGAAAACAGTCTGGAGCATTGCTCACACCTGAACTGCCCTTTCAAGCTGCATTGCCCCTTGTTCACGACGGGCTCCTGCTCTCGGCAAGAAGACGTCGGGCGAGCCATGAAAGAACGCGTAAACAAATTCCAAGAAAGTTCGTTCTTCTACGCGGGCTGCCTCTATTGCCCGCTCGGGGTGGTGTGCCCCTGGAGGGCGGTCTTGCTGGATGCTGGGTGCGTCGTTTCCCGAGGGCGCAGAGGCGGAGACGGGGGACATAAAAAAAAACGAAAACGCCTGATATACCTATACAGAAATCACAAAAAATCCATCCTCGTCTCTTGTCAACCAAGCGAATAGATGCGGATACGATTCCTGATTTCAACCACGTTCCACAAAATAAACCAGTAATTTTTGGGATGTTCTCAACCCACAAATCATACCAGATGAAACGTACTGTTAATGGAGTACCAAACATACCGCAGTAGTACCTGGTATTTATATTTCCATTTTTGAGGTGGTCCGCACGCTTTTTCTCAGTTTTTCCAAAACGCGCGACGGAGCCGCGGGTCGGAGCTGAAATATGTTTGGGACTTTTTATCTGGTACGATTGGTGGGTCAACGACCGGTAAGGTGTGTACGGAAGAATAGCCTTCTTAGGTGGGCAAAAGTTGTTGTTCTCACATTAACTCGCATACAGTAGCGGCTACGGTTTAAGAGAGGTCCGCGCCAGCCCAGTTTCCCTCTCTTAAATCCGGCTTTCTGTTATACTGCGTTGGCTACGGTATAAGATAATATTTTCGTAAATCGTATCTCACTCTCGCGGGAGGTCGCACAGGTATGGCAAATGCGGTGCATCTCGCTGGTTCCGAGCGGGTCCACCACACCACAAGTGCCATGGAGGTACTGCCCGCAGACGCCTCTGCATTGGTGATTTGTGAACTTCGGTGGGCCTGGCGTGTGGTCGGGAACAGCTGTGCAGCGACTGCCCGCTGCGCAGGGCATGGTGTCTGCGGCTGTGTGTGATGCATGTGATGGCTATGTGGTGTGATTTACGGGATTTCCAGCAGCTCGATTTAAGAGAAAATCCTGGACATAAGACCAGTTCTCTCTTAAATCGATGTTGGTCGTGCCAGCCAGTTCACCTCTCTTGAACCCGTGCTTTCTCTTAAACATTTTCTCTTAAACCGTAGCCGCTACTGTAATCAAGTCCGTGGTCACAGGACAGGCTTCAGTCACTCTGGAGCTGAGGAATACCCCAGCAAAAAAACACAAACAAACCAAAGGCGGTGCACGCATATACCACAGGTCACGCAATTCATGCCTCCACCAGACATATAAAAGTGAAATCCGGAGTCAGCCTACGATGTGCCAGGTCCATACTGGTTCATACGTCTCACTGCTCGTGCCTGGAAAAACCGACTATACCGCTTGCCACCCAAGAAAAACTACCACGTATATATTGCACGTAGTACCTATCACTACGCATACGCACGACAGGCGCAAGTCAATTGGAGAAAATAAACAAAAAAAGAAAGAAGATAAAGGAAAGGAAAGAAGAGACAAGGGAGCGAAAAAACGAAAAAAGAAAGAAATGAAAATAGAAGACTAGAAAAGCAAAAAAAGACAAGACAAGAAGAGTAAGCAAGGAAAGGAAAAGAGAAAGAAAATGTCATACCAGCAGACCCTACGAACTGACTAAAGACGACATTGGGCTCATAGAGGGTATCAAGTGCATCATCAATTCCACTGGGGGGAGAACGCAACATGACAAAGAAGTCACGGCGGTCTTACGCTATCTTGTGACGGCCATTGGAAGGCCCACAAATTTCAAGACGACGATGGCCAGACCCAGACTTCAGTCTCTTGGATATGACGCCCCCCCTTCACGCCGCTCCCCCTCTTCCCCTCCCCCCTCCCCCCCTCCCCCCAATCCCCCCCTCCTCCCTTCCCCCCCTCCCCCCCTCCCCCCCTCCCCCCCTCCCCCCCTCCCCCCATCCCCCCATCCCCCCCTCCCCCCTCCCCCCCCCCCCCCCCTCCTTCCTCCTCCCTCCCCCCTCCCCCCCTCCCCCCTCCCCCCCTCCCCCACTTCCCCCCCTCCCCCCCTCCCCCCCTCCCCCCCTCCCCCCTCCCCCCTTCCCCCCCTCCCCCCTCCCCCCCTCCCTCCTCCCCCCTCCCCCCCTCCCCCCTCCCCCCCTCCCCCCTCCCCCCCTCCCCTTTCCCCCCCTCCCCCCTCCCCCCCTTCCCCCTCCCCCCTCCCCCCTTCCCCCTCCCCCCTCCTCCCTCCTCCCTCCCCCCTCCCCCCCTCCCCCCCTCCCCCCTCCCCCCCTCCCCCCCTCCCCCCCTCCCCCCCTCCCCCCCTCCCCCCCTCCCCCCCTCCCCCCCTCCCCCCCTCCCCCCTCCCCCCCTCCCCCCCTCCCCCCCTCCCCCCCTCCCCCCCTCCCCCCTCCCCCACTCCCCCCTTCCCCCCCTCCCCCCTCCTCCCTCCCCCCCTCCCCCCTCCCCCCTCCCCCCTCCCCCCTCCCCCCCTCCCCCCTCCCCCCTCCCCCCTCCCTCCTCCCCTTTCCCCCCCTCCCCCCTCCCCCCTCCCCCCCTCCCCCCTCCCCCCCTCCCCTCTCCCCCCCTCCCCCCTCCCCCCTTCCCCCTCCCCCCTCCCCCCCTCCCCCCTCCCCCCTCCCCCCTCCCCCCTCCCCCCCTCCCCCCTTCCCCCTCCCCCCTCCCCCCCTCCCCCCCTTCCCCCTCCCCCCTCCCCTCCTCCCCCCCTTCCCCCTCCCCCCCTCCCCCCCTTCCCCCTCCCCCCCTCCCCCCCTCCCCCCTCCCCCCTCCCCCCTCCCCCCCTCCCCCCCTGCCCCCTCCCCCCCTCCCCCCCTCCCCCCCTCCCCCCTCCCCCCTTCCCCCCTCCCCCCCCTCCCCCCTCCCCCCTCCCCCCCCTCCCCCTTCCCCCCCTCCCCCCTCCCCCCCTCCCCAGTAAATTGTACGACTAGATAACGGGTGCTAGGGGATAGGGAAATGGACCCCAATATCGGAGCGAGTCTCCCAGGAGAAGATCGCCGTCGTCTTCATGAGGAGTTCGATGCTGCTGTATTGGCAGTTAGACGCGAGGAAGCTGCTCGGAAGGATGAAGAACGACCCCACAACCAGGGTGACCAGCCCAGGGGGAGCGCCTTCCAGTCGCCCGAGCATCCCATGCATGTGTCAGCGCGAGCATAGCAACATCAATGGGCAACAAGCCCATTGCCAGAGGGATACATGGATTACTCGGATGCTCTGCGGCAGGCGATAGGAGATTTTTTTTTTTTTATATCCTCCGGCGGATGGGGAAAAATAAAGCTCAAGCTCACCACACTTTCACGTATTTTCATACGCGATAGCAGAGATGCCTCCGAAGTGGGATTTCTCAACCTGGGACTATCAAACCCAGCTGGCCTGCTCTGCTGAAGAAACGGAAGCGATCCAACAACACGGAGTCGGAATACAAAGGCGAGCATACGAATAAGTATGTGAGTTGCAAGACCAGCGAGACGCCGCCGAGGCAAGCCGAGCACAAATAGAGGCACGAGCAGAACGGAAAGGAGCACAGGCGAAAGAGAGCCATGCCCCACCATCTAGCCAGACCCATTTGATGCAGAAGTCATCGAGCGAGAACGCCGCAAGGTCGTGGGAGCACCAGCCTTAACATATTCGTGCCCGTTGACATGGACTTCTGACCGCACGGAGCAAAAAGGGCGATCTAATTGTGGGGGGGGAAGAGGAGGAGGAAAAGCGAGTTTGTTTTTGGAAAGAGATGGTAGACGACAAGCAATGGTGGAACAGCATGGTGGTAGCTGAGCTAGGGGTGGTGGGAAAGCAGCAGCAGGGATCACAGCCGGCGGCCTGGCCTGACATAGACGATGATACCGGTGGAGAACAGCCGATATCGTCGCCGCCGAGGGGAGCTTTATCGGATACACATCTGATGTTCTCGTGTCGGGCTGTCATTGACGGTATGCGCCGTCAGGCCGGCGGCGCGCAACGTGGGCGGACATTTCAGACGGTGGCGCAGGAGGGTGGAGAACAGGAGAGTAGGAGGCTTGGTGGTGGATTGGGGTTCGGCTTCTTCGCGGGGCCTGGGAAGGAGCATGGACGGCGGAGAAGGCGCTGTCCGCTTCGAGAGTGTCTACGTGAGAAAGAGAAGATCATCGCCTGCCGCAAGAGCACGCGTTCAAAAAGGCACGTATTGCTTCATTTTTTTTTGCCTTGTTTGAATTCGAGGATTCTACTTTTGAGTTTGCATTAATCTAGGATGTGATAAACATTATCGTGATAGTTTTCACGAGCAGGCGGTATTAAAAATTCGGTTGAGGGAGGACTTGGAGTATATTAATTTGGGGGAACAATATTGGTTGGTTTTGAGTATTGAATTTCGCGTGGCGGTTTGAATGGGCGTTATCATGACTGTGTTACAACCAGGGGGAATGTTGGTTTGTGCTTGTATCAAAGCCTGATTGGGATATTATTTGTGGTTTGTGAAACCGTAACGCATCTGAGGAGATGCGGCGGAACCAGGTTGGTTCCCCGAGAACAAGTAATAAAATTGTATGTGGTCTCCAATCTCTCATGATTGGGGTCACCACGTGGCTGGGGAGGAAAAGCCCCACAACCGCACTTCGAAAGTCTACTCTACCTCTCTTCCCAGCGCGATGGCTCTCCGAATTACGTGACTTCTGTGTCCGTGAGTGAGCCAGCCATGCAGTTGCCACCCGTGTACGTGGATGGTCAAACAACCCCCCTCCTGCGGGCGAGCTCACTGTGGTGGCTGGGCCATACATCTAGGCATATCCACGGGGGGGTTCCAACTGACACGTTGGCATGCAAGTTCTTACCAGGGCTTTTCACGGGGCATGACCCGTCCCGCGGGTGAGGTCAGGAGGTTTACAAATTATCGCGATACGAGTCGGGTCGGTTCAGGAGGTGCCCGAAACCTCACGAGGCGGGTCGGGCCGGGTCAGGAGGTTGCCAAATCTCACGGGTCACCCTGACCCGATCTGACCCGCGAGAAATTACCTGAATCGCGAAAAAGTCCTCATTCTTACATGAACGCAACATGTAACCGTAGAGACCAAAGCAGCTACACCGATTATTCAGACAGTAACAACCCACTCTGTACCTCTGTCTTTCTGTGTCATCGAGCCGGGGTTCACCCACCAAGTCGGGAGCAAGACGATGCCGGCCCCGGGCTCCTGCTACGTACAGAGGTGTAGATTCGGGTGTGTTTATTATTCGAGAGTCGATAGATAACATAATTGGATCGAAATCGCGAATTCCGTGACTCATTACGAGATGAGTACCGTGGCCTGGAGTAAGTCTCCAGCCGCGTGAAGACACCAGAGGTGGTCTGGACGATACAATCCCGCTACCCTCCCAGGAGCGCCTCTCGCCGCGTGAAGAAAAAGTGGTGGTTCAGCCGTTGACCCACCACCAAGCTGGGCCGACCAACTCGGAAATTTCCCAGTCGCTCTGCGAAACAAACCCTAAAACCGAACACGTACTCGTATACGTACTGGGCACGAAAAATATATAAAATGGTAATCCCACGGCATCATTTACGCTTCGAGGAAGCATAAATTCCTAATCTTGCCACATCGTCCATCATTCGAGGGGGTACCATGGCGGATTCACCAAGAAGGGAACATGATCGTGGCGGCCTAAGGGCCGGAGGCACGCGAAGCCTTAGCGTCGATTCGTGCCACTCGGCTGACGAAAAACACGCAGACATATGGGCGAACCGGGGGCATGAGGATCGCGTCGATCAAGGGCGTCGGGGCGTGGCCAGCCTGGCGGGCATACAGTCTGCGGTAACCTCGGGCGTTAGTTCCAACTCGACCGACAGCCATAATCACCCGGTCGCACCGGCTCCGGACGCAATAACCAACAGCAAGAACCACACGGACATGGCGGCTAATCTACAAGCCATGAACGGCTCCATGCTACAAACCCTGCAATCGGTCGTCCTCACAGCTGACGTTTTTCAATTTTTTATAAAAACCTTGCCCGGCATAGCACCGGAAAAACCCTCACCGTGTTTGACCGAGTTCAAACCGGAGGCCCGCGGTGAATCTGTTTGTCTGTGGGGTGAGTTTCTTAGACGTACCACGGCCGTAGACAGGGGTATAGCGACGCGAACACGTAAGTCCGAAAATACGTTCGCTACCACTTCCCATCTAGGTGAATTTCTCACCACCCGCGTTCCGTCCATTAGTGATACCAAACTTTTGGACTGCCTACGCTGTGTAATACAACTTCGCAGCAGCGTCGGTGTAGCGACCATGCTCCACCGCCTGTAGGTTGCGGCTGCAAATGTTAAACCTCCAAATAACGTGTTCGAGGTCCACGGCTACGCCTTGTCCACGTGGGATCACTGATACGGTAGCGGGGTCCCTTCTGGGGCCTTTTGTTTGCAGTGGCTAGGGGTCGCTCGCGCGAGTGCCCCCACAGCTCCTTGCGGTCATGGGCTTTCGTGCTGTTACAATTTTTGACATGCGCCCCCAATGGGATGGTTAGCTACGCTGCGCCAAACAAAATCGCCTCACGTGTTTTCGTCAGTGAGGTACAGAGTCACTCGTGTGACTGCTAAAGACCAGGTAGTGAAAAAGGTGGAATATCATAACATCCCCCCTGTAGTATCCTTGATGGTGGGTAGAAACTCGGAATGCAACAACCGGCCTAGAGTACTGGCACGTCTTCAAGGATAACTGAGTCAAGCGAGGCAACTGGAAGCGGGCCGGGGGCAGGTCTTTCAGCAAGGTGTTCGTTGACGCCCTTCGGTGGCATCAGTTTCGCGAAAGTGTTAAAAACGAGTTCATCATAGACGAAACGGCAATGGAAACTCCAGAAACCCTCAACCCGCATGTACTCCGTCTAGCAACCAATGGCCGGAAACACAGCAAGTCGTCGACGCAGCGGTAGTTGACGACTACGGCGTGATCGGGGTGGAATAGGTCGTGCCGGTGGGAATAAGACCGATCGTCGGGACTTGTACCCGCGCCGAGGGGTAAACTAACACCCGCGTCTGAGGGCAGCTGACCAGTCTGGGCCTGTACGCGATCAGTGCAGGCGCCTGGACGATCAGCGCGGTCGCTAGTTAGAATACTATAGCAAAGGTTGTAAGCATTGCTCCCGAAAGGAGCAGCTCGAGTCACGGTGTTGGAGGAAATACCCCCATCTACGCCCCATGCAATCACCGGCGCGTCCGAACAACGCTTCCCGCGAAAGTATTCCAGCTGTGCAACCCCCCCTCCCGCAACACCTAGCCGCGTGGACACGCAAGGCCGTGGGCCTGCAAGGGGCGCTGGAGGATCTCAGGGCTTGCTCGCTTCAGAAGGAACTTCCACCATCGGATTGCGCGGAGCGCGTCCAGGTTGGAACCCTGCGGGTGGAAACCCCGCTGGAGGTTCTTTCCAGGAGCGTCTGCAGCAAACCTTCGGTGGTGCCCGTAGGAACCCTAGAGGGGAGAGACGGACACCGGCCCGCAATTCAGAAACGCGTTGGTCCCGAATCCCGCCGAGTAGCTCGACAGGAGACATATCAGGCCGACCAAAATGAGATCCTGGGACTCTAGGCCTCGGGAAACCTGCGATTTTATTCCCTGTGGAGGCGCAAGAGCTGAAGGAAGAGGCGTCTCCTGGCAAAAACCTCAGAGGTAGCGTGGTGAGTCGAGTACTGGCGGCCATGTATGCGAAAGCCTCCCGTCCAGGTGGAGTGCATGATCGGCCTCCGTCCAAAGGGGGTAGAAAGTGGACCCGAAATAGAAGATCGGGTCCTCCTGGATACTGGTAGCCAATTTAATGTGATCAGTCGAAGCATGTTCGCCAAGCTTCAAGCGAAGTACCCCTTGACCGCCCTCCTCACTCAACGCACGTTTCCCGTTGCGCTGGCGGACTAAGCAATCGCACAAGCCGTAGGTACTACTGAGCCCCTGGGTGTCACGGCTACTATTGGGGCTGAAGGGCCCGTTCAGCTGTCGCGCGACGTATTTACCGTCCTGGAAGGGGACCGACAATCTGTTGTTGCTGGGGCACCCCACCATGGTCCCTAAACTCGGCATCGACGTCGAGAAAATTCTAACCAATCTGCCAGTCAACGTCGCTGAACGTTACATCCGCTGCGCCGTCGCGTCTTTTGGCTGCAGCTCGTGGGGCTACTGTCGATCCAGATCCGTCTGCAGCCCTCCTAACCGGCAGGGCACTGCCTCTCATTAGCGCTCCAGACGAGATGCAAGAACGCGTTTGCCTCCTGAAGAAAGGGGTAGATGAAGCTGCCCAGGATGGCATGGGTAGCGCGGTTTTGGACGACCTGCCCCAGGCGGTGTTGGCGTATTTCAAGGGGAGTTTCCGGGCCAGTCTGAGAGTGGATCATCCGCCAGTGGATGTGCCGGCTATGAAGGTTTAGGTTCGACCGGGTGCGCGTCCCGTCCAAGCTCGCACGCGGCGTGGTGCCTCTGAAAAAGCGAGGTTTATCAAAACTTCGGACCAATCTTGGTCGCTGCTGGGATGGTGGTAGTGGCTTTGGGATCGCTGTATGCCAGCCCAGCAATGGCGGTCTTGGATCCGTCATCGGGAAAAGTGAAGGTGTAGCCCAACAGTCTGAGGGCTTGGGACATGAATTCTTCTCTAGGTGGAGAATCCCCGTGCCTGGGAAGCAGCCAATTCCAGAGACTCCATTCTCTTCCGATATGCCGGTAAGTTGGCCGACAATAAGTCGGTGCAGCACCGTATGGTCATCGACTACAGCGTAGTCAGCTCGTACACGAAGCCGGACCCGTATCTTATACCGCCGCGGTTGTTGAACGGGCAGGGCCTCGTCCTCGCGGGTTATCCCCGTTATATGTCCCGGGACACTTACAAAGGGTTTTGGCAGATCCCGCGGCATGAAAACAGCCAGAACATGTTCACTTTCAGAACTCCAGAAGACCTGTGGAAGTCTATGCCGCTAGGGTGCTGCAATGTCATCGCCCATTTCGTGGGGGTTATGAACAGTGTTTGAGGACCATTATGATCGCCTATTAGATGCCTGGAGTAGAATGGATCACGGAGAGATTGCTTTCGTTACCCGACGAGGCGCCATCAGGTGGAGAAGGAGGAAGGCAAATATAATTGAATAAATTGTGGTACTCCAAAGTACACCAGAAGACGCAGACACGAACTTGCACTCGTACTGGAAGATGCTTGGAGATGACTGAGCCTAATGGGGCTCAACCCGAACATATGAAGATTGGGACCACCAATCAAATCAATAGTTTTACTCTCAATTTTTCTCCGTAGATTCTATGCAGTCACACACATCAGGGATCAGACATCAGACATCAGACATTGATACGAGCAAAGAGTGAATCCTACATCCCCCCTGCTCGTGACAACTGTCATGATAATGCTCATTCCATCTAGACTCATGCAAGCTCGAAAGCAGAATCTTCAAATTCAAGTATAAGTACATCGCCTTCAACATCATCCAGGTAACCAACACTCAGCCTTTCCAACAAAAACCGTCATGAGCTCAATGAAATAACATAGAGCAAGCGTCAGTGTCGTAATCCAACACAAGCATATAAACAATACTGGCTTGTACTCAAAAATTCTTCCAGTAATCAATGTTCAACATTTCCAATAAAAAGCGTCATGAGCTCAACGAAATAAGGTAGAGCAAGCAGCAGTGTCGTAATCAAACACAAGCATCTGAACAATACTGGCTTGCACTCAAATGCACTCAGAAACCCTTCCAGTAATCAATACTCAGCGCCGTAACGAGAGACGTGTCGTCCACGGTAATCAAAAGGGGATCGCTGAGTAGATTGGGATCGAGCGCACCGACCTAGCACGCAGGATACAAACCAAACGACTTGGCTCAGCTAGTTCTCACCAATGGGCTGTTTTGAGAATGCCATAGACTGATTTCGCAGGGCTGACCCTGGGTAGTTTATAAAAAAAGTTGCCGTCGCCAAATCCCAGAATTCTCCACATGTTAGAAAAAATCAATTTTGAAATATTGCATACCCGCACAGTAATATTAATCATTAGGATGGGTTATGAAAATGCGTCGTTAGCCTCCTGCAAATTCAACCATCAAATACCCGCAAAATTACCAAAATGTCATACTTCCTGCTCAAAATATACGCCATATTCACCATCTTCAGGGATTCAACACTGAAATAAAGATGAAAATATCAAATAATATCATTTCCAAATGCCCTCTAAAACAACTATTATACCATATCTCCAGTCTAATCTCCAAGTAATATACTCAAATCCACGGTCGAGCAATATTCAATAGTGAAATTTAAAGGCTCCCAAGAGCAACCGATCATATTTTGTTCAAGTAGTATTCTCCACATCGGCGGCCGAGAAAAATTCAATATTGAAATTCAACACGGAAATTCTCAAATTTCCTTATGAAATGCTCCCAAAAACAACCGATATATTATCTCCAGGTAGTATACTTCAAATCCGTGGGCAACATTCAATAGTGAAATTCAAGAGGAACAATCGCTAAATTTCAGTATCAAACGCTCCCCATAACAACCTACATAATATATCCAGGTAACATGCTCGATCGAGCAAATTTCGATAGTGAATCAAGACGAAAAAATCTCGAATTCTATTGTCTAATGCTCCGGAGAACAACCAATGTTTTATCTCCAAGTGCTACACCTCAAATCCGCGGGCAAAATTCAAAAGTGAAATTCAAGACGAAAAATCGCTAAATTCCAGTATCTAATGTTCCGAAAAACAACCAGTATTATACCTCCAAAAAAAAATGGAATGTTGCCACTTTTCGACTATTCTGAACTCAAAATGGTCGTATACTACGATCGTACATGATCTATGAGCACCTGTGGATTATTTAAGTCTTGTATCCATCTACCGTCGCCCCTGCTCATTGATTTTGTAGAGCATACAGATCCCGCACATTACACGCTGATCACATATGAGAAGGATGGGGGGGGGGCTAGAACAATCCTATCATCCACTATATTGCCCAGAAAAGTACGGCAATAAACTACAATCTCATACCAAGGCCTATTATGTTCATTCAGGCATAACATCAGGTTGCAAACTTCAGTTTTGATAGGGAAAATATAACCACACTTTCTAGCGTCATCCCGCCTTGTAATACAGGAGTAACTACTACCAGGTACTGTATTTTCTGCGTCCCAGTTTCTGTTTGACGCACGGCAGCAGTACTCGTATTAGCAGTAAAGTGTTTGAACCTTTCGTTTTGGTAACAAAAAAATACACGAGGTACGTGTGACCCTTCCCCGCTCAACCAAACAAAAAACACCAGGTACCAGGTACCAGCTAAGCCGCTAACATACCAATCAATACCGTAATCTCCTCGCACGACCGAAACCAAAAGTTAAAAATGACCACTTTTCCTCAACTCTTTGGCACGCGAGGGAAAATGGTTGATTGAAAATGAACCAAAGTACCAAAATGGCCTACATATTGTGTACCACATATAATTCGGCTATCACAGGCAAGCATTATGTTTGGCTAACATCAGGCTCATTATTTATCCCTCCAAAAACCCAGCATTGTGGCAATTACCGCTTGATTAGTAGGTAACAAGCACAAGCAGTTGCCGGGGGGTGGTAGAAAGGGCAGGGGGATTGGCACAAGCATGTGCCCTACAGAGTCCTCTGCCCTGGCTACCATTTCACGCCAAAAGCAAAGTATTAGCCGCAAAGAGAAACAAGTCAATGCTATGATGCGTCAGAAAACACCGCTGCGCTGCCGTAATTTCAGCAGTACATCTTCTCGATTCTTACACCAACAACAATGGTGCCTACGGTACTACTTTTTTTTCTTTCTTTTTTTTCACACACTTCTACTTTCCAGCTTCTGGACAAGGCGTGGTCACAGGTGTCGTCCCTTCTCCCCCCCGGTTCTTGCCTTCATTTTTTTATCGCGCATAGGGTTCAGCAATCCCACTGCTCGTCGATTTTTCATCGAGTGTTGCTAACTCACGCTCTCGCGTTTTCCGCAAGTCAATTTGTGCGCAAGAAAAAGTCCCCACGAATTTATACGAGTATGCACTCGGGGGGATTCGAACTCACGAAACTGATCTATACCAGGCTCGATGATGACCTGATACGCCACCGGGGCGACCGGCTGCTATTGAATGAAGACAAAGCCCTACTGTCTTAAGGCTCAGTTTGGGTAAGCTATTGGTTAACCTTTTGCAAGTGGTCAAACGGACTAATACCCCACTAATGGCGTCGTCGACAGACCATCGGTTTTTTGGGTCGTGGGTTCAAATCCCACATCCACCATAATAAACTTTTTCAGACTTTCCCCACGTCGAACTTGAAAAACACTCTCCTCCCTGGTATCCCCAGGAAATGAAACGGCTTGAATATTGAAAGGTCCGCGCCCGTATATCCGGCCGACCTGCTATCCCGCCGTTTCAGGGGGGGAAAGTGTTATAAGGCTTGGTTTGGGTAAGCTATCGGTTACCTTTTGCAAGTTGTCAAACGGACTAATACCCCACTAATACCTTGACACTACCACAAGTAAACGCTATGTCAACCAAAAAAAACGTATGATCTATAATCCGCTAAATATACCGGGTGTAGTATAGCATCATTCGACTTAAAAGCATAATACCTAATACAAGGGCTCCGCATGTGCTTCGAGTAGGGCAGGGTAGCACTTCGACGAATTAAGTTGTAGCTGTCCGATCTGACATCCATTGGAGTTTAAAATAATGCCAAGAGTTCAATACGAACATGAGATTCTGAAGGTCAAAATTTGACAGAAGAAAAACGTCACATATATACAACGAAGAAGGCAAAGATAAACGAAACACAATGCTGTTGTTAAATGCGCCGTCACGTAAAAGTTGGCGTATATCAAACAAAAACACCGAAAATAGTATTGAGAACCTGCTTCGCCTCTAGGCGAAAAGAAAAAGGACTTGGCATCAATGACGAAACTGCACTGCTGTCCCAGTGGCAACGGAGGTTCGAAGTCGACAGGATGCAAATTCGGTTTGCATCAAGCGTCGACATGGGGCCATGTCAGCCGGCGAGGTTTTGGAAGAAGAGTTTCGTTTACCTGAAGGCTGTCGCATTGCTCTGCGTGATCACGGGCGAAAACGAAAACGAAGAAGAGGAGAGCGATTTTCTCGTTGCGGCGGCGTTGTCTAAGATAGATGCGGGGGTGGCTTTACTCGTTCGGGAGGTTGGCGTAGCGCTTCTTCTCTTTTTTTAATCGGGAAGGCGGGATATGTGTAACTGCTGTCTTTGCTTCGCGCGTGCCGTCACGTTTTCGAAATCGGACGCGTCCCCTCAATATACGGAGTGTCTCTACCATGACGGCTGCTGATACTGCCGTGTGTATCTTCTACTTAGAGACTAATATTATTTACTGGTGGTAGTACCTTTTCATTTTGGACTATGCGCATAGCGGAAGATCGATGTTTAGTATTTTTCCATTTCGGAAGGAAAATACGTACAACTTCAGAAAAAAAATAGGCGCAGACACTCTGGTATCTTCTTTCAGGATGTACTACTCATGCTGCACCAAAAATAAGTACCAGGTATTCTGTAAACAATGTTTGCCTAGAGAAGAATGTACAAATTAAAATGAAAAAAATCCCGGAAAAGGGTAGGGGTGCTGTGTGTGGTAGTCATATACCTTTGCACCATTTTTTTCCCCTCGTCCCATTTCATATCCTCGCACTGCTCTCGCGCTCCCTCCCAGTAGCAACTCAGATCCGGGGTCACATACCGGGCCCTCCTCCCCCTCCCCACTTCGGCGCGTACCTTCATTATTATCGCGCCAAAAATTCAGCATTTTCTTCCCTCGTCGACTCGCGTCGAATTGTACCTACTCACACTGCTAGGCGCTATTTGCATACCTGGTAGAAACTACATTCCTCCCAAATTGTATGATATTGCGATGGTTGACGCCGCGTTACCCAGACAGGTGTTGTTGCCTGTGGTGTCAGTCAACATTATTTACTGCTGCTCTTGAAGCTCGGAATTTGAAAACAGCGTACCAGGTATATATCGTCGACTATTATTACAGATTATTTACTGCTGTATCATCGATTGCTTGCGAACACGACATGTTGTCAAGAAGATACCTACTACTATAGGTTGCTGCTGTTTCATCGATTAGTACGCCACGCGTTGACCCGTTCTCGGAAAAACATCTGCCCAGGAATCCAAAATCCAAAATCGTCGCCGATTCTCGGATGTGTTTCTCACCCTCCGCAGAACGCGTTCACGGCCAGGTAGGGGGCGGATAAGGAAGGGCGAGGGGCATTAGACGGCGCCCCTCGAACAAAGTGATTTGACCGAGAAATCCTATAGCACTGCCCACTGAGCTACTTAATCACTTGACTCAGTAGCTCAGTGGGTAGTGCTACATATGTTGTCGAGTTCGCAAACTGATTCTCATCGAATTTTCAACAGGGATCTCCGGGGCTCTCCCCTCGTCACTGACTACAGTAGTAGCAGTAGTAGTACTCAGGAGCAAACTACCTAAATAATCATTCATAATGTCTTCAACGCGCACCCTTGAAAAAGACAAATATGAAGTCGACGAGAATCGAACTCACGAAACATAGCACTACCCACTGTCGTCGCGTGACTCAGTAACTTAGTGGGTTGTGCTTAAAAACCAACCAAATATGTTTTCGAGTTTGTTAATTAATTCTCACTGACTTCGTAACAGGGATCTCCGGGGCTATCCCCTCTCCACGTACTACAGTAGTACTCAGGAGAACACTACTATCATAACCATTTATAGCGTCTCCAGCGCGCACGCTCCTGAACACCAAATATATATGATCTCGGTGAGAATCGAACTCAATTCACATCCTTCGTTGGTGATGTAGCACCATACCCACTGAGTCAAAAGACAACGACACACAGCAGTAGTAGCTACGATAGGGCAAGCGCTTCGAGGTGGCCATGAAAAAAGCGGCGTAGGGAAGAAATTTACATGCCAATGTAGAAATGATGCCAATTTGGAAATGTTGTCTCTTGTTCTATTCGTTCAAGCTCTGCATATGCCAAGATCCAAGAAATGTTCGGGCGTATACCGCCCAAAATACAAAAATGTTCGCACTTTTCGCTTGTCTCGTTCAGCCCCCATCCGCGTTCACGTCGAGGTGCGGAACGGATAGGGCAGGGTGAGGGGCGTTGGACCCACCCCCCGAAGACGGCGCTCGAACTGAGCGATTTTAACAAGAAATTACAGTTCCGAGAATCCCATACTACTGTGGCCGAGATGAAAAAAGCTCCTGGCCAAATCGCTGTCCCCTCAAAAAGAGAATCATAATATATATGAAGTCGGTGAGAATCGAACTCACGACACATAGCACTACCCACTGTCACGTGACTCAGTAACTCAGTGGATTATGCTAAAATAACAACAAAATATGTTTTCGAGTTCGTTAATTAATTCTCACCGACCTCGTAACAGGGACCTCCGAAGCTATCCCCTCTCCACGTAGTACAGTAGTACTCAGGGGAACACTACTAATATAACCATTCATGACGTCTGCAGCGTGCACGCTCCTGAATACCAAATATGATATCGGTGAGAGTCGAACTCACGACACATCCTTCGTTGGTTATATAGCCCTATATGCCACTGAGCCAAAAGACAACGACACACAGCAGTAGTAGCTACGCGATAGGGCAAGCGCTTCGAGGCGGCCATGAAAAAAGGGTCGTCGGGAAGAAATTTGTATGCCAATCAATGTAGAATTGATGCCAATTTGGAAACGTTGTCGCTTGATTTGTTCGTTCAAGCTCTGCATATGCCAAGATCCAAGAAAAGCTCGGGCGAATACCGCCCAAAATACAAAAATGTTCGCACTTCTCGCTTGTCTCGTTCAGCCCCCATCCGCGTTCACGTCGAGGTGCGGAACGGATAGGGCAGGGTGCGGGGCGTTGGAGCCGCCCCCCGAAGACGGCGCTCAAACGGAGCGATTTTACCGAGAAATCCAGTTCCGAGAATCCCATACTGAGGCCGAGACGTAAAAAGCTCCTGACATAATCCCTGTCCCCTCAAAAAAAATAATCATTAGATATAGACTATACAAAAAATAATCATTAAATATTTAGACTAGAGATATACCATTTGTAGTACTCGAAAATAATACGCGCTGTGTATCTTCAGTCTCGGAGCTCGTAGGTGACCTCTTCAAACAGACTATGCTTTGGGGAGCGCTAGCAGCGTGGTGACGTCACCAGAGAGAGATCGTGCTACGAGGAAGCTCAACAGGTGAGCAGGATGGACCTAACTCTTTTTTTGCCGATATGACAACTGACCAACAACAGCCATACAGCAGTATGCAGACAGCCTAGTGATCGAGCGGCTAGCCGCTGCCCAGCACACCCAAGAAGCCAACGCAACCCAAGTGTTGGCGTGAAGGATGTGGTGAGGCACCGAATGAATATTTTGCGAGGGGCAATGTGCTGATGAGTCAGCTCGGTACCCATGGTGTCATCACACTGACAACGATATTAACCAGCACTTCGCAAGAAACCTCACCCCCGATTACTCAGTGCAAAATAGTATTTTTGGGTGCTAAGAAAGAGTTGAGTCGGAAGGTTCTTGGAGATGTTGTGCTGAACGCATATGGCGAGATGGAAATGGCGAAGGAGAAGGGGATGAGAGACGGAAAAGGATGCGCCCTTTTTGTTGCCGACCCGGGTGGCCGGGGCAACGGGAGTGGCGGAAGAGGAGGCCAAGGTGGACGCGGCAGGGGCGAACGGAGTGAAGGCAGGCGAAGACAGAAACAACAACAGCAGGAGCAACAGCAGGAGCAGCAGCATCAACAGCATCAGCATCAGCATCAGCAACATCAGCAGCAGCACCCACAACAGCAACAGCAGCAACAACAGCAGCAACAATACCCGCAGCAGCAACAGCAGCATCAGTACCAGCAACAGCAACAACAGCCCCAATATTATCATGGCAGCGGCCGTGGAGGTGGCGGTTGGCGTGGGAGGTAGTACTCACAGCAGTGGGGAGCTGAGGGCAGAGGACGCAGCGGCAGGGGAGGCGGTGGAAGGTATGCAGGAAATCGTACGCCAACAGGTTGGGGTAGGGGAGTAGGTTTACTTTCGTACCCCCCCCCCCCTGGTGGCTATAACTATGACGCGTATCCGCCCAACCTTCTCCATCCAATTGGTAATCAATCCCCGATACATGCAGCTGACCCGCGCAAGCGGTGGGACAACTGTAACAAGCTGCGGGATATGCACCGATGCTGCCCGTCGCGGGTAGAGCCAGGTCAACCCATGGGAACACAACCGCGCCCTGCACGTACCTTCACAGCGCCCGACCAGCGACCGCCATGGGCGCGCTCATATGGCCAGGCTAACATAGCCGCCGTGGGTGATGGCACACCGACTACTACGCCTACGGCGACTACAGCGGCGACGAAGACTACGGCGACAACGACTACGGAGACTACGACTATGAGTCGCAGCAGGCACGCCGCAGACGCGGTCGCAATTTCAGCAGCAACCGTTGTACTGTAACTATGCACAGCATCCTCCAACGCCACCACCGCAGACGCCGGCGTACTATGGAGACTATGCGCAGCCGGAATCACCGCCACCGCCACAGCAACAGCCGCCGGCATGCTACGGGAGCTACGCAGAGCAGCAGCCTCTACCACCAGCGCAGCAGCAACCGCCGTCGTTCTAGGGGTGAACAACCTACAGCACCAGCCTACCATACTCTACCCCGTATTCGCTCGCCAACTGTTCAGCGATTGTCCGGTGGGAAATCGTCAACACCCCCTTCTCCCAATCCCTCTCGTAGAAGCACCCGGAATACCAACGTAGCTCTTCGAGGTTTTGTCCGGAACCATCTGGTTCAAATCTTGCCCAAACTGGTTACACATACAATAGTCTTCTCTCCCACTGCAAATATGTCATCAACATGCACCACTATGGTCATCACTACTCTCTCTTCTTCCCTCAACCGGAAAACGCATGCATCTGCCAGATCCACAGCAAAAAAACCAAAGAGAGTCAACAAATATCTCGTAAGGTGCGCATGCCATTGCCTCGATGCCTGCTTCAAGCCAGAAAGTCTTGTTCAGTCTCACAATCTTCCCGACAATATCCCGCAACTCTGAGTCGAACGCATGAATACGTTTTCCTCCAGATCGGATTGCACGAAAAACCTGCTCATTGTCAAAATGGCGCAGGTCGAGGTCCAGTTCACAGGCCATGCCTGTCAACAACCGACACTCGAAACAGCAGCAGTGGGCGCAAATAATTCTCCGAAATCATGTTAACTCCCTGCTCATCCCCCCGAGCTACCAATCTCGCCTTGGTTTTAGTTGGCCACTATCCGTACTCGTCTGCCTTCCAGTCAAACACCCATATCACGTTGATGTAGTTGTCGACTATAAATAGTTGCTATACGAATGTCCCCGCCTCCAGTAATCCGTAGAATTCTCGACCTGAGGAATCATTTCAAAGATGCGCGTGTTCGGACCGCACGGCCGCCGTAAGAGTCCTGGGGACTTTGAAGTCCCTCGCGTAACATTGCGGCAAGTCCGGAGGCTTTTAAGGCGCTCGCTGGTCGCTCAGTGTAGCTGTAATGTCTTCGCGGGTAGCAAGCATCGCCGCCATAGCCCAAGGTATCCCCCCGGACTTCCCAGCGGATAGCTCCTCTCCGCGGTCCTCCATAGCGGGCGTGACCTGCTTGCGACCCTCATCATATAAACTCCCACCGCGGTCCTCCACGGCGGACGACAGCTGCTCGCGGCCCCCACCATATGAGCTCCCACGGCGGTCCTCCACGGCGGGCGACAGCTGCTCGCCACCCCAACCATATGAACTCCCACCGCGGTCCTCCACGGCGGGCGACTCCTTGCGACGGCCAACATCCACCGCTCCACGCGTATCCAGCATCGACAGCATCGCCGTTTTGTCCATCATGGACAGGAGGCCAGGGTTGTGACTGAAAGCCTCGCCATTTTTCACTGGCGGCGAGGGAGGCGGCTCGTCCAGCGTTGCCGAGAAGTGCGTCGTCGGCGTGTCCGAAACCTGGATCGTCTTAGGGCTGGACAAATCGATATGGACGGTCTCCATGGGCTTCCCCGCGCGCGATGTCGTCCTCCGCAGTGTCCCAGCACGTATTCCCTTAGCCTCCAAGCAGCCACCACACGGCTGCAGCACATCCGTCAGGGTGGTCCATGCTGCTGCGCCGTCTCTCTCAGCAGGCGTTCGTGCTGGTGGCCGGAGAAGACGTGAAAGTGATTAGTACCGACGACCTCTTCGGCCTTCCCTACTGTGAATGGGCGCTTTCCCGGGGCAAGATCAGAGGCAGTGGTACCTACGCTACCAGTGAGAAAAGCATGTTTATCAATCTCTTCAAGGGCTTGCGCTGCCGCGGGGTTCAGTGCGTGGGAAAAAATCAATCTCATCGTGACCATCCATGATGAGCTTAACGTCCATGAACACGCTCATGTTTGGCGCCTGCATGCCGGAGGTAGGAACAAGAGGCCTAATTCCTACCGCTCCTTACTCTACTCCTGGGAAGGGCTCTGCAAGCGGTTGAAGTGTACGCAGCACTGATGGTTCTGCACTTGACTAAGCTGAAGTGGGAGGGGGGCAACACGACTCCGTAGGCACTAAACCAGTAACGGTGGGCGAGAAACTTGAGTCGAAAGGTACTATGCCGCTCACGGCAGGCGGGAAACCTAAATCCGCGGCCATGCCTCCTTCTACCCTACGGTGGGAAAGGGGTTAAAAGCCAAAACCCGACGGCTGCGCCCCATCTACACGAAAAGAGGGGCATCCAAAGGGGGGGGGGGTGAGAACACGACAGGGGCGGGGGGTTGAACACCAGAAGGCGGGAGGGCGGTTGAACACCAGAAAAAGGAGGCACAGCAGTCAGTCCGGCAGTCGGGGTCGGGTCCAAACGAGTGGCACACAAGCATGATCTGATCTCATCACGAGGGAAAGTGAGCTGCTCATCGAACATGTATGCGCCCTCTTTATCTAAGATGATGGTTTGCCGTGCTTGGGGCTGGTGTAGAGGGAAAGGCTATTCCCTCCGTTACGTACACCACCGTGAGCTTTACATCAAAGTCCGTTTTCGAGTGCATTCTTAGTCTGAGACTACTCACCCCAATCACTCTCATTGTCTTACCATCCCCGATCATGACTTTTTTTTTCGATTCTCAGGGGGGATTTCGACCCAGTCGTATACATTGCGGGCGTCGCTGGTAATGTAATTCGTGGCTCCGTTGTCGGACACCCAATATTCACACCTGCAGGCCCCTCTGTTACTCTGCTTCTCATTCTACCATGGTTCTGGCTAGCAAGCGCCAACCCAGCAAATGCTACCCCATAAAAAAAGACTCCAACCCAGTCTCGTCTTGTGGCGTCGATCGGGTCATTAGCAGATGTAGTCCTGGCTGGGGAGGCGGAGGTGGTCCGGGAGAAGGTGAGAGAGACGAGGGCGGGGCATGGTATGGCCGGGAGGATCCTGCTGTTGGTGGGAAGAGTGCTCCGCTCCCCGTTGGCACGAAACTTGCAAAGTTTGACAAGAATGAAGCACCAGGGCACTGGCCATTTCGCGAGTTGTTAGGTTCACTGATGTGGCTGTCAACTCAGACTCGGCCAGATATCTTCAATGCAGTGAAAACAGTAGCTAGGTACTGCTCGGCTCCCAGGTCTGTCCACTGGAGGGCAGCACTGGGCATCTTGGGGTATGTGAGACGGACGAGCGGATTTGGTATTACTTTTCAGAGAGGTGCAGTAGGAGGTGTGAGCTTGCAAGTGTTTGCTGACGTACTACGCGAGTGTGAGTGTGGCAGCTGATAGGAGGTCAGTTTCGGGGGGACTAGTAATGTGCGGAGGTGCCTGTGTGTCTTGGTTCTTTAGGACACAGAAGTGCGTCACGCTCTCATCAACGGAGGCAGAGTACGTGGCGCTTGGAGATGTGATAAAGGAAGTCTTGTTCCTGGGGCACGTTTGGCGTTTCATGTTGCCTGCTGTCGGCATACCATGCATACCGGTATTTGAGGACAATGAGGGTGCTGCTGTGCAACTTGCGCAGAACCCCATTACTGACTCCAGCTCCAAGCGCATCGACGTACTGCACCACTTCCTCAGGGAGCTGGTAGGGAGGAAAGAAATATCGATCATCCACGTGGCGTCCCAGTTTTAGCATGCCGATTTTCTGATCAAGGCAATTGCCCGGGACTCTTTCGAGTTCCACCGTAACCTTGCGAAAAAACAGTTAGGGAGTTTGATTATCTTTGGTTGCTTTTTGGAACTTTTGATAGTGACATTATTTGCGATTTTTCGTCATCAATTTTGTATTGAAATTAGATCAATCGCGCACTTGAAGATTGTTACTTAGAGATAAAATATTGCTCGTTTTGGGAGCATTTGATACTAAATTTGATATTTTCCAGATATTTTCGTTCAGTACAATGTATTGAAATTGGATTGACCGTAGATTTGGTGTATTATAGTACTTGGAGATATGATATAAAATACAAGCCCCTTCGAGATGTGTGTAAAGTGAAATTTAGGGGGCGTCGCAAGGCGAAAAAGGAGTCACAGGTAACGCACGTAACATGTTATTCGTGAGACGAAGAACAAGACGTGTGGCACACATATACTACACACACAATGGAACGATCGAGTGAGCGAGCGGGCGGACGATGGACGATCGCACGCTTGTAACTGACCTTTCATCATCATGTATACACACCACGACGGGCACACACATACACACTATGTACACACACATACACACGCACACGTTCGCATTCCAAACGGCGCTAATATTCCGTCCTCATTCCTGGGGCAAGAGCGACCTATCCTCGTGGACTTAAACATAATGACCGATTAGTAGGCGTCTTGTCGTCTAATAGTTTATTATATTTATGTCCAATACAGGTCTCTTGCAGCAGCACTCGAGATTTTTGTTTTCATGGAGGCACCAGGCGCCCCATCCCCAGCCACCCTCTCTCGGTCGATACCGGCCAAGTCGCGACGGAAATCTGCAGCTCCGATCTCTCGAAGTCGAGGAGACCCGGCCCCCGTTGCGCGTTCACCAGGTGCACACGGTTCCAGGCAGCTATCACGGCGCCCGAGGGAGCCAACCAAAATTTGCGGATGTACATTGTGTTCGTTCATAGTTGCTTGCTGGGCGAAAATTTAGGGGACTTTGACCAATTGATATGATTATTGTATTGTTACTTATATTCCCGGCCGACACGGCATACCAAGCGAGAGAACAAGGCCCATTTCGGCGCATGATACACCCCTCTCTGCACCCTAGTCGCCGCCCCGAGAGATATGGTGCTCGGCAGGTGTGTACTGCTGCTGCTGCTGTATATTGCTCCAGCTGCTGCTGTTGTGTCGCGGTTCCTGCTGCGGCTAGTGCTGCTTGTACAGCTGCAACTGCTGAGAGGGTGTGATAAAAACAAAAGCAGGCGATTCGAGACTGGGTGGGTAGCGGGCCATTCTTTACAAACAAAACAAAAAATGACAAAAAACTGTAAAAGTTTAAAAAAAAAGTACAAACATTTGGGGTGTTCCAAGTGGCCTGCTCGTCTCAGGGGGGCGGAACGGAATCCCTTGCCAAATAGAGCCAGCTCCGCGACGTTCAATGCGCCGAACACCGTCACGGAGCTCGACCGAGATCCGGATATGCTTCATAATGTACCCATGGCAGCCTTGCTTGCCCCGCAGCCGAAAGTGCGAGAAGAAATCCTTGGCCACCGGAGAGCAGCGAGCTATAAACAAACGAAGATAATATTTTACATATACATATTTTTGGGAGAATTTGACAATGGAATTTGCGATGTAATGTTTTGGTTTCATTGTTAAGCTTTGCTTGACCGTGGATTTTGAAATAGATCACTTGGAGATAAAATATTCGTTGTGTTTGGGAGCATGAAATTTGCGTTTTTTTGTCTTGACTTCATCATTGAATTTTCCAACATAATATGGAGAATTCTGGGATTTTGGGGCGGCAACGTTTTGTTAAACTACCCAGGGTCAGCCGTGTGAAATCAGTCCATGTCATTCTCAAAACAGCCCATTGGTGAAAACCAGCTGAGCCAAATCGTTTAGTTTATGTTCTGCAAGTTAGGTCGATGCGGTCAACCCTAATCTACTCAGCGATTCCCGTTTGATTACCGTGGACGACACGTCTCTAGTTACGGCGCTGAGTATTGATTACTGGAAGGATTTTGGAATACAGGTCAGTATTACTTAGATGTTTGTGTTTGATTACGACACTGACGATTGCTCTATCTTATTCCATTGCTCATGACGGTTTTTATTGGAAAGTGTTGAGGAATTAGTGGGGTATTAGTCCGTTTGACCACTTGCCAAAGGTTAACCAATAGCTTACCCAAACTAAGCCTTATAACACTCTCCCCCCCTGAAACGGCGGGATAGCAGGTCGGCCGGATATACGGGCGGACCTGTCAATATATCCAAGCCGTTTCATTTCCTGGGTATACCGGGGAGAGTATTTTTCAAGTTCGCCATGGGGAAATCTGAAAAAGTTTATTATGGTGGATGTGGGGATCGAACCCACGACCCAAAAACCCATGATCTGTCGACGACGCCTTTTCTTAAGGAATTAGTGGGGGTATTAGTCCGTTTGACCACTTGCAACTGGTTAACCGATAGCTTACCCAAACTAAGCCTTATAACACTCTCCCCCCCCTGAAACGGCGGGATATCAGGTCGGCCGGATATACGGGCGAACCTGTCATTTATCCTGCCACCTTGGCACCACGCGCACGTTGCGCGTGCTGGAGCGTTTGTATTGGTGGATTGGCATGAGTGTGTGCACCCGGTGGTGGCTTTGCCACTGCTTGAAGTGCCAAGCGCGGAAAACCCCACGGCTGACTGTCCGCTGGCCCATCATCACAATGCCTCTGCCGGAAGGTCCAGGTATCGCCGTCAGTGTTGACTACTTCGGCCCCCTTCCGGCCACACCACGAGGCAACACCTACATCCTGCTGCTCACCGATCGATTCAGTCGTCGGGCCGACATGTTCCCCGTCACTGCCGCTGAGTTCACCGCGGAAGGTACAGCCAATATCCTGGTGAACCAATACATCCCCTTGCGGGGGTGCCCGCGCACCATACTCTCGGACAATGGACTGCAGTTCTGCTCCAAGCTTTCACAAGCTGTATATCAGCTGTTAGGTGTACACAAGCTTGCTACAAGCTCCTACCATGCCAACTGTAACGGGGGCGTTGAGCGGGTAAATCACACTATGGCACAAATGCTGGCTATGGTCGTCAACGAGCGACAAGACGACTGGGACTTGCATCTGCCCCACGTCGAATTCGCTTACAACAACTCTGTCAGCGCGGCGACGGGTTTGGCGCCCAACGAGGTCCACATGGGCAGACTCCCACGGCTCCCCCTGACGATTTTCGACCGCAAAGGTGTCGTGGGACACCAGAGTCTGGCCCGTGACCACCTGGCCTATTGCGATTTGGCCACCGACCGGCAAAAGCGCGCGAACGACATTGTCCGCGCACACCACGCCCTCACCGTTTCCCGTGTTAACCGCAGAAACTCCGCCCTCGCCGGCGCGCTGCGTCCAGCACCTAACTTCACTGTGGGTGGTTGGGCATGGGTATACAATTCTGCCTCTACCATCCGCCAGGGTGTGAAGGCGAATACCGACGCCAAGGTACTCAAGGCCAAACTCGCGCTTAACTGGACGGGCCCATACAAGGTCCTGGCCGTCGGTCCCTGCTCCGCCACCGAGACCCCGGACGGCTCGCCGCTCGGGAGCAACCTCCTTTATTTGGATCTCCCTTCCGACCTGCCTGGTTCGGACGCTCGTCGGCGTGTGGCCATCGAGCGCTGCAAACCCTGTGCCAATCCCCACGACAGCGGGGATATGCCCAAATACCTACCGGCGAGGCTGACACAGTGTGTGCTCAACAAATTTTCCAAGAAGTCCCCGCCGTACCACGTCACTCAAGACGACGTTTCGACTCCCCTCCAACGGCTGGAGGTGGAGCAGATCACTGGTCATCAGTCGGTACGGGGGCGAGGTGGCGTCATCGCGGTGCTATACAAGACGCATTGGGCGGGACTCTCCGAACCGTCCTGGGAGCGGGAAATGGACCTCCACCTCTCCCGCTCCCACATTTTGCGTTATTGGGCCGGAACCCCGGACCAGCACCGCCAAACCAACCGCCTTTACCGCCGAATGCGGATCGGGGCGGCACAGCGTGAGCTCTCCCGCAACAACGGGGAACGTTTCCTAGCGCCGGGCTACGCCTGTGTTCCCCGCACCGATTGGTTCCGTCGCTACCACGACACAGTACTCCCTAAGGGAGCTCACTTTTGGTGCAAGGGAGACGATGGTTTATGGTGGCTAGCAAAAATCAGCGCGAGCACTACCGAGGACAAGGTATACCTGGTCCGCTTTCTGGACGACCCGGGACCGATTAAACTCCCTCTTCCCCCGGCGCGCTACACGACTTCAACGGGAGCCGTACGAGGCTCTTGGTGCTTGCAAGTTCACATCGCCAGTGCGTTTCCTCGGGGAATCAAACGTAACGTAGACGAATCTCGAGGCGCGGCCGTGGCCAGTTGACTTCCAAGCCACCACCGCTCCTCGATAGTTTTGAGTCTTTGTCTGTGGGTTGTTCTTAGTGTCCTGAGGGTCTTCGTCGGGTTTTGGGGCGGTTCTTTCCATTTTTTTTCTTTTTCTGTCCTGCCAAACCCCCTGCTCAGTGCCGGGTCAGGGTTCGGGTAAAACGGCGCTATCCGAGGCGCAGGACTGTCGCCTTTTTGTCATTGTTCAATTTCGCCCTGCCGACGCCCTCCTCAGCCCAGAGCCGGGGGGCGACCAGTGTACGGGTCTGTTGTCTTCTTTTATGTTTTGTGTGTTGTATTTGTTCTGCTTTGTTTTTTTTCGTCAAAACACTTCCTCCCCTAGCGGGGCTGTACGTGTTGACACCTTCCATCCCGGGTATTCGTCGTTTCCTCGTCTAACCCCCCGCCTTGCCGATGGCCCGCGGGAGGTTTTTCGCATGACTTCTCCCTTGTGTTAGCGCCTGTGTTCCCCTCCATATCGACGAGGGCTCGCCTCGCCATAGTACCTTTTCTGTGGTTGGTTCACCGTAGAACCTTTCCTGCGCCCCCCGCCACACCGGCGGCATGCGGCAGGTTTTTGATGGGTGACTACTGCCTTGCTGTAGGGTCTGCTTTTCTTTATACTGATTTTCTTCGCGGATTTCTGGCTCCATAGCCAGACGGTTAGAGGTGTGGGAGTGGGGTTTGAGGAGCCGCATCTTCGACTCATGGTCTAGTTCGTAGAACCGGAGTTTCCCCGAATCTCCCATATTTCTGCATATGCGACTCATCAGGGTGGGCTAGTGTTAAGATACGGCCTCGAAAGGCCTGTAGGTATCCGAATTTGAGATCATTTGGATGGGTTTCGTATGATAAGGTTGGCGGTTTATATTCGGGGAAGTTAGGAATTAGATCGGAGGCACGCGCCTCCGATCTCAGAAGCTATCCCGGGCTCTGGTGGAAACGAATAAAGCTACATCTCTACGAAGGAACGAAAGTGAGTACTCTCCGAGGACCTGCTCAATTGGCAGACCTGCAGGGGGCACTCTGTGTCCCCCACCTTTAATTTAACAAAAGGCTGAGTGTTGGTTTCCGGGATGATGTTGAAGGCAATGCCTTTATACTTGATGTTAATTTGAGTATTCTACGTTTGAGTTTGCATTCATCTAGGATGGAATGGGCACTATTATGACAGTTGTCACGAGCAAGGGGGATGAAGGGTTGACTATTTGCTCGATCAATGTTTAATGCGTGTAGATGTAAAGTTTCTACGAAGATCATTATATGAAATTCGTATTGAGTGATGTATTTGGCATGTCGGAGGAACTATGAATTTGCCGCCGATTTGGCACTTCCTTCCTTCGGCGTAGAGATCGATAATCGAGACCTGTTTTACGACTGCTTCCCAGGGCCCATCACCGGCTCCCTTCTTGGCATGCTCCACCAGATGATGTCCTAGGCAACCCTGTGTACGAGATACTCTCCAATATATTATTCGGAGAAATCTGAGTCGTTTACGTTGGTGACAAAGTCATCTTTTGCGCCGTCTGGGCAGGAGTTGGTCCAGCGCGCGTGGATGGCACTGGAACGTCTGCAACGCCATGGTTTGTATGCATTAGCGGAAAAAGCGTTATTTTTTGTCATGAAAGTTAACTGGTGCGGCAAGCTGTTTTCAGCTTGCGGGGTGGGGTATGACCCTGCGCGCATCAATGGACTCTTGTCTCTTTGACTTCCGGAAGCGGGAAATGAGCTGCACCATTGTTTAGCGGCAGAGCACTGGATGCACGCGCATTTGCCTGAACTGGCAAAAATGAATGCCCCTCTCCGGGGCTTGATGGAAACTTTGTTCCAGTACGTCAGTAGACGTATCGAGCGCGTTGCCACCGCGAAAAAACATACGTCGGCGGAGTGGACCATTCACTGTCAGCAGGCGCGGGCACGGGTGAAACACCTTCTGGAAGGAACCTTGTGCAGGACATACGGTTACAGTCTTTACAGATGCCTTCGACCTTCACTGGGGAGGGATGGACACGCAAGTTCCCGGCGCAAATCTGTGGCCCGGCGTCCATCCGCCTGAAATGCAACACGCCCCACTTGCTTTTGTGAGTGATTCATTTACGAACTCCAAATTACGCTCGGCCACCCAGGATGGAGGCTTTCGCCATCGGGGAAACATTCCGGAGGCTGGATTGGCTACTCTGATGGGGACCGGTTTTCTGCACTGACCACCTGAACCAGATAAATATCTTCAACCAACAAGCATCCGTGTTAAAACTGAGCAAGACAACCAGCCAACATTTGTTCAGCTAGGTTACATACCTTGGAAATTTTAAATACTCGAACCGGCATATTACCGGCGCGGAAAACCTGTGGGGAGACCTTCTGTCGCGTTGGATTAGTGCTCCTGTATCTACCCGCTCGCTGGCTGTGCGATTGCCGCTTCCTGAGGTTTCCAACTTGAACGGTAAAATAGGCCGGAACCCAAATTCCCTGCCATCCGTCGACGTTACTCAGGGAGTTCAGCCCCAATATGCTACCCTGCAAGAGAGCCATATCTCTGGTTTTCTAAGCTTTTTTGAGTTGGACGACGGGAGCCTGGTCAGGCGAGCAGACAAAAGCGTTTATACAGTGTGAGACACATGAAAGTTGTTGACTCCGGAGGGTGCCAAAGACCTAAACTTGCACCTATTTGTCTGCGCCCACTGTGGTGAGGCCAGGCGTCGCGGGAAGGACGCCATCATGGACAGGCTGCGTCCTGCATGTTAGTGGACGCGAGCGGAAAAGGACGCGGGGACCTTCATCAACGACCGCCTTAACTGCGTGGATTCCCGCGAAGGGGGGGAAGTCTCGCGCTCCTAAGGAGAGACGACCCACGGAATTGAGGTGAACTCGTGCTTGCATTTCGATTATGTATACATCGAAACTGGAATTGAAAACTTTCGCCAGTTTGCGGAAACGCAAAGTTGTTATCAGCAAGGTCACCAATGCCCATGTCGCGAGGGTCAAATTCTGCAATATTTTTTCGCTAGAAATCACCGCGCATGTCCAAGAGAAATTCCCAGTACCTTTCAACCAAAAGGGGAATTCCACATCGAAGAGCTGTTTGGTATCAGGCGTGCCCCTCATGGGGCCTACGAGGTCGTGAGTTTGATTCTCACCGACTGCATATTTCCGTTTTATTCCGGGAGAAAAAGGGAAATAACATTTTTTGCGAACGTACGCGCTGGAGACGTGAATGGTTACGATAGTTTGCTCCTGAGTACTACGGTAGTGCGTGGCGAGGGGAAAGAGCCCCGGAGATCCCTGTTACGAAGTCGGTGGGAGTCAACTGGCGGACTCGCAAACATATATTTTGTTGGTTATGTAGCACTACCCACTGGCCCACGTGGTTACGTAACCGCGTAGCTCAGCGGGCAGTGCTATATAACCAACGGGCAGTAGTGGCAGCGTTTTTCGGAATCAATCGTGGTAGAGCTAGCTGCTCTGTACCGCGACAGCCCTACCTACACCGCAACATGGCTAAGACCCCTCCAGCTTCCCCTAACTACCGGGAAAGCAATTTTCCGGGGTAACGATGTTCACGTCAGCTCTGGCGCGGGAGCGCGGTTGTCGCCGCCTATTGATGGTAACGTGGTAAAGTGATGTTTGAGTCGCGTTACTGAGGCGAATATGGTACGGCCGCGCTATGGCTGACCGTGAACGTTTAACAGATGTTAGCGTGATGCGCTTCTTTTGCTGTCGTAGAGCTTTCGGAGAAGCGCTCCGAACATGGCCTCCGATCGATGGCTGATGATAACGTGTTCACCACATGCGTGCATACACTTATGGCCAATGTTTGGTCGTGATGTAGAGCACGTACGTTGTAAGGAAACGTTTCGAATGGTTGGATGTATGTGTTGCTTGCAATGCCGTCATAGTTGCTGGCAAGGTGGCCGATGGCATCGCCTGTTTCTTGCGTGGCATTTTGTGTTCTTTCGTGCTGGTATGTGTAACCTGAAAAACACCTGCTCAGTAGGTTGCGTTTGTCTATGGTGTTTTTGTTTTTGGTCTTATTTTGCTGTTATACTTTCTTGCTGTCAACGCAGCCCTGGTCAGGCCACCGGCTGGGAGAACGACCATCGATTTTTATTCATCAATAATTGTGCCTTCTTACAAGGTTCTTCGCTCAGGACGGAAAAATGCAACAAACTATGTGAAGCGGACAGAGGTCCACGATTGATTGTAGGTACAAATTGGCAAATTTGATAATGACAAGAGCCCCGCCGCCATGCTCCAGGAAACACCCCGGACGCCACATGCATGAGTATATCGTATGCGCCTGATATTTTGCTTTAAATGCCCGAGATGTGTATCTCTGTCTCGAAGTTTGTGACCACAGAGCTTTTGTCTCTCTCTCTAGGATGGCGAATCTGCACGGACACTGGGTGTACTGGGCGTCGACGGATGGAAAAGGCAGTTTAATAGAAGACACGTACATAGCAGCATGGAACATGTGGCAGCAAAAAGACGGCTGTTTTAATTCACGTCAGTTACACCTTGCATTCCATACTACAAAAATTATATTTCGTCTCGACGGCGTCCCTTCACAGGGCTGAACGTCAGCGGTACTTGGACACAATCCAAGTTAGTTCTTAGCGGCTTCATTACTATCCATTATCATTAAACAAACAAAAATGAGGGGTAAAAAACTCGCTAAAAGTTCTCGTACGTACAGGGTGGCTCTCGAGAAAACACTAGTTCTTGCCTGTCTGCTGGCTTGTGCTGCCGCACTCTGCCCCCGGGTCGACACGAACGAACGCACCTACTACTGCTGTTGTGTGTACCTTGTTGCTCTGTGCAGGGCCGATTACAGGCTGTTCTGCTATGATTGCGGTACGTAGATGCTGTGGCTGTTGGAGCTTGGCGTGTGTCTTCACTTCGCGGTGAGCGCAGAAGAAAGAATCAGGTTTTCAAAAAATAGTGAAGAAAAAAAGAAAGGAGGAACAACAAAGCAGTTCAAAGAACAGTCCGGAAAAACAAACTTCTTATCGGCAATTAAGAGCTGAGAGTAGGCTGAGATGCCAGAAAACGGCCAAGGACGGCTTCCGAAGGCACCGCCATTATTACAGTAAGTGAGTCTATATGTGGCATTAAATGTTTTCACAGATTACTTCGGTTGTATACTGCTTGCTTTTGTCTTAGGCTTTGGTCTGGACGCCGTATCTGTTTCGTATGATGGGAGTATTTTTTCTTGTGAGGGAGATACATTTATGGCAAGAATTGAGCGCGTGTGTTATGGTATGGCCTTGGAATGGCCGATAATTACCTCCAAAATGGGTAATTGGCCCATTTTTGCATTGTTAGACTATGATTGTGTTTTGTATTCGGGATATAGATGTCATCCCGATTCGGGGAATATGCCAAGCTGCTAGTCTCCTACTTCTGAGGTTAAGGAAGTGAGTAACACCGAGGACATGCTTAAATAGCAGACCTTCAGGGATTCTCTGTGTCCCGCCAGCAACCTAATAAATGGCGTCGTCGGAAGGACACTAACCTGTGCGTAAAATCGCAATGGGTTTCCTTCCATTCTCCTAACCACTCAGGCACGACGACGAACAGCAACGGCAACCGGTAATGCACCCCCCGCTGTATACTATGCTTCGGGCCCGGCGGGGCCCCTCGACCGCCTGCCCACTGTGCTAAGACCCCGCCGCGAGCCCCACGGCTGCGGTCGACCCCGTCCACCCCCTGCTCGTACCGCCTTTCCTGTCCCCACGGTACCGATTATGTCCGACCGTGACCGCGCAGAGCCTGTTGGGACTCCTCTATACGACTTCCATCCACTTCTAGCGACACGCCAACCGCACCTACAAAGCTAGAAGCCCTTGGCGACGTTGATGAACTGATGTTCGCTGATTCCGTCGCGGGATTCTCGCATGCCGACTGGGAGCGAGAACAGCAGGCTGAGCCGACGGGCCATACCGCAATATGCTATCTCATTATCCGCCGGCCCTGCCACCCGACTTTTTGTCGTGATACCCCTCGCATAAGCGTCCCTCCCTTTCGGATATCCAATAAAGGTCGCCCACACTTAACCGATCACGACATCATAATACTCGTCCGCAATCCGCCATCCCCGCCGCCGCCGCGCTTGACACGCCTAGCTCGGTGGGGCGAGCGGCTTGCTTGTTGAACAACGAGCCTATTCGCATTTACGTGCCACTGCTCATGCACCCTTGGATATTGCAAGCTTGTCATTCGACGGCCTCTTGTCACCTTAGCACCACGCGCATATTGCGCATGCTGGAGCGGTTGTAGGGGTGGATCGGCATGAACATATGCACCCTGTGGTGGCTTCGGCACCGTTTAAGTGCCAAGCGCGGAAAAATCCACGACTGACTGCCCGATGGCCGATCATCTCCATGCCTCTGCCGGAAGGTCCCGGCATCGCTACCAGCGTCGACTATTTCGGGCCTCTTCCGGTCAAGCCGCGAGGCACGCCACGGACCGTTTCAACCGTCGGGCGGATATGTTCAACGTCACCACCGCACAGTTCACCGCTGAGGGCGGCCACATCCTGGCCAATAATTTCATTCTCCTCTGGGGATGTCCACGTAGCATCCTCTTGGACAACGGCCTCCAGTTCTGCGCCAAGCGTTCACAAGCTGTTTTATCAGCTTTTTGGGGTCCGTAAACTGGCCACAAGCTCCTACTATCCAAACGGCAACGGAGGCGTTGAGCGGGTGAGCCACATCATGGTCCAAATGCTGGCTATGGTCGTCAACGAACACCAAGACGACTGGGATTTGCAGCTCTCCCACGTCGAGTTCGCTTACAACAGTTCGGTCAGCGCGGCGACGTGTCTGGTCCCCAACGAGATCTACAAGGGAAGACTTCCATGTCTCTCTCCGACAGTTTTCGATCGCTCTGGAGTCGCAGGACATCAAAGTTTGACCCGCGAGCATCTGGTCTACTGCAATCTGGCTACAGACCGGCAGCAGCGCGCGCACGATATTGTTCGCAAACACCATGCCCTCACCGTTTCCCGCGTAAATCACCGAGACTCCGCCCTCACCGACGCGCTGCACCCGGTCTCCCAATTCGCCGTGGGTGGTTGGGCATGGGTGTTCAACTCAGCTTTCACCATCCACCAGCGCATGAAGGCCAACACGGGCGTAAAGGTACCGAAGGCTAACCCCGCGCTTAACTGGACATACCCTTACAAAGTCCTGGCAATTGGTCCCTGCTCCTCCGCCGACACCCTAGACGGCCCGCCGCTCGGCGATAACCTCCTTTATTTGGATCTCCCTTCCAACCTACCTCGTTCGGATGCTCGCCGGCGAGTGGCGATCGAACGCTACATGCCCTGCGCCAATCTCCACGACAGCAACGACATGCCCAAATACCTACCGCCGGGACTGACGCAGTACGTGCTCAACAACTTTTCCAACAAATCCCGTCCATACCACGTCACTTAAGACGACGCTGAGGCTCCTCTCCAAAGACAGTGGAGAACATCACCGGTCACGAGATGGTCCGCGGGCGAGATGGCATCATCGCGGGGCTATACAAGACGGATTGGATGGTATTCTCTGAACCATCCTGGGAGCGGGAAATGGGCCTCCAACACTCTTGCACCCACATTTTGCGTCATTGGACCGGCACCTTGGACCAACACCGCCAAACCAACCGCCTTTACCGCCGGATGCGCATTGGCGCGGCACAGCGTGAACTTTCTCGGAACAACGGCGAACAGTTTTTGGCACCCAGCTACATCCACGGAATTTTACGTTTTACTTCCATGGAAGCTTCCGCAGCTTTCACGGAATCTCAGCGGCTTCCACGACAGCTCCCACGGATATATTTGTATTGTGCACTACTGTGCCTCCAGTAAGAAAGTAGAGCTTACCACTTTTTCGACAACATGGTTAACGCACACTGTGTACGAGACGAAGGGGGATTCCACCGTACATTGGTTGTTGTGTTTCATTGGGTTAGGGTTGGGGTTAGGGTTAGGGCATCGTATATAATTCAAAGAGTATGTCAACCACATGCCGGAATCTTTCACAGAAGCTTTCGTGGCAATAATTGTCTTTCACGGAAGCTATCGCTGGAGCTTCCATGGGATGTTGTTTTGAAACTTCCGCGGAAGAAAGTTATAATTTATTATTTACTTCGACGGAAGCTTCCGTGAAAGTTTCCGTGAAAGCTTCCGTAGAAGCCAATTTACTACCACGAAAGCTTCCGTGGAAGTTTCTGTGGAAGTCACTTGCGTGGAAGCTTCCACGGAAGCGTCCATGGAAGCTTCCATGGAAGCTTCCACAAACTTCCACCTAAAATACAGAGGCCCTTGGATATTGGATTAACTCTTTTTGGAGTGGACTACTACTCCAGTCCATCTGGTTTGTACGCAAGCAAAAGTGATAACTAGAGCGAGCTTGCTACCGTAACCGTTGTCATACGCGAAGAACGTATTTTATACCAGTTACTTAATGTACATACATACATACATACATACATACATACATACATACATACATACATACATACATACATACATACATACATACATACATACATACATACATACATACATACATACATACATACATACATACATACATACATACATACATACATACATACATACATACATACATACATACATACATACATACATACATACATACATACATACATACATACATACATACATACATACATACATACATACATACATACATACATACATACATACATACCAGGTACATACATATACATACATACATACATACATACATACATACATACATACATACATACATACATACATACATACATACATACATACATAATACATAATACATACATACATACATACATACATACATACATACATACATACATACATACATACATACATACATACATACATACATACATACATACATACATACATACATACATACATACCTACCTACCTACCTACTTACCTACCTACCTACCTACCTACCTACCTGCCTGCCTACCTATCTACCTACCTACCTACCTACCTACCTACACACACATACATACACACACCCTCCTGCATCCTGTTTTTTTCATTTTTAAACATACATACCCTGATCCCACCCCCTGTGATTTTTTGGCTAGGTTAGTGTTGCGGTGGCGGGACGAGCCGCCCTGGTTATGCCTCACCTTGCTACGCCGAGAGTTCCTCGTATCCAGCTATACCTTTAGTTTCTTCGATTTCCAATCCGGGCAGATTGATCCGAGACTTATCACCTTCAGCGGGGTCAAGTCGTTGAGTCTCGCAAGCGCGTGCAATCACAAATGACAAGTGATGCGAATGAACATGCATACGAGCGAACGGTGTTCATGCACATGCGAACAGTGGTTTGCCATAGCATTTTTTTCCTTTTATCTGTTCTTTCTTTCACACGGTTGTATTGAGAACTAAATATCAGGCGCGATTCCCAGCGATGCTGCTTTGCACCACCTTCTTGGAAGGCGTTATTGCCAGGCCGACGGTTTCAGTTTCACCGACCAGACAAGACTTTCTGTCCCTCGCCCAGGGAACGGACCACCACTGTTCTGCGCCCAGTAGGTGGCGACCATCAGGCCACGGACACGATCCACCGTACTTTTATGCTCCCACGCTGTCCGCCGCAATATTAGGGCTTACTTAGGCTTCTAGTCGGGTTGATACCCGGTACGAGGTATATATGTCGGTATGTACTACTACCACTACTACTACTACTACTACTACTACTGTAGTATAAAAAATAGAGGTGTAGACTATGGCTTATTATTATGTTCTATATATTACACCATACACCGCAATATTATGGTGTGTCATCTGTTAAGGAATTATAGGGTATTAGTTAAAAGGTTAACCGATTGTCCACCCAAACTAAGCCTTATAACACTCTCCCCCCCTGAAACGACGAGATAGCAGGTCGGCCGGATGTACGGGCGGACGTGTCAATATCCAAGCGGTTTCATTTCCTGGGTATACCGGGGAGAGTATTTTCCAAGTTCGACGTGAGGGAAGTCATAAAAATGTATGAATGGTGGATGGTGGGATTCGAGACTCGCAAAATATCTCGGTGGTTGGATTTGCCATAGTGCCTTTTTCGTCTCGCTCCCCCCCCGCCATACCGGCGGTACGCGGCAGGTTTTTGATGGGTGGTTTGCCTTATTATAGGGCCAGCGTTTCTTTCGATTGCTTGTCTTCGCGTTTTCTTGGCTTCATAGCCAGGCCGTTTAGAGGTGTGGGAGTGGGCTGTGAGGAGCCGCATCTCTGACTCATGGTCTAGTTCGTAGAGCCGGAGTTTCTCCGAATCTCTCATATTTCTGCATATGCGGATCATCAAGGTGGGCAAATGTTAAGGTAAAGCAATGGAAAGCCGGTGATCACCTTGTTTGGATAAGTAATTGGTCGTTTTCGTGTGTCGGATGGCGTTTTGTATTCGGAGTAGTCAGGAGACGGAAAGACTCGTGCTTCCCGTCCCTGTTGTCATCACGATATTAAGGGGATCATACAAGCTGTTTCTCTTCCGCGAAATATGTGTAGTACAGTGAGCCACGAAATATGTGTAGCACGTACGTATACAACAATGGTAGCAACCGGTCTCGCGGCAAGGCTTGATCTGATTCGCTGTGATTAGATAGCGGCGTGATGGCATAACGAGTAGAATAGTTCTTAGTAGCGCACTATGAATAGGATGCGATGTGATTGGCTGTGTTTTGGTTTGGTCCGTATGCTACTTCACGTAAGCAACACGTCACGAGCGGGACTTTGCTATAGTGACTTACGTACGGCAGGGAAAGCAGCTTGCGCTGCCAATGACGTTTGGTCAATGACGCGTTACATCCATTGCCAGTACGAGAGCCGGTTCTTGCAGCTTGGCCGTGACCAAGGTACCACCACCCCCGCCCCCCCCTGGTCACTGTGGTACCCAGACCCAACCAAGCAAGCCTTGCATGACTATAATAAGAGAGGTCTATCTATCTGGGTTTTACCCAACTGCCTGCTGTGGTCAAGCGAAAGACATACTGTCCCCTTCTGTGGATTATATATTCAGGGATTCCACAAGGGGCATCGTTACAGCAACGTCGTAGGAATGCATACATTATGTGGTTGTTGTTATAAGATTAGGGGCTGTTACAGATACAGGCCACCCTCAGGTCTCTCCACTAGGCAGGTTCCACGTTGGTCACTCGATTGTATTAGATAATCTTTTGTATTAGTCCCACAAGCTACGGATACGAACTAAACGCTGAATGCGCCGCAAATCCAAGGATCAAATGCGCCATCCCCTTTTTCCTATACGAACATGCCTACAAAGGCATGTGAAACCCTTTTGTATCGTTTCCGTGTCCTAAATCTTACGCCTTGTTAGGCTCCCAGGGCAATACCCTCACACTAGCCCACCCTGATGAGCCGTATATGCAGAAGTATGAAACATTCGGGGAAGCACCGGTTCCACCGTCTAGAACATGACTCGAAGATGCGGCTCTTCAAAACCCACTCCCACACCTCTACCCTGCGAGGCTGCGAAGCCTCAGAAAAATGCAGGAGCAGAAAACCACAAACAGAGAATGGAAGACGGGAAACGGGATACAGAAAGCCACAGCGGATGGCGGGATCGACAGGCACGAGAGCTATCACTTTCCGCAGATTGACCAGGGGAATGGGACCAAAGGGAACAGAAAAAGGAAAACGGGAACTATTCAGAAAAAAAAAAAAACGAAAACGCTGGAGTCGAAGGCGGGATAGTCGAAAACCTCGCCAGTAAAACCCCAAGCGGTCGCAAAAGCGTATCAGAACGCTACGTACGAAACCCAACTCGCGCGCGGAATGGACATCGTACTTCACCCTGCGGAGACGATGTCGAAACCGAGCGGAGAACTACCAAGAATATCCCCCCATGAAAACCGAATAAAAAACCCAGAGAAACTGAAACCTCCTGCAGAACCAAAATCCGAAACCGGGAAAACAGGATCAAATGCTCGAGCGCAGTGGTGGCGTGAACGTCAACTAGCCACGTCCGCGCCTCGAGATTAATCTACGTTACCTTGAGTCCCGCGTGCAACTGATTTACCCCGACGGAGTTGAAGGCACCAGGAACCTTGAACCCCTCCTGTCGAAGTCGTGTAGTGAGCCGGAGAGATCGGAAGCTTGATCGGACCCGGGTCGTCTAGAAAACGTACCAAATTTTCCCCGTCGGTGGTTGTACGAACGCTGATTTTCCCTAGCCACCACAAGCCGTCGACGACTTTGTACCACAAATGGGCCCCATTGGGGAGCACCGTACTGCTGTGGTGGCGAAACCAGACAGTGCGCGGCACGCAGCCGTAGCCAGGTGCCAAAAATCGTTCGCCATTAGCACGAGAAAGCTCCCGTTGTGCAGCCCCAATGCGCATCTGACGATAAAGGTGGTTGGTTTGGCGGTGCTGGTTCGGAGTTCCTGCCCAGTTGAGCAAGATTGGTTGACGTGAGAGCTGTAGGTCCATCTCCCGTTCCCACGGTGGGCGGGAGAACCCAGCCCAGTGCGCCTCGTCCATCACCGCAATGACCCCACCCCGACCACGGACCGATTGATGGCCGGTCATCCTTTCCACCTCGAGCCGCTGGAGGGGCGCCGACACGTCGTCTTGGGTCACGTGATGTCGCGGCGGGGGGTGGGGGGGGGTGCTCATTTGTTGCTTGCCTTAGTCATATGATCATTGACCACGCATCCCTTTCGAGACGGAGCACCGTTCCTACTCCTATTAGAGACACCTCCAACATTTGGGCGCTCATTACGCTTTTCCATATATTACATGGACGTTGTTTGCTTATTCTATCCCCTTCCGGTTTCGCCGTCTGTGACTACTATCTATCTCCTAGGATAACGATCGTTTTCTCGCTACTCTCCAGCCTATCAAACTCTTCCATGTCACATCCGTCTGATTTCCTTATCTCCTCCTCTAATACATCCCGGTCCTCCTTGTGTGTTTCATATTCTCCTACTCTCTATTGTTGTGCCCCACGGGTGCACATGTGCATCCACGTCCTCCTCCCGACTTATGATATATCTCTTTCTTCTTTCTGGTAGGTCCAGGCCCCCTACACGAAATCGCAGTTTCAGCTTTTTCGCGTAGTCCATTGGGTCGTGCAAATACGTTTTCATTTCAATATTTTCTTTCAACTTCCCGTACATCTCTAGCTGTTTATCTTATTTCGCGGTATTTCTTAGCGCCAGCCTTTCCCTTTCTTCTATGCTTTATTTTACTTCTGTCTTGTACTCGCCAAACTTCTCTATGGACAGTACCTCTTCTTGGTCTCCTAAATCCTTCCATACTTTCTCGACTATGTTATCTCATCTTATCCCAGCGCGCCCTTTTGTCATTTTCTCCCATACAGCCCTATCAGCTATGGCTGGCAACCTCTTTCCTGGCATATCCCTTATTTTTATTGCCGTTTCATCTTTCTCACGTCTGTGCTGGTTTTAAGTGGGCACATTCCTATTTCTGCTCTAATACTGTATTACTCGTCGTACTTGAGCATCCTAGTATCTTTTTAGCTGCTGTCATTTGCACTGTTTCCAGTTGTTTTACGAGTTTAGCGTTCCCTTCCCATTCTTCTCCTGCATACTCTAGCTTTGGTACGATCACGTTCATCAGAATACATATTTTAATCCTAGTGTCAAGGTGTGAGTCTGTTCAAAGGATCGCATCCATCATGCCTACCTGTGCTTTACCCGTTCCTATTACTCTCGTTATGTGTGTATCCCAGAGCAGTCCCTTGAGATCTCTACGCCAAGGTACGTATACTGGTCTACGACTGGTAGGTCATCTTCTCTCCATTTCAATTTGAAAGTTACCGTATACACCTTATCTTCGTTACGTACAACTCCTGCGCGCGTTTTTACGTTCGCTATCACTCTACATTTTCTAGTGTACTCTAGTGCCTTCTCTATCTGTTCCTGCAATCCTTCAGGTGTTTCTGACATCCCCACAAAATCATCTACAAGCATCAACCCCGACATCGTATCTCCCCCCATCGTGACTCCTTGCTTTGCTGATTCGACTGCTACTATCATGCCATTAGTATATGCCTCGAGCAGATTGGGTGAGTCTACATCCATGTGCAACTCCTTGTAAAATATCAACCTACTTGGATATTTCCTCGTCCAGCATCACAGCACTTCTCGCACATTCCGTCATCTTTTTCATCATTCCCCTCATCTTTCCTCTGATCCCTAGTTCCCACATATTTTTCCACAACCCATTCCTTCATACTGTGTCATATAACTTCTGTACATCTAGGAAGAAACAGTACGTCGTTAGCCCGGCGTCTTTCCTACCTTGCATTATCTTACCTAATGTGTGCACATATGGTCTACGCAGCTACGGTTTGGCCTAAACCGTGCTTGCCGTTCGCTTATTTTTTTGTCCTTCTCCAACAGTGTTCCCATTCTATGGTTCGATATTTTACAGAATGTTTTGCCTACACGGTGCTTATGGGGGAGAGAGGGGTCGTAATTTTGTTGAGCACGTACTGCGTCAACTCATCCGGGAGATACTTAGGCATGTCGCCGCGGTCGTGGGGGTTGGTGCAGGGCTTGCAGCGCTCGACGGAGACGTGATCTCAAAATAGAGGGGTTTATCCCCGAGCGGGGAACCGTCCAGCGTGTCGCTAGAGGGGCAGGGGCCGACGGCAAGGATCTTGTAGGGGCCCATCCCGTTTAGCGCGAATTTGGTCTTGAGCACCTTTGCATCCGTGCCGGCGTTCGCGCCTTGGCGAATAGTGGAGGCCGCATTATACAGCCAAACGCAATTGCCCACATCGAACTTGGGGACCTTCCGCAAAGCGTCCGAAAGGGCTGAGTTTCGCCGTTCCACACAGGAAACTGTCAAGGCATGCATCTCGCGAACAATATCGTTGGCGCGCTGTTGGCGTGCCAGATCACAATATGCTAGGTGGTCGCGGGCCAGGCTCTGATGACCGGCGACCCCAGAGCGGCCGAAAATAGTCAGCGGGAGGCGCGGGAGCCTGCCCATATGAACCTCGTTGGGGGCCAGGCGAGTGGCGGCTCTGACCGAATTATTGTAGGTGAACCCCACGTAAGGCAGCTGTGCATCTCAATCGTCTTGGCGTTCGTTGACGACCATATCCAGCATTTGGGTCATTGTGTGGTTGACACGCTCCACACCACCGTTCCCGCTCGGGTGGTAGGAACTGGTGGCGAGTTTTCGAACACCAAGCATCTCGTAGACGACGTGCGAAAGCTTGGAGCAGAACTGGAGGCCGTTGTCCGAGAGGATGCTACGCGGGCACCCTCAAAGGGGAATGAGGGGGTTGATAAGAATGTTGGCCGTGCTCTCAGATGTAAATTCAGCGGCGGTGACGGCGAACATGTCCACACGACAGCTAAAACGGTCGGTGAAAAGCAAGGTATAGGTGTTAACCCGGGGCGTGTTCAGCTTTGGCCCTAAAATAATCTACGCTCACCGCAAGGCCCGGTCTCGGAGAGAGGGGGATCGAGAAGACGGGCCATCGAACCGTCAATCGTGGCGTCTTCCGCGCTTGGCACTTCAAGCAACGGCACAACCACCAGCGTGTGCATATGCTCACTCCTACCAACCAACAGAACGTTCGAGCATTCGAAGTGTACGTGCCGTGCCTAGATGGCAGGAAGCAGCCGAATGGCAGGCTTGCATGATCCAAGCACGCATGAATAACGGCACGTAACTACGAACTGGTTCGCCCCCCCAAAAGCAAGCCCTGCGTCCCGCCGGTGGCAGGGAGTAGGAGGCCGGGGACGCGTGCTACGACAGAGTAGCACTTTTCGTCCGAAATGGCTTCTGAATGACGGGGCTCCTTAGCCCAAAATCGTCGGATTTAGGTTATTTCTTTGCATTACTCTCGTTATGTACCTAGGCCATGGAATGTTTCATCCGGTCAGTAGTTTTTCTTTTCTCCAAATCGGTTTTTGGGTTAAGAAGGACATGTCTCAACCTCATGAAGTGAGGAACACAGAAAAAATGTAGTGCACCTCTATCGTAACACGCGTCCGGGGTTGGATTCCGGACGAGGAGGACAATGTCCTCGTCGGTAGTATGGAGGCGTCCTTTGCCAGCAAGCTCCTGAATCTCCGAGAAGGAGGGGCACTGGTGCGAGGGGAAACGCGCTAAGACTTCGGTGGGCATGGCCAATGGCCGGCCGAGAAGAATGTATTGGATGATGGCGAAGCACATAGGCTCTGCGTGTTGCTCTCTCTACAACTCGGCGTGTGAATAACGCGCAGCGGGATCGCCAAGGTGTATTTCGGCAGCAGCGCCAAGGGCGCCCAGCCGTAGGGGCGGAGGGAAGCGCCCAAGGGGTCGAGAGCCCTAAAAGCGGGGCGGCCAACGGCTCCGCTCGGTCGCGGTCTGTCGGGATGGGTGCCGTCGGGACAGACGCTGGGGCCCGAGATGTACTCGGGGCGGCAGCCAAAGGCAGTTGAGGGTGTGGAACGCGCTGCGGAAGGTAGACCCGAGAAGAAAACCGCCAGGGAACCCTGCCCGGTCCGAAACCATAATCAACGGCAGGCTGCTCGGCACCGGCAGCTGCGGCTGGTCTTCGGCGCGTCCGAGTGGAAATGCGGCTCGAAGGCGGCAGTGTCACTGAAGCCTCCGATGGGGGCGTAGGGGCCCGTGGGGGAAATTCCGGCGGAGTAGCCGGAGTAGCCCCGAAGGGCTCGGCGAAGACCGAAGTGAAAGTGGCGTCGGCGGCAGGCCAAAGTGGCGGGCGGCCGAGGCGGTCATCATCGGTACCGACGAAAGCAGAAACATGGGCGACGAATCTCCCGGTGGGAGCAGAAAGGTCGCAATTCCTCATACGTGGCGAGCGTGCGCGAAAGTCGCGATATTCAGTGGAGATCAGGGGGAGCCCACCCAACACGGCGCTGTCGGGCTGGGGCACCAGCCCACCCAAGCCAATGCCGGGGACCGATGTGGAGGGGGTGAGTAGGCCGCAAGCCCTGACGAGGTATATCGCCTCATCGTCGACAGGGATGAGGCGACTAGAACCGCCGCGGTCGTGCTCAGTCGCCGGCTTTGGCAGCCGAGAGAGGAATTCGGTATTACCATTAGCACCGTCCTTTCGGTACTCGAGTGTGTAGTCAAACGCCGTGAGATACTCGAGCCACCTCTGAACTCGCGCGCTGTGATCCCCAACTTTTCCGATGTTGCCCAGAGCCTTGTGATCCGAGAAAATACTAAACTTCGTACCCCAAAGGTAGCCTCGAAGGCGATTGATCGCCCATACAATGTTACCTGCTTCAAAATCGAGCGGCGTCCAATGTCTTTCCGAGTCGAGGGTAGCGCGGCCAACGTAGGCAATGGGCCTCATGGAGCCGTCGGGCTGCTCCTTCTCAATCGTGGCGCCAAAACCGTCGATGCTGGCGTCGCAGTACACCCGAAAAGGTCGGGAGCCGTTCTCCAGGACCGGTGGAGCGGTGGAAGACCAGGACCTCGGGTGGGCGGAACTTGAGTGCTCGCCGGAGGGGTTTTCTGCCTTGTACCCACGCCAGAGGATGTGGGCGGGGTAACTAAGCTCGCTGAATCCTCTGCGACAGGGAACAGGCCAGAACGCCCGCCGTTCATGTGAGGAAACGCCGGGTAGAGCGCAAAGAGGTTCCGGCGCCGGCCTTCCCGCACCTCAAACCAACTGTCGCCACATGGTCGGGACCAGGAGGGCGGGGTGTGTAGGAGATAGGCGGGGGGCGACGCCCTCGCGAAGAGTCAATGTCGCGCGGCGGGTCAAATCCCGGGGCGCGCGTGGGGCAAAGGGGAGTGTCGCTCGGGGCGAGAGCTCTTAGCGCGGCGGTGGTGCCACTAAAAGAATTGTCAGCAGACATCTGGTATCCGATTGCTCGCGCAGAATTGTGAAACCGGAGGAAGGAAACCGGAAATATTTTTTACGACACCGCTTTCACAATTATTTGTGCTGGAGCACGCGGATATACTCAGAATATTTATTATCTCGCCGAGTACTGGGCCGTTTTGGGGTCCTACACTATCATCAGTACCACTCTGTACGGACATAATATATATAGCTGGGATTTGAAGTGACGGAGAAATTTAGGTGGGATATGTACCAAAGTGCTGTTCCTGACCCTACAAGCTGTTTCTGGGGCCCACATGTGGTTCCAAAAAATTCCCTCGCACAAGGGGCCGGTGGAAAAATTTCCCCGGGTTACACGGGGATATTTGGATGCCATCCCCGGTTTTTACGAAATTTGCCGGAAAGGATACCAAGTTTGCACGTTTGTGCCGTCATCGTACAAGCTGTTTCTGGGGTCTCCATGTGGTTTCAAAAACATTCCCTCACACAAGGGAACGGTGGTAATGTGCGATTTGTGTTGAACTTTACGGGTTGGCAGCTCCTCGTCGGAAAACAGGTCGTACTTCCATGCCCGTTCTGGCAAATGTAAAACCACTTCTCGTCCATGTGAACGAAGTCTTCAAAGTGGTGGATCTTGTGCCTATGCCCAGGACTGCTGGAGACCCATCGCAACGCCCATTCCAGTCTGGCCTTCTTGTTGTCATCAGTCAGCAATGGCTTGAGATACCTCGACGCCGCACGTAATCCTAGCTTCTTGATGTTGTCAAACAGTGTCATCTTGGGAACGCCAAGCGCAGCCGCAACTCCTCGAATCGTGGTGCGGCTTTTGATGGGGATCTCTTTCAGAGCTGATCAAACAGCAACCAGATCGATACCTTTGCGACCAAAGTTCACCTTGCTGCGCCTGTTGTCCAGGTTAGGGTCTACTACGCCATCTCACTTCTGCTGGTTGTAGCTCTTCCACGGGCGGCTGATCGTCTCTGGATGCTGCTCGAACTGCTCCCCAACCCTCTCGAGGTCACCTCTGCACAGCTTCCCGTCGTTGCTGCCCTTCAGCAGCTCCGCAATCGCGCCGCGTTTCTGAGAAGTTGTGAGATTCTTTCTTTTGACACTCCCGCTGACGCTGCCTGACGCTGACATTATTTTATCAGGAGGGTCACTAAAAGGACACGTTTCCGGAGATTCTTTTTCCCAGCTCTGATTGCCTCAACTTGGCGCTGCGGTAGTCGGCACTGGCGCGTGACCTCCGGAAACAGTGCGGTTTTGGGGCTTTCCATGTGATCGTAGAAGTTCCGGGAAAAAAAAAACGTTGTAAAAAAAACGTCAATCGGCACAAGTTATGCCGCAAAAATCTCAAATCCCAGCTATAGACTTACTTACGAATATTTTTGTGCTGAAAGAGCTCGGTTGGTGCATCCCTGGCATCTCCGAAGTCGGACGGTCCAGCTTACTTGCGGAACGGTCCAGCTTTTCTTTGATTTCTAGCTCCACCAGGTCCTGATCTATTTTTGTTACAAATATATATCGATTTTTTTAATGGAATCACTTTTTTTTTCCGATGACACCCAGATTCGAACCACCGAAGAGCAAGAAGATGATAAGTAGACAGTCTATCTACTAGACCACGTCACATTGATATTTAGTTTTTTTACCAATAAAATTGAGAAATAAATAACAAGTATCGATTTTTCATGAGGATCATTTTTTTTTCCGATGACAACCGGATTCGAACCAGCGAAGGTCAGGATTATCAACGGACAGTCTATCTAATAGACCACAATGTCACAATAGCAGTGGTATCTACCAGCACTATTTTTTTATGTGCAACTACTACTGTATATTAGCGAAACATAGATGTACCACGCAGCTTGCAAAGTTGAGTTTCAACCATTCAATCGGTCGTACTCACATATGACGTTTTTCAAGTTTTATGTAAAATATATATCGATTATTTCAAGAGGATCATTTTTCTCCCCCGATGACACCTGGATTCAACCAACGAAAACCAGGCTTATAAGCGGACAGTCTATCTGCTAGAGACCACAAAGTCACATTGCTATCTATTTTTTTTTTTACAAACAAATATCGATTTTTCATGAGGATTTTTTTTTTTTCGATGACGCCCGGATTCGAACCATCGAAGGCCACCAGGATCATAAGCGGACAGTCTATGTACTAGACCACAATATGTCACAGCAGCAGGCTGCGGTGGTGTATCTACCAGTACTATTGTTTTACAAATAAATATTGTAAAAATTAAAATACACTCCATCCGGCTGTGTGACATCGAATATTTTGTCGAAACTCATCTTTGCAAGCTGTGTGTGATACTCCGATCACGCGTATTACGGGTTGTGTGTCCTCATTAAGGATATAGGTCGGCGACTCCCCTTGACTCCCCTTTAAATATTATAAAAATTAAAATACACTCCAGCTGTGAGATCGAAGATTTCGTCGAAACTCATCTTTGCAAGCTGTGTGTGATACTCCGATCGCGCGCATTACGAGTTGTGTGTCCTCATCAAGGATATAGGTCGGCGACTCCCCTTACAGCTACAGTGTAGCTATCAGGGTCAACAGGATGATTTTAGTCAGTCTGTGCGCGGAAACTATAAAACCCGTTTCTGAGGGGGACAAAATCTGACAGCTGTGAAGGGAAAGGGGGGGCCTGGTTTAGATCAAAAGCGAGCGGGTTTGGAGGGGGGCGGGGGGGGGGGGGGGGGGGGGGAAGGGGCAATTTGTGCATGTAAGCTATAAATCCTTTCGAGGGGATAAATCTGACGGTTTTGGCACCAGTATATTATTGAGGCCGGGGGGGGGGGGGGGGGGGGGGGGGGGCAGCTCGATATGTGCCTGGAAACTATACATTATTTCGAGGGGATAAATGTGACATTTTTGGAAATAATACATCAGTTTATCGTGTATATCCTGGGGTAAGTCGTACAATCAGTGAGTAAAGAGAGGGTGGAGTGTTCGAGGGGGTGGGGTTGGGATGGGTTGGGGGGGGAGGGTGGGGGGTGGGGGCGGGGGCGGGGGGCGGGGGGGGGGGGAAAGGGCTTTAGGTGAGGGGTTTGTTATACGTGTGGTGCTAGGTCTAGGCGAAGGTGCGGGTGATGGGGAAGAAAGGGGCGTTCGAGGCGGGGGGGGGGGGGGGGGGGGGGGGGGGAAACACAGCGGCATGGATGGCTCTCGAAAGATAATGAGGTGATATCCTGTGCGTGAAGTGTTTATTAATGTGGCGGATTTCGATATTTGGTGGGGCGTTTGAGTAAGGGAGAGCAAGAGGGGGGGGGGGGGGGGGGGAGATTTTTTAGGAGGTTTAGGTCACAAATAATATTCAAATACACTTCGGCTGTGAGATCAAAGATATGTATCAGCTTGTTATACGCGTGGTGCTAGGTCTAGGCGATCGTGCAGGTGGTCGGGAAAGAGGGGGCGTTGGAGGGGGGGGGGGGGGGGGGGACACAGCGGCATGGATGGCTCTCGAAAGATAATGAGGTGATATCCTGTGCGTGAAGTGTTTATTAATGTGGCGGATTTTGATATTTGGTGGGGCGTTTGAGTAAGGGAGAGCAAGAGGGGGGGGGGGGGATGTTTAGGAGGTTTAGGTCACAAATAATATTCAAATACACTTCGGCTGTGAGATCAAAGATATGTAGCAGCTTGTTATACGCGTGGTGCTAGGTCTAGGCGATCGTGTAGGTGGTCGGAAAAGAGGGGGCGTTGGAGGGGGGAGGGGGGGGGGGGGGGAGGGAATAATTGAAACCTTCGTCATGGATGGTCAGAAAGATAATGACGTGGTATCAACTGCGTATAGGTGTTTATTACTCAGGCCGATTTTGATTGTGAGTGGGGCGTTTGGACAGACTAGGCGGAAGGGGGGGGGGGATCGGGGGACGGAGGGGCGGGGGGGGGGAAAGGGTTGGGGTTTGTTATGAAAAAGAGGTCAGTGGAGGGGGGGGGGGGGGGGGGGGGGCGGGGGGCGGGACATTTCAATATGTGCGCGGAAACTATAAATTCTCAAAGGGGACAAACCTGACGATTGAAGCAATGAGACATCCCTTTATATCATCTGGCTTGTAATGTTTACTATTCTAGAAGGTTTGATGTTAGATGCAGCATGCAACCCAGTGTTTAAGTGTAGTACATAACGTGTTAAATCTTCATAGTTTGTTGTTGTATGATACATCGATCGAAAGCTAGAATATTTTATAGAATATTTATAGGTACCATTATTTTCTGACATCGCTAATTATAAGAAAGAGATACGTATTGTCAAATGCAACAGGCGAGGTGATGTGGTCATGCACTGTGTTTGTCACCATCATCATACAGTCACCATTATTATCGACATCGCTAATTATACGCAAGAGATACGTATTGCCAAATACAGCATGCGAGGTGATGTATGTGGCCATGTGCTGTCTCCGTCATTGAGCATTAGAGGGAGGGATGCGAATCGACGCTTGGTATACATGTGCTCAATTACGTTACCTCATTAGTCATACTTGGTATACACGCGCTCAATCACGTTACCTCGTTAGTAATACTTCGCTTGGCATAGGTGGGGAGGCGATCATGTAGACGGTATGTACGAAATACCCTACGTAATGGGTTGGTAAGGTTGTTTACCGCAATTTTAACACATCTGCCTGTGCTTCCTTTTCCAAATTATTTTTGTCTCAAATAAATGTACGCCTATGATTTTACCTTGTCGATGTGGGGCTCTGCAGTCGTCAATTTTAAGTCAGAGATACTCGTACGTCCTACAAATACATCAGGCGAGGTGGGTATGTGATGTCATATATATGCGTCGCCGACCTATATCCTTAATGAGGACACACAACTCGTAATGCGCGCGATCGGAGTATCACACACAGCTTGCAAAGATGAGTTTCGACGAAATCTTCGATCTCACAGCTGGAGTGTATTTTAATTTTTATAATATATGCGATGTCATCACTATTGATCGCGAGGGTGATTTTACTTCGTGAGGTAAATGGCACTGTGTTTCGTAGAGGTCGTCTCAGGAGGGTATGCGATGGGTCGGCAGTGTATCACGTCTGTTTGTGCTTCCTTTTCAACTTATTATTGTCTCAAATGTGCGATTTCACGTCCATGATTTTTACCGTGCCGCTGTGGGGCTCTGAGGTCGCCAATTCTAAGACAGAGATACATCTTACAAATACAGCAGTTGAGGTGGGCATGCAACGTCATATATATGCGATGTCACTACTATTGAAGGCGAGGGTGACTTCACTTCGTCAGGCATGTGCTACTGCGTTTCGTAAAGGTTGTCTCACGTGGACATGCGATGTCACCACTATTGAACGCGAGGGTGACTTTACTTCGTTAGGCACATTCCACTGCGTTTGGAATAGTAGGGGTTGTCAGGCAATCATGTAAGCGGATGGAGGCACGAAATACCCTGCGTAATAGGTTGGTCGTGTGGTTTACCGCAGTGTTAACATCCCTGTCTGTACTTACTTTCCACATTATTATAGACTATATATAGTGTACACTCATACGTCCTGTTTTCTCCCCACTGTCGTCGAAGATGTTGTAGTCCTGTAGATGTCGCGTCCATGTCTGGTGCTCTTGTTAGTGGTGTTCATGAAAACATGCCCTAACATGTAGTAGATGATCGCTCAGTGGTGTTCCTTTCCTTTACATCAAGCCAGGTAGTATATGCCAACGCAACCGCTTGCTTGAAAAATGACAAAGAAATTCCTCACACACCTGACACAGAGAAGACGCGCCCGAAGATTGTTCAGTATACCGACGGTCAGGAACAGGTTATCGAGCAGCGCACTTGATTTTTACTACCGCTCCTCACTCCACCTAAGACACTACGGGCATGCGTTGGACCCAGTTCGCTGATGCCCAAAACCAATTTCAAAGGAGGTGATGTGGTGGGCGAATGCTATAATGATTTGCGCTGCTTCGATTACCCTGCCTCTCGTTCTGTTTGTTCTTGCGTTCTTGATGAACCTGCCATTTGGCAACGAGCAGTTGTGACGCATTTTTAGGTTTGTGCGAAGACTTTATGTGGACTATGTGATGTTTCAGACTCGTAGGGACCTCAATTTGGAACCCATGGTATATGGGTTCCACCTTTTGACTGGTGTTTGTATGCCGACGTATATATGGTTCTAGTGTGTCGTATGTCCGCGTGGTTTTTGTTTCACGTATGTTTTGGTTGATATTCTAGACTTGGTTATCGTATTGTTTCAAAGTGGTGCTTTCCGCGTTTTTGATGTTACACGTATATGTTTTGGTTTATGTTCTAGACTTTGTTATCGTGTTGTTTCGGAGCGGTATTTTCGAATACATGTTATTTTGTAACCACGTAGTTTTTGCTATACGTGTGCGTTTTGGTTGATGTTCTAGGTTTCGTTATCGTATTGTATCAGGGTGGTGTTTTCGAATACATATTATTTTGTCTTGTTTGTTTTGCAACCACGTGGTTTTTTCTACACGTACTTTTTGTTTTTGATGTTCTAGAGCTCATTATCGTATTGTATCAGAATCGTGTTTTCGAACATAGATTCGGGGGGCCTAAAACGAAGTTGCGAGGGACGTTTGGGAATTTCAACGTTCCCCCTCGCGGCTTTTGTCAAGTATGGTCAAATGCATATTTATCCCTGAAGATAGACATGCAGTAACCAGCCTTGACAACTATGGGTTGTAGCGGTATCATAACGCACTTATGATACCGTTACTCTTCATAGTTCGGCTATGTGTGTATTATTGATTTCGCTACACAGTGTGGGTTGAATCGAAATACGGAGTGAGGTTAGGGTTTAAGAAAAAGGGGGGGGGGGGGGGGGGGGGGGGGGGGAAGGGAGGGGGGGGGGGGGGGGGGGAATTTCACAGGAAAGCGTTGGTATGTGTAGGTAGTCTGCTCACAGCAGTGTAATGGTATACTTATCTGTTTCATCGTTTCTGTTTCATCTTTGGGAGGAGGGGGGGGGGGGGGGGGGGGGGTTATAACGGTTCATCGCGAGGGTATTTTTCATGTGCGTAAACCTGTGGCAAATTATGTGTAATGGGTCAGGCATCGGGGGAGGGTAAGCCTGTAAGTTGAGAAGGGGGGGGGGGGGGGGCATACTTTTCTTGAGTGTATTTCTGTTTAACCGTAAGTTGATGAGGGTTAGGGAGGGGGGGCGGGGGGGGGGGGTTTAATAAAAATTACCGTGGGGTTAAACAAGTTCGCAGTGTAATGGCATACTTTTCTTGTTTCATAGTTTCTGTTTCATCGTTAGTGGGGGTTGGGGTGTGTGTGTGTGTGGCGGGGGGGGGGGGGAAGGGAGGCGGGGGCGGGTTGCGGGTTCCAACAGTTTATCTCGAGGGTATACAAGGTCGCAGTGTAACATACTTTTCATATGTGTAAACCTGTGGCAAATCATGTTATAATCGATCAGGCAGCGAGGGGGGGGGGGGGGGGGGTTCCAATTTCATGATAATTATGTTTAATCGGCTAGACATGGAGGGAAGAAGGAGCGCGAGGGGGGGGGGGGGGATCCGGTGCGTTGTCTCTTGTATATCTACCGGGGGGGGGGGGGGGTTGGGGGGGAGGTTGTGGCGGGGGTATACACGGCCACAGTGTTATACTATACATCTTATGTGTGTGGAGGCATGTGGTACTTTTCTATTTAATCGGTGATAGGGGAAAAACCACAAAGAAGACGAGGGGTATATATGAAGAAAAAAGCGGGTGGCGGGGGGGGGGGGGGGGGGGGGGGGGCGTCTCACAATTTCAAGACTTTGTCAGCCTTTGTAGAATTTCAATTTGTATAATATTATAAAAATTAAAATACACTCCAGCTGTGAGATCGAAGATTTCGTCGAAACTCATCTTTGCAAGCTGTGTGTGATACTCCGATCGCGCGCATTACGAGTTGTGTGTCCTCATTAAGGATATAGGTCGGCGACTCCCCTTACAGCTACAGTGTAGCTATCAGGGTCAACAGGATGATTTTAGTCAGTCTGAGCGCGGAAACTATAAAACCCGTTTCTGAGGGGGACAAAATCTGACAGCTGTGAAGGCAAAGGGGGGGCCTGGTTTTGATCAAAAGCGAGCGGGTTTGGGGGGGGCGGGGGGGGGGGGGGGGGGAAAGGGGCAATTTGTGCATGTAAGCTATAAATCCTTTCGAGGGGATAAATCTGACGGTTTTGGCACCAGTATATTATTGGGGGCGGGGGGGGGGGGGGGGGGGGGGCGGGGCAGCTCGATATGTGCCCGGAAACTATACATTATTTCGAGGGGATAAATGTGACATTTTTGGAAATAATACATCAGTTTATCGTGTATATTCTGGGGTAAGTCGTACAATCAGTGAGTAAAGAGAGGGTGGAGTGTTCGAGGGGGTGGGGTTGGGATGGGTTGGGGGGGGAGGGTGGGGGGTGGGGGCGGGGGCGGGGGGCGGGGGGGGGGGGGGGGGAAGGGCTTTAGGTTAGGGGTTTGTTATACGTGTGGTGCTAGGTCTAGGCGAAGGTGCGGGTGATGGGGAAGAAAGGGGCGTTCGAGGCGGGGGGGGGGGGGGGAACACAGCGGCATGGATGGCTCTCGAAAGATAATGAGGTGATATCCTGTGCGTGAAGTGTTTATTAATGTGGCGGATTTCGATATTTGGTGGGGCGTTTGAGTAAGGGAGAGCAAGAGGGGGGGGGGGGGGGGGGGAGATTTTTTAGGAGGTTTAGGTCACAAATAATATTCAAATACACTTCGGCTGTGAGATCAAAGATATGTATCAGCTTGTTATACGCGTGGTGCTAGGTCTAGGCGATCGTGCAGGTGGTCGGGAAAGAGGGGGCGTTGGAGGGGGGGGGGGGGGGGGGGAACACAGCGGCATGGATGGCTCTCGAAAGATAATGAGGTGATATCCTGTGCGTGAAGTGTTTGTTAATGTGGCGGATTTTGATATTTGGTGGGGCGTTTGAGTAAGGGAGAGCAAGAGGGGGGGGGGGGATTTTTAGGAGGTTTAGGTCACAAATAATATTTAAATACACTTCGGCTGTGAGGTCAAAGATATGTAGCAGCTTGTTATACGCGTGGTGCTAGGTCTAGGCGATCGTGTAGGTGGTCGGAAAAGAGGGGGCGTTGGAGGGGGGGGGGGGGGGGGGGAATAATTGAAACCTTCGTCATGGATGGTCAGAAAGATAATGACGTGGTATCAACTGCGTATAGGTGTTTATTACTCAGGCCGATTTTGATTGTGAGTGGGGCGTTTGGACAGACTAGGCGGAAGGGGGGGGGGGGATCGGGGGACGGAGGGGCGGGGGGGGGGAAAGGGTTGGGGTTTGTTATGAAAAGAGGTCAGTGGAGGGGGAGGGGAGGGGGGGGGGGGAGGGGCGGGGGGCGGGACATTTCAATATGTGCGCGGAAACTATAAATTCTCAAAGGGGACAAACCTGACGATTGAAGCAATAAGACATCCCTTATATCATCTGGCTTGTAATGTTTACTATTCTAGAAGGTTTGATGTTAGATGCAGCATGCAACCCAGTGTTTAAGTGTAGTACATAACGTGTTAAATCTTCATAGTTTGTTGTTGTATGATACATCGATCGAAAGCTAGAATATTTTATAGAATATTTGTAGGTACCATTATTTTCTGACATCGCTAATTATAAGAAAGAGATACGTATTGTCAAATGCAACAGGCGAGGTGATGTGGTCATGCACTGTGTTTGTCACCATCATCATACAGTCACCATTATTATCGACATCGCTAATTATACGCAAGAGATACGTATTGCCAAATACAGCATGCGAGGTGATGTATGTGGCCATATGCTGTCTCCGTCTTTGAGCATTAGAGGGAGGGATGCGAATCGACGCTTGGTATACATGTGCTCAATTACGTTACCTCATTAGTCATACTTGGTATACACGCGCTCAGTCACGTTACCTCGTTAGTAATACTTCGCTTGGCATAGGTGGGGAGGCGATCATGCAGACGGTATGTACGAAATACCCTACGTAATGGGTTGGTAAGGTTGTTTACCGCAGTTTTAACACATCTGCCTGTGCTTCCTTTTCCAAATTATGTTTGTCTCAAATAAATGTACGATTTCACGCCTATGATTTTACCTTGTCGATGTGGGGCTCTGCAGTCGTCAATTTTAAGTCAGAGATACGTCCTACAAATACATCAGGCGAGGTGGGTATGTGATGTCATATATATGCGATGTCATCACTATTGATCGCGAGGGTGATTTTACTTCGTGAGGTAAATGGTACTGTTTTTCGTAGAGGTCGTCTCAGGAGGGTATGCGATGGGTCGGCAGTGTATCACGTCTGTTTGTGCTTCCTTTTCAACTTATTATTGTCTCAAATGTGCGATTTCACGTCCATGATTTTTACCGTGCCGCTGTGGGGCTCTGAGGTCGCCAATTCTAAGACAGAGATACATCTTACAAATACAGCAGTTGAGGTGGGCATGCAACGTCATATATATGCGATGTCACTACTATTGAAGGCGAGGGTGACTTCACTTCGTCAGGCATATGCTACTGCGTTTCGTAAAGGTTGTCTCACGTGGACATGCGATGTCACCACTATTGAACGCGAGGGTGACTTTACTTCGTTAGGCACATTCCACTGCGTTTGGAATAGTAGGGGTTGTCAGGCAATCATGTAAGCGGATGGAGGCACGAAATACCCTTGCGTAATAGGTTGGTCGTGTGGTTTACCGCAGTGTTAACATCCCTGTCTGTACTTACTTTCCACATTATTATAGACTATATATAGTGTACACTTATACGTCCTGTTTTCTCCCCACTGTCGTCGAAGATGTTGTAGTCCTGTAGATGTCGCGTCCATGTCTGGTGCTCTTGTTAGTGGTGTTCATGAAAACATGCCCTAACATGTAGTAGATGATCGCTCAGTGGTGTTCCTTTCCTTTACATCAAGCCAGGTAGTATATGCCAACGCAACCGCTTGCTTGAAAAATGACAAAGAAATTCCTCACACACCTGACACAGAGAAGACGCGCCCGAAGATTGTTCAGTATACCGACGGTCAGGAACAGGTTATCGAGCAGCGCACTTGATTTTTACTACCGCTCCTCACTCCACCTAAGACACTACGGGCATGCGTTGGACCCAGTTCGCTGATGCCCAAAACCAATTTCAAAGGAGGTGATGTGGTGGGCGAATGCTATAATGATTTGCGCTGCTTCGATTACCCTGCCTCTCGTTCTGTTTGTTCTTGCGTTCTTGATGAACCTGCCATTTGGCAACGAGCAGTTGTGACGCATTTTTAGGTTTGTGCGAAGACTTTATGTGGACTATGTGATGTTTCAGACTCGTAGGGACCTCAATTTGGAACCCATGGTATATGGGTTCCACCTTTTGACTGGTGTTTGTATGCCGACGTATATATGGTTCTAGTGTGTCGTATGTCCGCGTGGTTTTTGTTTCACGTATGTTTTGGTTGATATTCTAGACTTGGTTATCGTATTGTTTCAAAGTGGTGCTTTCCGCGTTTTTGATGTTACACGTATATGTTTTGGTTTATGTTCTAGACTTTGTTATCGTGTTGTTTCGGAGCGGTATTTTCGAATACATGTTATTTTGTAACCACGTAGTTTTTGCTACACGTGTACGTTTTGGTTGATGTTCTAGGTTTCGTTATCGTATTGTATCAGGGTGGTGTTTTCGAATACATATTATTTTGTCTTGTTTGTTTTGCAACCACGTGGTTTTTTCTACACGTACTTTTTGTTTGATGTTCTAGGGCTCACTATCGTATTGTATCAGAATCGTGTTTTCGAACATAGATTCGGGGGGCCTAAAACGAAGTTGCGAGGGACGTTTGGTAATTTCAACGTTCCCCCTCGCGGCTTTTGTCAAGTATGGTTAAATGCATATTTATCCCTGAAGATAGACATGCAGTACCCAGCCTTGACAACTATGGGTTGTAGCGGTATCATAATGCACTTATGATACCGTTACTCTTCATAGTTCGGCTATGTGTGTATTATTGATTTCGCTACACAGTGTGGGTTGAATCGAAATACGGAGTGAGGTTAGGGTTTAAGAAAAAGGGGGGGGGGGGGGGGGGGGGGGAAGGGAGGGGGGGGGGGGGGGGGGGGGGGATTTCACAGGAAAGCGTTGGTATGTGTAGGTAGTCTGCTTATTGAGTATCCCGCCATGTGGGTGGGTGGCATGTGATGAGTTGTGGGAGGTTTGGGGATGTTTCGGCGACTCCACTTGCAACTACAGTGTAGCTATCCGGGTCAACAGGGTGACGTTAGTCAGTCTGTGGACGGAAACCATGAAATTCGTGGAAGGTAATGCATCAGTTTATCAAATGAAGTCTGTAAGTCCATTATCTGGTGAGGCAAGGGTGGGGGGGGGGGAGGGCGGGGGCCGGGGGAAGGGGGTGAATTGCAGTAGCGGGATCTCCAGCACGTGGACATTTGTGTAAACCTGTGGCAAATCATGTTATAATCGATCAGGCAGCGAGGGGGGCGGGGGGGGGTTCCAATTTCATGTATAATTATGTTTAATCGGCTAGACATGGAGGGAAGAAGGAGCGCGAGGGGGGGGGGGGGGGGGATCCGGTGCGTTGTCTCTTGTATATCTACCGGGGGGGGGGGGGGCTTTGGGGGGAAAGGTTGTGGCGGGGGTATACACGGCCACAGTGTTATACTATACATCTTATGTGTGTGGAGGCATGTGGTACTTTTCTATTTAATCGGTGATAAGGGAAAAACCACAAAGAAAACGAGGAATATATATGAAAAAAGCGGGTGGCGGGGGGGGGGGGGGGGGGGGGGGGGCGTCTCACAATGTCAAGACTTTGTCAGCCTTTGTAGAATTTCAATTTGTATAATATATAAAACCACTCTTCATACGTCGCGATAGTGTCCGTAAGGGACTCGAACAAATTTCAAGGGGGGCATAATAAAGCATACCCGGGTGGGTCGAAATCTCCTGAGAGCCGACGTGTTCAGACAAGCCTACTCGCGTAAGTTGCCGTCAACCACCCAAATTTCTCGGGTCACTCAGGCTACCACGTGGGGCCGTCTCTGAGCGCTTGATATATTATAAAAATTAAAATACACTCCAGCTGTGAGATCGAAGATTTCGTCGATATATGAAACCACTCTTCATACGTCGCGATAGTGTCCGTAAGGGACTCGAACAAATTTCAAGGGGGGCATAATAAAGCATACCCGGGTGGGTCGAAATCTCCTGAGAGCCGACGTGTTCAGACAAGCCTACTCGCGTAAGTTGCCGTCAACCACCCAAATTTCTCGGGTCACTCAGGCTACCACGTGGGGCCGTCTCTGAGCGCTTGATATATTATAAAAATTAAAATACACTCCAGCTGTGAGATCGAAGATTTCGTCGAAACTCATCTTTGCAAGCTGTGTGTGATACTCCGATCGCGCGCATTACGAGTTGTGTGTCCTCATTAAGGATATAGGTCGGCGACTCCCCTTACAGCTACAGTGTAGCTATCAGGGTCAACAGGATGATTTTAGTCAGTCTGTGCGCGGAAACTATAAAACCCGTTTCTGAGGGGGACAAAATCTGACAGCTGTGAAGGGAAAGGGGGGGCCTGGTTTAGATCAAAAGCGAGCGGGTTTGGAGGGGGGCGGGGGGGGGGGGGGGGGGGGGAAGGGGCAATTTGTGCATGTAAGCTATAAATCCTTTCGAGGGGATAAATCTGACGGTTTTGGCACCAGTATATTATTGAGGCCGGGGGGGGGGGGGGGGGGGGGGGGGGGGCAGCTCGATATGTGCCTGGAAACTATACATTATTTCGAGGGGATAAATGTGACATTTTTGGAAATAATACATCAGTTTATCGTGTATATCCTGGGGTAAGTCGTACAATCAGTGAGTAAAGAGAGGGTGGAGTGTTCGAGGGGGTGGGGTTGGGATGGGTTGGGGGGGGAGGGTGGGGGGTGGGGGCGGGGGCGGGGGGCGGGGGGGGGGGGAAAGGGCTTTAGGTGAGGGGTTTGTTATACGTGTGGTGCTAGGTCTAGGCGAAGGTGCGGGTGATGGGGAAGAAAGGGGCGTTCGAGGCGGGGGGGGGGGGGGGGGGGGGGGGGGGAACACAGCGGCATGGATGGCTCTCGAAAGATAATGAGGTGATATCCTGTGCGTGAAGTGTTTATTAATGTGGCGGATTTCGATATTTGGTGGGGCGTTTGAGTAAGGGAGAGCAAGAGGGGGGGGGGGGGGGGGGGAGATTTTTTAGGAGGTTTAGGTCACAAATAATATTCAAATACACTTCGGCTGTGAGATCAAAGATATGTATCAGCTTGTTATACGCGTGGTGCTAGGTCTAGGCGATCGTGCAGGTGGTCGGGAAAGAGGGGGCGTTGGAGGGGGGGGGGGGGGGGGGAAACACAGCGGCATGGATGGCTCTCGAAAGATAATGAGGTGATATCCTGTGCGTGAAGTGTTTATTAATGTGGCGGATTTTGATATTTGGTGGGGCGTTTGAGTAAGGGAGAGCAAGAGGGGGGGGGGGGGATGTTTAGGTTTAATATATATCAATTTTTTATGAGGGTCATATTTTTTTCAAATGACCCCTGGATTCAACCAACAAAAACCAGGCTTATAAGCGGACAGTCTATCCACTAGAAGACCACAAAGTCACATTGATATCTATTATACGAAGTATTATAATTTTATTTATGAGGATATTTTTTTTCCCCGATGACACCGGGATTCGAACCAACGAGAAGACCTTGAAGCTTTAATAGTACATACCGGTACTATTACACCAGGTTTGTACATACCATCAGGTACAACGCTGTTGGATCACAATGCACGCCCAGCCCAGATCAGTCCGGCTATATATAGCCCAGCAGCGCAGCGTAACGCCGTGCGGAGCAGTGCGGTGCGGTGCCGTGCCCTTCGCTGCGGTGCTGTGTCGTGCTGCGCTGTGTGCTTTCTTTCGAACATAGAGCAGTACCGGGTATAATATACATGTTGTTGTGTACGTACTACTTTTCTTCTTTTTTCTTTTTCTACATGTATTTGATCTTTCACGGCCCCCTGTTTTTTCCCCCACGCAAATTACCCCCGTACTGCCAATCAGAGCGTAACACCGGTAACAAAAGCACACAGCACAGCTGAGCACAACAACAGGGCAATTTGCATTAAGCAGCTCTTGGCATTATCAAATCGCTGTTCGCACCAAATCATGGGCCTCTTCTTTCTGCCCCATTTACATGTTTTCAGTTGCATTCTTCCTTGCCTTGCGCGAGCGTAGCGGGCGGCTGATGCCGCCCGCGGAGCGGAGCCCTTGTATGTCCGTACGGAGTGAGTGGTATTGTGTTTTTCCCCTTGAATGGATTTAACCCTAACCCTACCCCATTCGAAACATACCAATAATTAATGAGTGCCCCCTCTAATGGTAGAAAAAACACAATAATAATAGTTACTAAAGACGGGCGATCGATTTTTCAGGACGCAGCTTGCAAAGATGAGTATCGACCCTATACGTAAGTCGTCGAACTCACAGCTGACGTCGTTTTACACTGACAACGTCCAGGGGAGCCACCTACCTATCTATGCCTTTCATGAGGATCTAATATATAAGACGCGCGAACGACCTTCCGTAAATTTTGTGCAACTACTTCTGTTTGTATACTAGCGAAACGTAGACGTACCACGCAGCTTGCAAAGTTGAGTTTCAATCATTCAATCGGTCGTACTCACAGCTGACGTTTTTTTTTTTTTTTATCAAGTACTAGCAACTAACTGTAGTTCTATTAAATACCTGGTAATGTGTATCTCTGCATTTTGGGCACACGGTACCTTCAATGATAGTTCTATACCATGCCCAAACAGCCGTGGCAGTTCCGTGATGGATCTGGGGCGTGTGTCGCAAGCACAGCGCAGTGTCGTAAGAAAGAGCTTACGACACACCCGGTGCACCAGTATTATTGTGTATTAATAGTTAAATAAAAAAACGGCCACAGAAAGAGCGAGGCGGCGGGGACTCTTTCCTTGCCACGGCCGAGAGCATCAGGCAGCAACACCGCACAGCCTTCTGCGCGTTGAAACATACGCCCAGCAGTTACAAAGCAGCCATTTATTATGTGGACAGCGGGTTGTCGTTCGATGCTTCTTCGGAAGCGTATGGGGGGAAGGAGTTGGCCCTTGCGGCTGGAGGGAGCAGGGCCAGGAGAACAGGGAGGTACACCTAACCTAGTAGTATTCGTAGTTTTTGGTTGTCGGAAACATCGTTTCACGCTTTCATCTGGATGTGTTCTTTCATCATGTTCATGATTTTTGACACTCACGCTACATTGTCAGATAGATGGCAAATGAAATAATAATAATAATAAAAAAGCGTTTATCATCAAAAACAATCTACGGCGGTGCGGCAGTGCGCATTCTCGCTCTCCTCCTCCTGCACAACTCTTCTTCTGGCTTCTGACAGCAGCACTCGAATCTTGAGATCCTTTCACCCGAATAGTCTGCAGCTCCAATCTCCGTCTCGCAGATCACAAGTAATACATGTGGGGTCTCATCTCGTCGTACCTGTACAGGGTAGGTACCCGGTCGCCCCGGTGGCGCATCAGGTTATCCTCGAGCCCGCGCGGTATAGGTCAGTCTCTTCATGAGTTCGAATCCCCCCGAGTGCATACTCGTATAAATCCGTCGGGACTTTTTCTTGTGCACAAAATTGACTTGCGGAAAACGCGAGAGCGTGAGTTAGCAACACTCGATAAAAAATCGACGAGCAGCGGGATTGCTGAACCCTATGCGCGATAAAAATTAATTGAAGGCAAGAACCGGGGGGAAGAAGGGACGACACCTGTGACCACGGCTTGTCCAGAAGCTGGAAAGTACAAGTGAGCGAAAGAAAGAAAAGAAAAGGGTATAGTCTACTGTATAATGCCCACATCATGTGTATGCATCTCCTCCCACACACAGCTGTCAGATTTTGTCCCCCTCAAAAACGGGTTTTATAGCTTCCGCGCACAGACTGACTAATATCACCCCGTTGACCCTGCTAACTAGACTGTAGTTTCAAGGGGAGTTGCCGACCTAGTGTATATCCTTAATAACGAGGACACAAAACCCGTAATACGCGCGATCGGAGTATCACACACAGCTTGCACATGATGAGTTTCGACAAAACTTTCGATCTCACAGCTGGAGTGTATTTTTATTTTTATACCAGGTAATATATTTCCCACTCACTCGTACCACAATGTGGGCGTTTTGGGCGACGCTTTCCTGTGCTACTCCCCCCGCCTAGGTTAAATGCTGCCTGTTTAAGTGCGATGGGTGCAGACGTGCCTTTACTGTGTTGCACCCCCTGCACTGCGGTTAGGGTCAGTGCGGCCCATTTTTGGCCGATTTTACTGCGGTTCGTGCGGGCGTTACCCGTATACCCTACGGTCAGACTGAGCGCTGCTCTTATGTTGCGGTTTTGGTGGATGGTACCCTTCTTACCGCTGTCCACCTTTCATACGGCTAGTTGACGTGGCTGCTACCATCACTGATGCTGGACGGAGTCGAGGCCCATATCTTGCTGTTTGCTGAAACACTGATACACCGCTACTTGCAGCAGGGACACCACAACAATATATCTGCCTCCATAGCTTCTTTACGCGTCGTTCCCACCCCGCCACCCTCCCCCACACCCCCTCCTTCCGTTGCCCTCCCTACATACAACAAGCAACATGTCTACTAGTGAGGAAGCGGGCTACTCGGGGCAGGCTGAGGTCTTCCACGCCCCCCAACGTGGATGCCCACGAGACAGGGAAAGCTCGCTCTAAATCTCGTGACTCGAGACGGGGGGAACCACCGGAGGTGGGTTCCGGTGACGAGACAGAATACAGAGCACCACACCTTCACCCGGACGCACCAACCGAGAGGGTCGACTCGCCGGTTCGCGCAGAGAAGAAGACGGACCAAGCTCCATCGGACTCGGGGGCGTCTCGACGCCACCTCTCGCCAGCCCCGGGGGAGCGCCACCAGCTCCCCCCCCCGCGCTCGACAGGGCACCACCACCGCCACCTGGGATCTCCGCGCTCGATAGAGCGCCACCCCCTAGAGCTCCCAGGACCGGGGCGCCCATGTTGCCCCCTCGGACTTGGCATATGTGGCGACGCGGGCCCAGCGGGCGCTCGACGACGCCAACCAGACGATAGCACGCCAACGTCGGTTCGACGAAGATATCGAGCAGGCGAAGACCACTGCGCGGGAGGCGTCCATAGTAGCGAAGAGGACGCAACAAGCCCTCGCCCAATCTTTTGCGTAGGCTGCGGCGGGAGCTACCGCGGCCCCCTCGCCTTCGTCGCGCCCGCAGGGTGTCGCATCCCAGCGACAACGACCCGGGAACAACGCCGTCTTCAAGGCCATCGTCGCGTGCATAACGTCTGCACCGAGGGTAGACTTCCCCTCAGCGTTGGCGACCGCGGTGGTGGAAACGGCCTGCGCCCTCCTCGCGTCAGAGAGGCCGGCGTCGCGGCATGCGGACGTCCTTTCAGTGAAAGCGGCCTGGACTCGCATGGACTGTACGCCCTATGCCGGACAGACGAGAGCCGCCCCAACCCTTGCCCTCGTCAAGGCCCTGCTGATAGCCCAAGACGAGAACCCGCTGCCCTGTCTTTCGGCCGAACCCCGGAGGAAGAGTTGGTGGAACGAAACCGGGGGAAACAGCGACGCAGCGGCAGTCGCGACCGCGGGGACCGCAACCGGGGGGGTGGCGGCAAACATGGTGGGGGTGGCGACCACCACCACCGCCGTGGGGGTGACAGCGGTGGTGGAGGCGGGGGAGGCGCATCGGGTGCTGGTGTGGCTTAGGGCGCCGCCGAGGGGGCAAATTTGGTCCGACAACCAGGGCAGTGGCCGCAGCTCTGGCGGAGGCAAAGGAGGGCGGAGGAATGGCGCGAGAGGAACGTTCAGCGTGGGACGGGTCGTCAACCTCCTCCCGCTCGTCTTCGTTCTCGAGCACGCACGACCACAGCGAGGTGGCCGTGGTAGCAGGCAAGAGTTGTCAAGAGCCATGGCAGGAGGAGCATCTGGGCCTGAGGCTTTCACCCTCCTGTTGCGTCTGCTGATGATGCACTTCGACGTGGTTGACACGGAGGAGGGCTACACTTGAGTTGCATACTTTTGGAACATGTAACGGCACGCCTTTTTCTGATTTCAGTCGGGAGTTTCGCGTACTTGTGTCGACCGCTATGGGGAGTGAGCGTGTTTTGTTTCCGGGGACGGATGCGGTGTTGGAGATGGTTCGGGTGGCGGCGAATGAGCAATTTCCGGCTCTCCTGTCTGCGTTGTACCCTGGTTCAAAGGCAACGGACCCGCGGCCATACGCCTCGTTGGATGCTATGTGGTGGCCTTTAAGTGGCTAAGCGCATTATAAGACACGT
>JABAKD010000002.1:22565698-22753017 GCA_012845835.1 Undaria pinnatifida | reverse complement strand
CCCCCCCCCCCCCCCCCCCCCCCCCCCCCCCCCCCCCACACCGCCCCCACACCGCCCCCACACCCCCCACCTCCCCCCCAACCCATCCCAACCCCACCCCCTCGAACACTCCACCCTCTCTTTACTCACTGATTGTACGACTTACCCCAGGATATACATGATAAACTGATGTATTATTTCCAAAACTGTCACATTTATCCCCTCAAAATAATGTATAGTTTCCAGGCACATATTGAGCTGCCCCACACGCCCCCCCCCCCCCCCCGCCCCAACCCCCCCCCCGCCCCCAATAATATACTGGTGCCAAAACCGTCAGATTTATCCCCTCGAAAGGATTTATAGCTTACATGCACAAATTGCCCCCTCCCCCCCCCCCCCCCCCCCCCCCCCCCTCCAAACCCGCTCGCTTTTGATCAAAACCAGGCCCCCACGTCCTTCAAAACTCCGCCCCACCCCCCTCACCGGTTATTCGACTTACAAGATTCACTTGATGAAATGATACATTTCCCTTCACAGCTGTCAGATTTTGTCCCCCTCAGAAACGGGTTTTATAGTTTCCGCGCACAGACTGACTAAAATCATCCTGTTGACCCTGATAGCTACACTGTAGTTGTAAGGGGAGTCGCCGACCTATATCCTTCATGAGGACACACAACTCGTAATGCGCGCGATCGGAGTATCACACACAGCTTGCAAAGATGAGTTTCGACGAAATCTTCGATCTCACAGCTGGAGTGTATTTTCATTTTTTATAAATATATATGCACCCCCCCTTCGTAGCGTTGTGATATATGCCGTGAATCGATCAACATCACCGCCGTGTTGACCCTGGTACAAGCAACACTACTTTAGTCCGATATCCTTAATGAGGAGACACCCAGTAATACGCGCGATCGGAGTATCACACACAGCTTGCAAATATTAGTTTCGACGAAATCTTCGATCTCACGGCTGAAGTGTATTTTTATTTTTTGTTGTATGCCGTGAGTCGACGAGGGTAGAAAATGCTTCGGTATTTTCGCGATGAAACGGAAGGCACGTACCGTAGTGGGGAGGGGGGAGGAGGGCCCGCTATGTGACCCCTGATCTGAGTTACTACTGGGAGGGAGGGCGAGAGTACGGAGACCACTGATAGGAACAGCTTACGCTATATCTACAATGGGACCCGAAGGGTGCGCCAGCTATTATTTGTTGGGTTGCGAAAGCAACTGAGTTAAATCGACACACGACGCGTATGAAAGTACGTGGAAGTGTGGTGAGCTAAAGCTGTATTTTTCCCCATCCGCCGGAGGATGAAAAAAAAAAAAAAAAAAAAAAAGCGCGAGAGTAGTGCGAGGATAAAATATAGTATGCCTACGTATCATAGTTCTTGACGTTTTTTGCGTCGCCGATCCCTCCGGCCTCTGGCCGCCTTTCCGTGCTGTTTCTTCGCCGAGGCGTGACTCCGCCTCGGCCGCAACGGTCGCCGTCGCCGGACCCGCCCGCTCCGCGCCCTAGCGCCTGCCCGAGGGCTCGACGTACACAATCTACGGCGGACCTCCGAAAAACCGTGCCCTTTGAGCGGTTTGGCGCGTAGTCTGCCCATAGGGCGCGCCATATGTCTTGCCGTGTCATTTTCCTTTTCGTCCTCTCTGACCTCTGATCCATCGGGGCGGTCGGCTCTTCTATCGACGCCGCGTTTAGCTGTGTGCTCGGATCTTGGATACAAATCGGAACGCCCCTAAAACATATGCCATCCAGGCTTCGTAGAGAACTAGCATGTGTAAAAATGTGTGCTCGGATCTAGGATACAAATTGGAACGCCCCTAAAACATACGCCATCTCTAGGAACTAGCTACTGTAAAAAAGTAACAAATATGAAGAGACGAGACAGCAGCACGTATGGTATGCACGGTAATCTACACGAATGCTATCTACAGCAGCAACTTTGATGGAGCTACCGTGCGCATCTACCGTGTCAACGCTGTGGGTCGTCGCGTCATATTTTCGTTTTCTTTGTAAAATTGAAAAGCGTCAGCTGTGAAGACAACCGATTGAATGGTTGAAACTCAACTTTGCAAGCTGCGTTGTACATGTGTATTTCCTAGACTCGCAAAAGTTATGAAAATGATACACCCGTGCCCCGGGTATTTGTGGCACTAGCGTACCGAACTTCCAGAAGTTCCAGGTACGGGAAAAAAGCTCCGGGTACGGGTATGAATGTCCTACAGAACGTACAGAAGTTCTTTCTAGGGTAATACCCCGGGTATGATACCCCGGGTATGGTTTGTACGTACCCTACAGAACACAACCTTGTAATATTCCATTTGTGATACATACGGTGTTTCCCCACCTACGATCCTACGATATAGTTGTAGTTGTTAAACAGCAGTTTCGCAAATTTTAGTTATAAATCGCCTTCTCGCATTCCGCCGTATATATATATATATATATTTTTTTTTCCCTCGCTTTCTCTTGCTTAAACGCCCCACCTACTTTCGAAATCCGCCAGAGCAATAAACACTTCCACACCCTGGATATCGCCTCGTTATCGTTTCAGAGCCTTCCATGCCGCTGCTGCAATTCCCACCCACCCCCGTCCCCCACCCCCCCTCCTTCCCCACCACCCGCACCATCGCCTAGACGTAGCACCACGCGTATAGCAAACCCCTACATCTATGCGACCTAAAGCCCTCCCCCCCCGCCCCTGGCCCCCCCCGCCACATTCCCCCCCCTCCCCCACAAGAAATATTTATAGTTTCCACGCACATATTGACCTGCCCCACCCGTCCCCTCCCCCCTCCTCCCCCCCTCCCGCCCCCCTTTTGATCAAAATCAGGCCCCCACGTCCTTAAAACTCCGCCGTCCCCTCACCGGATATTCGACTTACAGGATTCACTTGATAAACTGATGCATTTCCCTCCACAGCTGTCAGATTTTGTCTCCCTCAGGAACGGGTTTTATAGTTTCCGCGCACAGACTGCTTAACATCACCCTGTTGACCCTGATAGCTACACTACTGTAGTTGCAAGGGGAGTCGTCGACCTTTATCCTTAATGAGGACACACAACCCGTAATACGCGCGATCTGAGTATCACACACAGCTTGCAAAGATGAGTTTCGACAAAATATTCGATCTCACAGCTGGAATGTATTTAAATTTTCATAATATTCGCTTTCGGGCAGATGCCGAGAGATGAAATAACTGCTGTGCGCATGTAATCTACAGCAGCACCAATGGTATATTCCACTTGGCATATTCATATGCACAGCCATCAACACGAATGCTACGTATGTACAGCAGCAGCTGTGGTGGAGCTAACGTACGCATCTGTTAACAGTCAACGTTGCTGCAGAACTGTGCAGCAGCAGCTGTGATGGCACGTTTCTACGGCGCCACGGTGTGGGTCCTCGGGTCACAGAGTTAGCTATGGCACGCTTTTCGGGCAATCGGCATGTAGTCGCTAAGGCCATTTCTTACACAATCGGATTTGTCAGTCGAAAACGGCCTTTTTCGACAAAAGCCCAAGTCGGGCTTTCTTACACGGTCGAAAAAGAGCTTTTTCGACTCAACTTTTTCGACTGCATCCGCCAGTCGAAAAACTCAGTCGAAGAAGTTTTACACGTGTTTTTTTCACCATCGCTCATCCCACCACCAAGCATACACCCACATGCCCATACACCGATACCAGGTACAACACAGCAGTATCATACAAGGCGCTGACGCTGGCTTGGCTATCACTGCTGTTCCTTCTCGACGCAAGTCAGCGCGGCGCGTTCCTAGCTCCGCTCGCCAGCAACGTGTATCACACGACGGCAGCCGCGCGCGGTATCGATCCCATTTTGCGAACAACGGCTACGCCTGCTGAGTATATTTGACCATCCCCGTACACGGGTGGTAGGTGCATGGCTGGGTCACTCACGGAGACAGAAGTCTGGTAATCCGGAGAGCCATCGGGCTGGGAAGAGAAGTAGAGTGGAGTTTCGAAGTGCGGCTGAGTGGCTTTTCCTCCCCAGCCACGTGGTGACCCCAATCGTGAGAGATTGGAGACCACATACAATTTTATTACTAGTTCTCGGGGAACCAACCTGGTTCCGCCGCATCTCCTCAGATGCGTTACGGTTTCACAAACCACAAACAAAATCCCAATCAGGCTTTGATACAAGCACAAGCCAACATGCTGTAGCTTTGGAGGCTCTCGGCTGAGTACAACTCCACGAACGTGGCTTTGGCGGCTTTCGGCTATAAGCCCTAAGCCATCAACTCCCTGGGACGAGGGTTGGTCGAGCGCGAGCACGCGTCGCTCGCGAAGAACGCGCGAAGCACAGAGCTGCCAACCGATTTTCGACTCCCATACAGCAGTACTGCCTGACACCAACCGCCTCTAGGAAGAGCACAAAAACTATAAAATCGACTTGGCTGACGATAAGAAGAAGGACCAGAAGAATCTAGTCGAAAAAAAGTCCAGTCGAAAACGGCCGTTTTGGACTGAATCCAGTCGAAAACGGCCGTTTTGGACTGGCGGAATCCGACTGTATGAGAAATGGCCTAACATTATTGTGTGTTTTTAACCATTTCACCCCCGTGAGGTCATTGGGGGCCGCTCCGACCGGTATTTTGTACCTGGTATGGGTAAGGGTCAGGGTTAGTTCCATCCATGGTGAAGAACACTATAATGTAGGACTGAAGACGGTCCCACTTGCCACACCTCATACTCCCTCCCCGCACCTTCTCGCACCGCCATCCTCCATACGCTATCAGAACATACAACAAACTGTACCTAGCACCAGCTGTGAGCAGCCATATACAAGTCACCAGCTGTGAGCAGCCATATACAACGCGGGTTCGATCTGTGTGATCATTGTCCAAGATTAGCTAAATACGCACAAGCGTGTCACTTATGATACTAGGTATCACGTACCAGCACAGCAGTTAGTGTTCGGTTGTTGTTGTCGTTGTGTGTCCGCCTCGCAGGTGTGTAGGAGGTGCGGTCGAGCCTCTCGCATGGAGTAGGCAGAGCTGTACAACATTATATATTTGCAGGTGTCAGAGTTGTGACCGAGATTCGACTACGCACGCATTTGTACAGCAGCAGTATCACTCTCTTCCTACGGCAGTACTGCTATTGATACTCTCCGTGGGCAGTGTACTCGTAAGCAGGTTCGTATCGGCAATTCTTACGGCACTAAAGCTGAAGACTGCAAAGGCACACGGGAGTCACTCGCGCGAATGACCTCGAGCCACTGCCGAACAAAGGGCCCAAAACAACATAACCGGCCTACCACGTAGCCTCGTTCGCCCAGTGTACGTCTGATCTTCATCCTTTCGCCGCCATGCCGGTAACGTGTGTGAGCCCTCTCATCTCTGAGCAATATTTCTGACCCCCTTCCTTAGCCACAATGCTGCTGACAGTCTTGGCATCACGCAAGGCGGCGACCGCCCAGGCCGCCGGCGAAGCCCCTTGTATATTACATGCCGTTTATTTATATGGTCTTCAAGTTCAAGTCAACCTCACCTGCGCCCCCTCCTTCCCCGCCACCCCGACCATCGCCTAGACCTAGGATCACGCGTACAACGAACCCCTATACACTTATGAGGCTTACTAATGTTGGAAGTCACACCCAGCCCTCCCACCACTGATTATACGACTTACAGGATTTACATGATGAACGGATGCATTCATTCCACACCCGTCAGACTTCGTCCCCCTCAAAAATGGGTTTTACAGTTTCCGCGCACAGACTGATTAACATCACCCTGTTGACGCTGGTACAAGCTCACTGTAGTTCTAAGGGGAGTCGCCGACCTATATCCTTAATGAGGACACCCAGTAATACGCGCGATCGGAGCAAAACACACAGCTTGCAAATATGAGTTTCGACGAAATTGAATTCTTGGATCTCACAGCTGGAGTGTATTTTAATTTTTGTATATAAATTTTTATACATAAATATGCCATGCCCCCCCCCCCCCTCCCCATGCATTGTACTACTACAGCGGTAGATATAATGGTGTACCGATATACCCATGTCAGGTCCAACTCGACCAGAAATTTCCAGCCCTAAACTACGAGAATCTAAACAAAATATACACCCCCGGGGGTGAATTGCGACTGTTTGTTTGGTTCACTCTGTTTTACAGTCTGTGACCACATAAGTTTTATATTTCTAGGATGAAGAATCAGCACGGACTCTGGGTGTATTGATGTCGTTGGGTAGAACGAACGGTTTGATACGGAGACAACATAGACAGAGGGGTACGTAGGCGATACACCTCTCATCCAAGTACTGTATTTTATATACCCCCCGATCTGATCTCAGCCCCTTTGCTTTTCGGGTCAGGTTAACCCCATTACAACTGCAAACCCGTTTTTGGGGACAAAATTACTTGGATTTAGGATAGGGAGGGGTTCGGAGGCTCTAAAGGCTTCTGATCGGCTTCATTAGCCATGCACCCCCATCTTACGTGTTGTATTCTATATGCACGCCCCGATCCCACCGCCGGTGATTTTGGGGTTAGGGCTTAGGCTTCTGGTCGGTTTAGAATCTGGTACCAGGTATATCGGTATGCCATTGGTAGTATATTGAGTAGGGGTGCATGGCTTGTATGTATATACACCAGGGCATTAATTAGCTGTTGCGGTGTTGCGCGGGCGCAAAAACCTTGTTCGCCGCAGGCGAAATTCTTTTTTTAGGGTTCTTTTTTTCCAGTAGATCCAGTGGTGAGCTAAAGCTTTATTTTTCCCCATCCGCCGAAGGATAAAAATAAAAAATAAAAAGAAGTAGATCCAGCCTCCCCCAGTGGAACCTGGTACCAGGTATATAGGTATAATTTTGGTAGTAAATTGAGTGTGTGTGTGTGTGTTCTTCACATTAAACCGTTCTTCTACTCGTCGACATCCAGCACACCCAGTGTCCGTACTGATTCTTCACCCTAGAAAGATCAGCTCTGTGGTCACAAGCCACGACACAGAGATAATGCATCGTAATGCATTCGACAACGCAATGTCATGCCCTAGTACTGGGTACGACAGGCACAACATACATACGTCAGCAACAGAAATACATTGGAAGAGAGAAATACGAAATAAACAAAAACAAAAACAAAAACAAAAAACAAAAACAAAATAAGAAAACAAATAAAAACAAAGATAAAAATAAAACAAAAAATGAAACAAACAAAATGAAGGGGAAATCGAAGAAACAACCCAACCGGAAAGGAGAGCCAAAGCTCGGAAAAGAAACATAATAAAATGAAATAAAATAAAGGAAAGTAAAACCAAAATAAGATAATCCGAACACGAGCCAAAAACCTGGACACGCAAGGAGGGAACAAAGGGGAAAAAAAAAAAATACCCCAGAGAAAGACGAAAAGTGCTATGTACCTACTAGTCGGCCTGGTACCTTGCTACCCTGTCTGCCATCTCCTTCCTGCCTTCGTCCACCGTGGTCTCCCTTCTATTCCTCCTGTTGCCCCCCCTGCCCCCATTCCCTTGGACGGCTTTCCTTCTACTCCTCCTGTTTCCCCCCCTCCCCCCTTTGTGTTCTTCTCATTAAACCAAAATACCTTGTAAAAGAGAGAAACAACGAAAGAAACCAAGACAAAATAAATAAATGAATAAATAGAGTGAGTAGGGGTGCATGGCTCGTATGTATACTGTACAATACACCAGGGCATTAATTAGCTGTTGCGGTGTTGCGCGGGCGCAAACGTTATTTCGCCGCAGACAAAATCCTTTTTTTTTTTTTTTCTTCAGTAGATCCAGCCTCCAGTAGAGTTCACCACTTTTTCGACACGAGGGTTGACGCACACGGTGTACGAGACGAAGGTCAAAGATGTTGATCGACAGACTTTGGACCCTTAGACAGACTGTCTAGCGCCGGACGCCTAGGCAGACAGGCAGACAGCCTAGACAACTTGAAACCAGAGGATGATTCGTTCGTGTCCCCTATTTGGAAAAACGCTTTAAACTATCACTGAAACCGCTGTCATTTTTTTTTCCGCTCTCACGCTTCACGCCTCATTCAGTCACGCAGGTTTTTCCGCATGCAATGTTCCAGAGCAATGATGCAATTGAATATTAGAAGCAAAGGTTTAAGAGTTCGCGAAGATACGCAAGATGGCACGAGATGTAGTCAGTGGGAGGTGGGAGGCAGCATCGTGTACGCTAGCGCAAAAAAACATCAGCTGGAATCTGGAATATTCTTAGTACAAAGTCCGACGCAGATTGATTGTGCAGAGAACTAATGTAAAAAACAAGTCCACTTTTTAACTGCTGACGTCTCCTCTTCCCTCATTTTGTTTTCCTGCATCTATGTTGGTTGTTCTATCGCATTTTTATGTGTCAAGCATCAAGCATCTCGATGATCGACAAAATATAGCTGCACAAAATGCCCGGAATCAAAAGTCTTGATATGGTTTAGATTTGCCTGTCGCTGGGTCGTCGCCGGCTCCACGGCCACGAGAGAGGAATCTGGAATATCCATAGTACAAAGTCCGACGCAGATTGATTGTGCAGAGAACTAATGTAAAAAACAAGTCCACTTTTTGACTGCTGACGTCTCCTCTTCCCTCGTCTTGTTTTCCTGCATCTATGTTGGTTCTACTGCATTTTTGTGTGTCAAGCATCGAGCATCTCGATGATCGACAAAATATAGCTGCACGAAATGCCCGGAATCAAAAGTTTTGGTATGGTTTAGATTTGCCTGTCGCTGGGTCGTCGCCGGCCCCACGGCCACTAGAGAGCACGGAAGATTTCATGTTCCACACGTATGATAGTATGGTACGACATTCCGGCACGAGCATTGAACGTTGGAGTCACGCAAGCAGGAGAAAGTACAACCCTCATTATATAAACATGGTGCAGGCGTGCAGGCACACACAGCCCAAGAAGGCGTCCATGGTGGTCGCCAGCCACTAATCTGCTGCTCACAGCTGGCACACTGTCGTGCGCATGCGAACTGTCTACTGTGCGTTGTGCTGCTGTGCGTTGTGCTGCTGTGCGTTGTGCTGCTGTGCGTTGTACGTTGTTCATCTGTACTCTACACTCACAGATACAATATCAGGGGTTTCCACACAGAGAAAGAGGCGTTATCCCACCAGAGGATGGGGGACACATTGTCTCGACAGCCAGAAACCCCTAGACAGACAGTCTAAACAGCTCGACAGCTCGGCGTCGATCAACATCTCTGACCAAGGGGGTTTCACCCTACATTGGTTGGTTGCGTTTCATTGGGTTAGGATTGGGGTATTCATCATTTATAGACTATGATATGTCAATTATTTTCTCGAAAATGCGGTAACGTACCCTCAAACGCGAGACCCAGCGGAGACCAGAGTCAGCCTTTTCAAAAGGGTTGACGTTGTCACCACATTGATCTTGTTTATTTTTAGATACGTGTGTATATAAAATATTCTATAACAAATCATCGAGCTCAAAATTTCCCCGAAGTAAAAATACCAAAACCATCCATTATGGTGGAGAGAAAACAAAACATACGTACATATTTGAAAACACAAGAGAAAAGGAGCCCTCCCATTATGAAAAAAACTCACCCACATAGTATGTTACATGTACCAACAACGCAGCTTGCAAAGATGAGTATTGACCCGAAATTCTTCGAACTCACGGCTGACGTCCTTGAAATATTTTTATAAAATACCAACACCAATTAATATAGTGGAGAAAAACAAAATATGTATATATATATATATTTATTTTTTATTCTAACAAAATATTAGGGCCCCTCCCATTAAGAAAAAACTCACCCACGTAGTATATTACAAGTACCAACAACGCAGCTTGCAAAGATGAGTATTGACCCGAAATTCGTCGAACTCACGGCTGACGTCCTTGAAATATTTTCATGTAATCGTAGGCCATGCATGCGTCGGAAATATTGTTGTTACCGTGTGTGCCTCAGTATCGGAATCTCGCACTTCAATATCTTGAGTTTTTTTTATTTCTTCGAGCGCTCTCTTCGAGGATAGGCTCCAACGCCCCTTGCCCTTCGTTCCCCCTGCTTACCTCACCGTGAACGCGTGCGGGGGCTGAGAGAGACATGCAAAAAGTAGGCACGATCTTGGATTTTTGGTGGCATGCTGGAGCATTTATTTGAATCTTGGCGCGGGGGGGTGGTAGTGCGCAAATACAAAGGGGCAACTTTGTAAAATATTGCAGTGGTTGTGGTAGGAATCACATTTTGTCAGCCCTTTGCATTGCTGCTCCGAAGAGTCGCTGTCCATGTTGCTTCGCGGTTTATCCTCGAGTGGGTGTTCACGGTAGGTGCACTCTACATCCTCATACTATTTGTCGCTCCCAAAAATGGGCAGGTTGCTGGAGGACAAGAAACGATATTGGCATTTGACTTCATCCCAAAAGACTCGGATTGTATTATACTTGACAGGGGAAGTTGTAGTGCGCACACACAAAAATGAGCAACTTTTTCAAATATTTGCAGTGGCAAGCGATTTCTTACACAGTCGGATTTGTCAGTCGAAAACGGCTTGTTTCGACTGAAGCCCAAATCGGGCGGGCTTTCTTACGCAGTCGAAAAAGGGGTTTTTCGACTCAACTTTGCTTGACTGAGTTGTCCGACTGGGGGATCCAGTCGAAAAACTTGACTTTTTTGACTGGATCTGCCAGTCGAAAAACTCAGTCGAAAAAGGTTTACACCGGTTTGTTTATCCCATCGCATCGCTCATCCCACCACAAAACACACACCCACACGCCCACACAATCATACCAGGTACCACACAGCAGTATATTTCAAGAGCGCCGACGCTGCCTTGGCTATCACTGCAGTTGCTTCTCGCCGCAAGTCAGCGTAGCGCCCTCCGAGCTCCGCTCGCAAGCAGCGTGTATCACACGACATCAGTACCGCGCCTTACCGATGCCATTTTGCCAACGACGGCTACGCCTGCTGTAGCTTTGGCGGCTCTCGCCTCTCTGCTGAGTGCAACGCCACCAGCGTAGGCGGCTTTCGGCTAAGCCCAACGCCACCAACCCGGTTGGACGAAGGTTCGTCGTGCGCGAAGCACGCGTTGTTCTTGAAGAACGCGCGAAGCACAGAGAGTGCAACGCCACCAGCGTAGGCGGCTTTCGGCTAAGCCCAACGCCACCAACCCGGTTGGACGAAGGTTCGTCGTGCGCGAAGCACGCGTTGTTCTTGAAGAACGCGCGAAGCACAGAGAGTGCAACGCCACCAGCGTAGGCGGCTTTCGGCTAAGCCCAACGCCACCAACCCGGTTGGACGAAGGTTCATCGTGCACGAAGCACGCGTTGTTCTTGAAGAACGCGCGAAGCACAGAGCTGCCAACCGACTTTCGATTATCATACAGTAGTACTCCCTCACACCAACCGCCTCTAGGAAGAGCACCCTCTAGGAAAAGCAAAAAAAATATAAAATCGACTCGACCGACGATAAGAAGACAACACTCGATGAAAAATCGACGAACAGCAGTGGAATTGCTGAACCATATGCGCGATAAAAATTGAAGGCAAGAACCGGGGGGAAGGGACGACACCTGTGACCACGGCTTTTCCAGAAGCTGGAAAGTAGAAGTGTGCGAAAGAAAAAAGAAGAAAAAAAAGGACCAGAAGAATCCAGGCGAAAAGGGCAGTTTTCGACTGGCCGAATCCGACTGTGTAAGAAGTGGCCGTATGATAGGAATCACATTTGGTCAGCCCTTTAAAAAAAAAAAATGCAACTATTTAACGTATCCAGCATATGTATAGAAAGCGTTCGCCTTATTATCATACTACTACTTACTGTTGTGTTGTGGCTGCACGATCGCCTCCTACAAGCGCTGACCCTGGCATGTGTACGTAGTATAGGTAGCTCCCCTTCACAGCCAGCGTTTCCTGATGTATGCGTACTGCTAACTTGTCGTGGAGTACCTGATCACTCGGGCACAGGTTGACCTGCTGTGTCAATTGATGCTCTCCTCCCCGTAGTCTAAACACCGGCCCACGAGTATGTGCATCTTTTGAAATGCGGTTCTTTTCGGGCGCTGCTGTTGATACGAACACAAGAACAGTTTTTTCAGATTTCAAGCTACATCAACAAGTAGCTAACCTAGGTACTGCAGTAATGATTTATCCTGCTGAGCTGGAGCGTTTGGTGCGAGCACGAGCACGTAGTACACGAAAATACCGAGTATACGCAAACACTAGCAGCTTCATCTGCTGCGCAGCACTTGCTGTGCCGGGTTTGTTGTGTGTTGTCGGTTATTTCTACCCAACCCAGTGTCCATCCTGATCATCAAACAGCAAAGAGAGATGGGTGGGTGGCCTATTTTATTTGGTATCGGACGCGTGCTACTGTTGTTTTTCTTTCGTTGCTCTGTGGCTTTTGCCTTTACCTCGCTACACCCCCCCTCCTACTGGCGAGTTGTCTTCCTTGCTTACGTCGCCACGAAGAGAACGTGCAGAGGACACGGTCAGTCACCTTGCTGGCCCCGGATGCTTGATCAGTCAAAACATAATGAGAAACGCACTCAACACGTCTCTTCATGGCCAGACTAAAGGGTTAGTCGGCGTGTGCCCGGATTTATCTGATAGAAATCTGATGAAGCTCGGAATTGGATTCATTTCATTAGGAAACGGCGGCAAGTAGTCCAATGTTGGGCTATGTCGAACTCTTGGCATTACCTCAAGTACTGTACGCGTAGACTATGTTCGCGTGTGAAGTGACTTTTTTTACTCTACCGAATATGGAATCGAACAATTTGAGGTGCTACCCTGCCCTACCCGAAGCATGGGTGCCGGCATCCTGCCCGTGTAAAGAAATACAAAACACTCCAGCTGTGAGATCGAAGATTCGTCGAAACTCATCTTTGTAAGCTGTGTGTGATGCTCCGATCGCGCGCATTATGGGTGTGTCCTCAATAAGGATATAGGTTGTCGACTCCCCCTTGATCTAGATTGTACCAGAGTCCACAGGGTGATGTTATTCAATCTGTGCACGGAAACTAGTAAACCCGATTTTGAGGGGTATAAAGTCTGACGGCTGTGGAATGAATGCTCCGTTTTTCATGTATATCCTGTAAGCCGTATTAACCGGTGGGGGGGGCGGGGTTTCTAAGGGGGTAGGAGGAGGGTGGGGAGGGGAAGCGGGGCGGGGGGGGTAGGGGGGTACTCAGTTTGTGCATGACTGTAATCGGATGACCATGGACCCTCGCATGCCTACTCTGCCGGCACGGAGCACGTCGGGTCTTCACCAACCAGGCAGACATTGCTTGCACTACGCGCAAAGCGCCGTGAGGTGTTCGGCGAGTCGCATGAAGCGTGAGCTGCATAAGAACCGCGCGTAAGACGGACTTCGGCACCTTGCGCCTACTTTATTCCTTATAGACGACAGCGCCAATGAGTTACACTTTGTTTTCTGGTGTGTCCACCCCAGAGACAGCAATGGGTATTACTATGTAACTGCCTCGTGGGCACCTTACCATCGTATTCACACTACGCGATTGGATAACCCCCCTTTTGCGGAGCTAGAGTTCTCCTCCTCGCACAATGTGATCTCCATGTAACTCTATAACCATCATGGTGACCGCCAAAAAAAAAAAGACGGTACCCTGGTTGTCTAGCTTACGCAGTGATTGGCATGTTTTACAGCGTCGTCGCCATTCAAGGCCAACCCCAGTATGAATATAAATTTACAGCGTCGGTGCCAACCAAAGCTAAGTAATTACCATTTTAAGGGGGGCGGGAGGGGGGGGGTTCAGCATACTGCTGTCTTTAGCTCGCAGAAATGTTTAGATTCACGTAACCATTCTGAGTTTCTGGAGGATCTTTCGATCAGAATCGCGGTTTCTTCGCGGTCGATCACGAAATCTATCCTCAAGAGGCTCTGGCACGACCGAAAAAGAGGTGGGGAGAGTGGCGCGGCGGCGGCAAATTCGCTCTTTTCTCTCTTCCTCCTCCCGGAAGTCTTTAATTCAGCTTTCCGTCATATATATGATATGGCGTGTTTGTTGTTCGTACGTAAATACCCAATCTACCTGGTACTGGCAACATAAGAGGCTCAATCAGCACACACTCGTATGATTGCTACTGCCAGTTGCTCGTATTTACTGACAGTATATTATGTGCCAGTGCGCATCCCTGTTCTACCAATACCAGTGTAATGGGTTGATAGATGCTCGTTTGTCAGGTTTTGACGGTCATACCGCTGCCATGGCATTTTGTGTTTTGTATTTGTGTCTTTTTTTCCTATTTTCCTTTCTCTGTTCCCCGGCTATGCTGCCTGCGCACAGGAAAAAATGTGCATCTTGAGTAACAACGCGAACGTCGCTGACCCTTTCTCTTTTTTTCTTTTCTTTTTTTCTTGTCCTATTTTCCCAACTCTGTACGATGTATCCTCGGCTGCGCTATCTTTTTCAGGAGAACGTGTACCCCAAGGGCGCGTCCGTCCAGTTTTACAAGATGTATTTGGACGAGAAGGTCAGCAAGCAGCTCAAGAAATACGACGCCCTGGCGGTTATCGAGTGGGACGTTCTTGTCGCCCACGAGTCGAGGTGAGATCCGGACGTGATGTATCGCTGGATTTGCTGTTGCTCGTATTACACCTCTGTGTGCAAAACCTGGTCAGCCATTTTCATGTATGTGGCGGATGCAACATCCTTCCTGATCAGCCTACTAGACAGCTGAATATCCACGGAACGGTACAAGTTACGCCGCTCCATTTATACATGGATTGAGTATAACACGGAGATGGGCGTTGTTTTTTGACCGTTGATAAATGGTTATCATTGAGTTCCTTTTTTTAACATTTCTATAGCATGACATGGCGTGCTTTGCTTTCTTCGGCGCGCCGAGGAGAAACGCCTACCCACCTGCCGATCCCTCTCGAGGTGCGTCTTTGGGCGCTTCTTGCACGCACTAGCGGCGGTCGCGGCGGCTAGTGTTAGTGAGCGTGCGCTCTGTTTTTCGTTTATCGGCCTCGAAATGCCGCGGGTTGCGACACCGGGGGGCGAAGGGGGGTCGGGGGGGGGAGGCTGGGGGGGGGTGTACTCAGTTTGTTCATGGCCGTAGTCGTATGACCGTAGACCCTCGCACCCCTACTATGCCGGGACGGAGCACGTCGGATTTTCACCAACCAAGCAGATATTGCTTGCACTAAGCGCGAAGCGCCGTGAGGTGTTCGGCGAGTCGCATGAAGGGTGAACTGCATCCTTCCAAGAACCGCGCGTAAGACGGACTTCGGCACCTTGTGCCTACTCTCTTGCTTATGGATGACAGCGCCAATGAGTTGTACTTCGTTTTCTGGTGTGTCCACTCCAGAGACAGCAATGGGTGTTGCTATGTAACTGCCTCGTGGGTGCCTTACCATATTCACACTACGTGATACGATCATTCCCTTGTGCGGAGTCAGGGTTCTCCACCCCGCACAATATGATCTATCTCGGTAACTATAATGGTGACCGCCAAGCAAAAAAAAAAAAACGGCAGCCTGGTTTTCTAGCTCACGCGGTGATTGGTATGTTTTGCAGCGTCGTCGCCAACCAACGCCAACCCCAATATACATATCAGGTATATCTTAAGAGGGGGGGGACTGGGGGGGGGGCATCTAAATATTATGCCGCGGCGTGGCGGGCGAGCTTTTTTTTTATGTTCCTCCCCCTCGGTTTGCTTTCCCGCTTTTATCCCGTCCTTCCTTCCTTCCTTCGTGCTTTCCGTATTTTCTTAATCCCAGCCTTCCTTTTTCTTTGTTCGTACGCTGTTTTTTTTTCCCTTTTTTTGCGTCTGCTGTGTTTATTATACGCATAATGGATATCAATGTGGAACTACAGTTTTGAGAAGCTGTACGCGGCGGCGTTCGGCGGGGTGGAGCCTTTCTGGATGAAGGGGAGCACCCTGGCCGGGGTTAACTTCCACGAGACCGTGGTGTTGCCGGAGAGCCGGCACATGCTCGGGCACATCAACGGCAACGCCATCTACAACAACACCGACCCCGACTTCGTCGAGTTTGTGCGGTTCACGCTCGCACGATGGGAGTACACGCAGTCGTACGATGTGGCCCTATGGTCGACAATCTCGGACTTCCCATACAGCTGGCCCCTGTGGCAGCGCTACTCTCGCAAGTTCGTTTCTACTGATTTGGTGAGGAGCGTGACGGGAGGGAGGGGCGTGAGGGGGTAGCGGGGGCGTACTCGTGTCGTGCATTGCTGTAGTTGAATTGAAGCATATTACGTTTTGACGGCGGTCTTCCACAGGACTTCGTATATAGGAGCAGAAAAAACAAACCACACTAGAAAAATTTTCAGTGATTCCTGCCTGAAATGAAAACGAAAAAAGTACGAAAAAAAGAAGCAGAAAGACGTTCGTAAAGAAAAAATGCAAGTAAGAAATTTTATAAATGGAGTGTTTGCGTTAAAAGAATTAACTAAAAATTCTTCCATCATGCTAGAAAAAGGCCAGATTCGCTCCGGCATGCTTTTGGTTGTGTTTGCGGTGAACAAATCGCAGAAAAGGCGTACACGGCCTCCATATCACAGGCGGGGAGCGGGGAGGCAACATCAAGTTTTGAAGTTTGACATGGTGCGGTAGCACCTAGACTCGCCGACAGGGGCAGGCCCAGCACAACACGACTAGACAAACAGCAGCACAGCAGCAGCAGCGCAGTAGCAGCACCGCAGCCGCAGCAGCAGCAGCGGCGGCGGGGGCGGAGGTGGCGATGGCCCCGCCAGATAAGTTACGACACAGCAGGTCGGCTTGGCTCGATCACCACGATCATAACCACAACAGAACAGCCAGTTTTTTATTATTTCTTTCAAAAACAAACCCAGGAGACACCAACCGCACCCGCAGCACAACAGCCGCCGCACAGCAGCAGCAGCGGCGGCGACCGTGCGGCGTGGGTGGCGGTGGAGGCTTCGGCGACAGCGTTGTGGTATAGCGACGGTGGTTGGCAAAATGAGCACCGAATACGCCATCACGAACAGCAGAGAACGAGGTCACATCGTAGAGAGCGCGGGAGCGCTGGCTCACTAACTCCTACCCCTGAGGTTGCGCGTACGCGCCATGCTTCCCTAGCTACCCTTTGGTGCCTCCGCATCAATGTTGGGTGGTGTCTACCGCTGCCAAGCACAGCGCACAGCGAGCAGTGTTTGCTGTGTGCTGTAGTGTGGGTTGTGCGCTCTCGTGCCCTCTGATTGTTGTACCGTCATGTCTTGAGAGCGACGGTGTTGGTAGGCCAATCGTTTGAGCTGGTCGACATTGATGGAAGTTCACTGTTAATCGTTCACTCAAATTCGGAATTTTCATGCCGTTTTGGGGCAAAATTCTTCCTTCAAAGTTCGCTCGATGATTATTTTTTATGGAATTTTAGATTGAATTATCTTAACTCAAACACTCGAATGAAAATAGAAGCTCTTGCCTGACTCTGCGAGGCTCGAACCCACGTCCCCAAATTTAAAGTCTGTCGTCGTGACCCTTTGACAACAATGCCAAAGATCCTTCACGTATCGATCCAAAAAAATGAGTGTTTTTACGATGGTGATTAAGCGCTGGAGATGACTGAGGGTTGCGAGAATACCATCCCCCCCCCCCCCCCCCCCCCCTCTTTTTTTGCCTCTTTTTTCGTTTATCCTCCGGCGGATGGGCAAAAATAAAGCTCAAGCTCACCACACTTCCACGTATTTTCATTCACGTCGTGTGTCGATTTAACTCAATTCCCTTCGCATTCCAGCGCTAGCTGGCGTGTTCTTCGGTTCCAACTTTAGCGATAGTGCGAGCTGTCCCTATCAGCGGTCCCCGTTACTACCCCGGCAGCTCTAGTTGTATACGCATGCGTGAGTATGTCGACCCGGCCCGACCCCTGAGGGTCAGGTGCGGTGGAGATAGCCACTCGGAACGGCATCTTTCCGGGTAGTGTGGGACTCGCGCAAGCTCACCCACTAACAAAACCTCCGGCCTTGAGAGAACAGCCTTTCGCCGGTTTTGGTCCAGTTGCGGCCCACCCTATAATACCCATTTGGGCGTTGGGTCGGGCGTTGGTCCTCGCGGTATTGGTTGTGCTGGTTGGAGATGGGTGGAAATATCGGTTCAAATTCAAGAACACACGCGTTTTTAATTCGAAGTGCGCAGCAATTATATCTGGCACGCATTTCAAGTGGTAATGGTAGTATTTGTTATATATATCTTTCGAATTGCGCTGTATATTACCATTTTCTGTGGCTTGGGAGGGAGAGCAGCTGGCTGACATGTCTACCACAGTATCCACCTCTGCCTCATACCCACATGTCTTTCCTCATAAGCACATCTCCCTCGCTCCACTGTCTGGGTTCTACTATGCGAATTCTCGGACGACTGAGACACCGAATGGTCCAACACCATTGACTCCTCCATACAACTCCGACAGAACATATACCGTGATATATACCCTCGCATGCTACTGAAAAAAAATAAAATAATAATAGAGTGTTTGCGAAAGTACGTTTTTAGAAATTTACTTCTTCAAAAATTGTCCCGAAGGCAATATTTGCGGTAAATTTTTGAAAAAAAGGCAAAAATGTACTTTGTCGAAGGTAGGTTTTGATCAAAAGTTACGGTAAATTTTGTCTCTTCTGTTTCATTGGCCTACAACACACCGAGCATTTGTCCGAGGCAGAACGCCTCTGCAAGGGTTTATAGCGCCCTAAGCAGGACCAGTTTGAAGCACCACGCTGTTGTCACGACACAACACAAGCTACTAATACGAACGCACGGAGGATTGAGAGGGTAGTACCCTGAGCACGACGCGCAGGCGTAACATCAGAGATATGCAGCAGGCCGGTGATGAACCGTCTGTTGCTGCCCTCTGCGTCCGTGACCAAGGGTTCAGCGCTTGCTGCAAGCTGTGGTGAACTTCTCGCAGCTGGCGGAGTCGAACGCACGCACGCGGAGAGGAGCCTCAACGCAGAGAGCGACACCACGCGCCTTGATTGCGGCTATCGTGTGCCGCATCTGGCAAGATAGGACTCGTATCGGTCCATCTGTGCGACAGCAGCCACCGCGCTTCTCCAACATCACCGCGACTGAAGCGTGGCATGACTTTCGGTTTAGGGCAGAGGAGCGGAAACTCCTCTGCCCTAAACCGCTGCGTTCACTGCGGATTCTTCGCAGGGTGGTGCTTCGCAATAACAGGTCCACGTTCCATGGGGAAACTGCGCTTCGCCTTCCCTTCCGTCGCATGAGGAAGGCGTTGCTCTGCTTGTAGCACGTGTAATGAGGTAGTCCCTGCTCACAAGGAGTTTTTTACGCGCGAGACAGACCGCCTTACCTCTGATTTGTAGTCTGTTGGGTGCTTGCATGTACCGTGTTCCAGGTACTGCTGCACCTGAAACGAGAGGCGCGAGACTGGAGTACGTACAACGAGTACTCGTATATCGTATAATACTACGAGTACTCGTACTGCTGCTGCTGTACTCGTACGTATATTACAATCGCGCACATCCCCGTTTCCCTACTAAATTTCGGAGGCGTCGCCTGCAGGATTTTGTTTACCGCTAGCGCAAACACACCAAAAACTCGGTGGGAAGGCAATTCACTTTTTTTAGCGGAAGGCGAGTAAATTTTTAGAAACGTATTTTCGCAAACACTCTAATAAGTCCATTTACCCGCAGTTATACGAGAATAGTGCCGACATTCTCATAATATCTCCGTCCCCTCACCATCGACAGAAAAAGGGCGGGTGGGCGGGAGAAATAACGAATTATCTGGTCCAGAGAGACCGCTGTCCAGTTGTAAACAACAGCTCTGTCTGTTCGCGTGTTGTAGCAATCTGCCAGCACCGTCCCGTGCGGTATCCACTTGGTATCTCCACAAGCGCGATCAACCAAACAATCCCAGCTGCTGTTGTCAAAGTATGCTACGTGCGTACTCCGCAAAAAAAAGCTATGAACCATAACGCCGAATTCTCTCTATGAACAACAAACAACATATTATTCTTGTCGGCTCTCGATTCCTAATTATATATTATAAAAATTAAAATAAACTCCAGCTGTGAGATCGAATATTTTGTCGAAACTCATCTTTGCAAGCTATGTGTGATACTCCGATCGCGCGTATTACGGGTTGTGTGTCCTCATTAAGGATATAGGTCGGCGACTCCCCTTGCAACTACAGTGTAGCTATCAGGGTCAACAGGGTGATGTTCGTCAGTCTGTGCGCGGAAACTATGAAACCCGTTTCTGAGGGGGACAAAATCTGACAGCTGTGGAAGGAAATGCATCAGTTTATCAAGTGAATCCTGTAAGTCGAATAACCGGTGAGGGGAGGGCGGAGTTTTAAGGACTCGGGGGTCTGATTTTGATCAAAAGGGAGGGGCGGGAGGGGGGGAGGGGACGGATGGGACAGCTCAATGCGTTGAAACTATAAATCCTTCTTGTGGGGGAGGGGGGGGGGGGCGGGGGCGGGGGGGGGGGGGCTTTAGGTCGCATAGGTGTAGGGGTTTGCTATACGCGTGGTGCTAGGTCTAGGCGATGGTGCGGGTGGTGCGGAAGGAGGGGGCGTTGGGGAATGAGGGGGCGTTGGGGAAGGAGGGGGGTGGGAATTGCAGCAGTGGCATGGACGGCTCTAAAGATATAATGAGGCGATATCCAGGGCGTGGAAGTATTTATTACTGTGGCGGATTTCGATATTAGGTGGGGCGTTTGAACAAGAGAGCGAGATATACATCTTTCGAATTGCGTTGTATATTATCTTTTTCTATGGCTTGGGAGGGAGAGCGGCTGGCTGACATGTCTACCACTGATCCAACTCTGCCTCATACCCACATGTCTTTGCTCATAATCATAAACACATCTCCCTCCCTTCACTGTCTGGGTTCTACTGTGCGAATTCTCGGACGACTGAGACGCCGAATGGTCCAACACGATTGACTCCTCCACAACCGAGGTTACTCCGAGACTTGTACAATGTACCCCATACAGTATTTTGACCTCGCTGTCTTTGAAAACCTTTGCCAGCTGCTAGTTTACGAGACACCTGTCGTGCATCGTCCGCATTATTCAGGGTGTACACGTTACATGCATCGGATTTCCACCTCCCTTCTCGCTGTATGACTCGTTCCGACACGTGACCTCTAGCCGCAAGCATCGAGGCACTTCCTATCCTCAGCGAGTGCAGAGCGTACTCTTCGGGTTTTCACCCCGACTTCTCAACAATCTCTCTCGACGCTCATAACGCCTGACCATATCCCCACACTCTTACTTGCCTCCCTCAACGGTACGAGGAGAGTGGCGCGTAGACCTGCGAAACATGACGGTAGTGCTACCACAAGAGCAACGGCTCCTACCACCTTCACCGAACTCAGAAGACGGGCCCCGAACCTCGCTCCGGGTACGTACAATGACGCTTGCAACTTGATCCTGGTCGCCTTTATGCCCGCGGAATCGTACCTCAAACCGATCGGCATTTACTCCATTGAAGACGCCTCAACTGTCTGTCGCCATACCAAAAACAAAAAGCGCAACGTCGCTTCGTGTGAGACAATGCGCTGGGTTCACCACACCTGAGCCATTGGCAAATACCTCATCGGACCTGGCTAAAAAAAAGTAGCTCATGCCCAGACATAGCCAAAGCACTCTACCCCCAGAAACTCGGGAAGATATCAGTTCCTGCCCCTTGATCAACGTATCCCACAATATAGGCAGCCGAACCCGTGGCCGTGTTCCCGCCAATGTATGCGACCGTGAGATGCGTTGCAATACACGCTTAATCAACGGCGACCGGATCGACAGCTCGATGCCAACATCAACCCGATGGATATATAGAATCGCAGATAGCTTACTCGAAATAGATCCGGCTCGATTGTTCTGTAACGCACAACACCAAGCAGCTAAATCAATCAAAGCCCACACGTTGGCCTCCTCCGACTCACATGGTCGCAGATACCGGTCCTGTGCGATTGACCCACGATAAGTGCACCAAGACCGGAAACCCGACGCGTAAGTTCTTTCAGGCGATCTCGCAACTGATCGACGAGGTACTGGTTCCCAAAATTTCTGTACAATGATCTGCACCCGCTTGCCCCAAGTTCTGCTCCTGGTTGAGAAAATGCCCCCAACCTCGGCCGTATAAGCTGCACGTCATCCGCTGAAACCCGAGCTCGTTCGGTCGCCAAAGTTGGCCCCGCCAGCAGACGGAGCCCGCACCCCTATTCGTCGTCACCCTTGGACGATTTAGCGGAGCTTACACCTTTTCCGCACCCGTCTCCGTCTCCCGACGCGGAAGCGCTCGGTACCGTGCGAACACCGGCCTTGGGTTTCTTGTGTGCGGCCCCACTGGCGCCTCCTCCGGTTTCCTTCTGTTCACAGGACTTGTCGGTCGGATCGTGGCGGCACTTGCACGGATTTCCCTTTCGGTCGAACAGGCATCCCCCCCGGGAGGCCCAACCGAAGCACGGAAGCTGAACGGAGTCTTCATCCTTGCGCGCACGTTTGACCGCACGCCCCCCTTTTTCACGAGGTGCGACCGGTTCCTTGTGAATGTCGACGTGCTCCAGCCCACCAGCGCCAATATAGACCCAAATCTTTGCCCAGATGGGAACCACTGCTCCTGGCAATTCGTAGATGCCCGGCGGCTCGTGCCAGTTAGATTTAGCGGAGAGCTGCGTCGTGAACCGCGGCCATATATTGCTCGATTGTCACACTTGCCTTTTTTGCGAACTGGTGTTTCAGCGAAGAAGTCAGTCAAATCGATTCAGAAAATCAAGTATTTTTGCGCCCCATCACAACCGCGCAAGCGGTGTCCGCAATAATACTTATATTTACTGTCCGACAACCATTACCACCAACACAAGGTATACCATATCGAGAAATGCAATCGTACTGCAATTCCATCGTCGTCTTGCCACGACGTCGACATCACATGTATGCATATACCTTCTCCGCTGCTATACGGGCCGAAATTAATTCTTCACTTTTTTTTTCTTTTTTAACGTAAGCCATTTTTGTTTTTATAGTGCTGTTCAGTTGGGAAACAGTGTGAACATATTAATGTGCGCCCTATCGCAACCGCGTGAGAGCCACCAGCAAGATTATCCAGTGACACTGCGCGGCTATGTAAATCGAGCATATACGTACTGCTATTCAGCAGACAAAACGATGTGATCATTCTGAACCACTCTGCGCCCCATCGCGACCGCACGAGAGGTGGCCAGCCAGAATTTCAATTTACCCAGCGGTGTTTTAGCGCTGTGAAATTTTTGTCGCATTGCCGCGACTTGTGAATTATGCCACTCACTTTCTTTCACCCAACAAGACGCATTTTCTGCCCTTGCGGTTGACTATGTACAAGTATCCACGCTGAAGACCTCTCGAGCGTTTGGCTGTGAAGATTTTCTCTCACCCAAACATGCGGGTGGGAAGTTATTCATTCATATTGCCATATTATGTACTTGTGTTCGCGCTCAAGAGCCCTCGAGTCGATCGTTTGGCTGTGAAGATTATCTCTCACCCAGCAGTCCGCATGGGGAGTCACTCGTTCATTATGCCACATAATATTTGCCGTGCACGTACGATCGTTTTGGCTGCGAAGATTATCTCTTACCCAGCAGTCCGCATGAGGAATCACTCGTTCATTATGCCACATAATATACCTGGTATATCGTGTACGTACACGTCTATCTGAAATTTTCATGTGCATCCCACCGCAAAAAGCGCGATAGGTACCAGCAAGATTTTTTCAGTTCAGGATGAGCGATATCTTGCACGTGCAATGTTTTTGCGACGCGTTGCCGCAACGTATGAACTCCATTGCAATAATAGGTAACAGTGTGACATCACGACTCACCCAACAGCAGTATGATATCACGACTCACCCAACAGCAGTAATGTGGAGCGGATTCTGTGGTCAACTTACAGAATATATGAATTAGTCTGCGCCCAACGTGACGTGAAGCCATATTCAGTTGACAAGTCACCGAACAAGACGCAATTTCCGCCCTTGCTATTGGCTATCTACCAGTACCCACGCTCAAGACCTCTCGAGCATTTGGCTGTAAAGGTTTTCTCTCACCCAACCATACAGGTTGGAAGTCATGCATTCATATTGCCATATTATATCCTTGTGTTCGCGCTCAAGACCTCTCGAGTCGATCGTTTTTGGCTGTGAAGATTATCTCTCACCCAGCAGTCCGCATGAGGGGTCACTCGTTCATCATGCCACATAATATTTGTCGTGCACGTACGATCGTTTTGGCTGCGAAGATTATCTCTCACCCAGCAGTCCGCATGGGGAATCACTCGTTCATCATGCCACATAATATATCGTGCACGTACACGTCCATCTGAAAGTTTTAATCTGCACCCCACCGCGAAAGCGCGATAGGTACCAGCAAGATTTTTCCAGTTCAGGGTGAGCGATATCTTGCACGTGCAATGTTTTTGCGACGCCTAGCCGCAACGTATGAACTCCATTGCAATAATAAGTGTAGTATGACATCACGACTCACCCAATAGCCGTATGATATTACGACGCACCCAACAGCAGTAATGTGGAGCGGATTTTTGTGGTCAACTTGCAGAATATATGAATTAGTTGGCGCCCAACGTGACGCGAAGCCATGTTCAGTTGAAACACCGACCGCCTGCTGCTGTAACTTTTTTCTTTTTACTGCTACACGTGATCGAATTGCGGTAATATCGCTGACGTTTCAACCAACAGCAATCCAACGCGTTTGTCTGCGGGTCCTTGTGTTCCAACACACCATGTACGTTTCAACCAACAGCAATCCAACGCATTTTCCTGCGGGTCCTTGTGGTCAAACACACTATGTACGATATACACAAGTACATTTTTGGCACCAGAGATTTTTCGTTCTTCACCTTATGAACTGCCCCAATGTGATGTCATACGTACTCGAAATATCGTTGTGTACCCACGCCCAGGCCTCCGAGAGTACGACCAGACATGGTCCTTTTCACGATTACGAGCATCATCGTTATCTCTGCCTCAATCGGGGGGAGAGTCCGATGATATCTCGTTGCCGCGATCTGTGACGCGCATGTGCTTGATCATTATGTTGGATTTGTTGCTATTTCCCCGCTTTTTTTCATGTTTGTTTTTGCACAAGCAACACAACTCGCTCGAACCGTTTCCAAACGCACACACACGCGCTCTCGGTCCACCAGTATCGGGGATGGAGGAGACAAATAACAACCCGTTTCTGCACGTAATATCATGCCGGTCAAGGCGAGGCCCGTTGTCGACGCTTCCGTGCTCGCTTCCTGTGCCTCGTGTGAAGCGCTTCGCCTTCGATGTTGCTTCTTGCTCTCGCTAATTCCCTGATTCGTCGTCTAGCGATGAACTCGAGAATCACGAAATCACGAATTATCTGGTCCGGTGAGCGACCGCTGTCCAGTTGTAAACAACAGCTCTGTCTGTTCGCGTGTTCTACCAGTCTGCCAGCATCGTCCCGTGCGGTATATCCACTTGGTATCTCCACAAGCGCGATCAACCAAACAATGCCAGCTGCTGCTGTCAAAGTATGCTACGTCCGTACTCCCGCCACAAAAAACTTTGATCCATAACGCCGCATTCTCTCTATGAACAACAAACAACATGTTTTTCTCATCGGTTCCCGATTCCTTATAATTTTTCTTTATACTGAAATTGCAACAGAGTCTTGCGCAAGCGCCCCTCGCAAGTCACTACCTGGTATGAAGTAGTAGTCATAGTAGTCCTGCTGTGATGGATCGTACGGTTATGTTCAACCACCCGATCCCTGTGTACGCGCTGTCTGCGATTAATATGTTGATCATTCCGTGGTGTTGTTTTTTACGGTGATGCTACCACAGTTTTTTACTTCCGTATAATATGAGTACTACTACCAATGGTACCCGTGGTAAGTTGCATATACGATGTAAATGATGTACGTATACCCTGGTACGAATTAATTCAACCCTGTTAGCACCGCAGTCCCGACGCGGGCACAAATCACTTGGAGTTAGACTAGGAAAACAATTTAGAAATTGTAATTAGTTGACGACCGTCTAGATGACTGTAGGATGGTGTCGTGTGAGCTATAGACAACCTTTAGGGACCTTAGCCATCTGGATACACCTGCCGTATACTCGAACAACCATGCCTGTCTATCTTTGTGATCAACATATTAATCGCAGACAGCGCGTACACAGGCATGGTTGTTCGAGTATACGGCAGGTTGTTGTTGTTGTTGTTGTTCTCACATTAACTCGCATAATCAAGTCCGTGGTCACAGGACAGGTGTATCCAGATGGCTAAGGTCCCTAAAGGTTGTCTGTAGCTCACACGACACCATCCTACAGTCATCTAGACGGTTGTCAACTAATTACAATTTCTAAATTGTTTTCCTATTCTAACTCCAAGTGATTTGTGCCCGTGCCGGGACTGCGGTTCTAACAGGGTTGAATTAATTCGTACCAGGGTATACATCATTTACATCGTATGTGCAACTTACCACGAGTACCATTGGTAGTAGTAGTACTCATATCGTACGGAAGTGAAAAACTGTGGTACGAGCATTACCGTAAAAAACAACACCACGGAAAAACAATCTTATTCCCATCCACCTTATATTTTATCCTTGAGTATGGGTCATCGGCATTTAGCACGCGGGTAGAATATTTTGCTCGCATCCACCTCCGGTCGTCGTCGTCCCCCCCCCCCCCCCCCCCCCCCGCCCAGTCCCCCGGCTCCCGGTTTTCGGCTCCCGACCCCCGCCGCCCCGCCAAAAATCACCCCCCACACACACGAACATCCTCCCCCTCCCATGGCGCCCCACCTTAAATCGATATACGCCAGACTAATGAACACTTGATATCACCTCGTTACCTTTCGAGCCACCCATGCAGTACGTCGTAGCTCCAATTTACTTATATGGTCTTCAAGCAAGTTCAAATTAACCTGCCCCCCGTCCCCTTCTTCCCCGCCACCCCGACCATCACGTAGACCTACTGTAGCATCACGCGTACAATAAGCCCCTATACATTTATGCCACCTAAAAATGTTGGAACCCCCCCCCCCCCCCTCCCCCCCCACCTTAAACCCTGCCCTCCCCCCACCGGTTATACGACTTACAGGATGTACATGATAGACTGATAGCATTCCACAGCCGTCAGATTTTGTTCCCCTCACGAACGGGTTTTGTAGTTTCCGTGCACAGATTGATTAACATTACCCCGTTGACCCTGGTACAAGCTAGTTGTAAGGGGAGTCGCCGACCTATGTCTTTAATGAGGGCATGCACTCAGTAACACGCACACACAGCTTGCAAATGTGAGATTCGACAAACTCTTTGATCTCACAGCTGGAGTGCATTTTCATTTTTATAATATACGGAGGGAGAGGGTCCGGTGGAGGGACATACCTCTAAGCATTTTATATATATATATATCCCCCCCCCCTTTCTTTTTTCTCCCCGTTCCCTCTTGTTCAAACGCCCCACCTAAAATCGAAATCGGCCAGAGTAATAAACACTTGTACGCAATTGATATCACGTCATTATGTTTCTAGCCATCCATGACGTAGCTTTAATTCACTCCCCCCCAACGCCCCCTCCTTCCGCACCACCCGCACGATCGCCTAGACCTAGCACCACGCGTATAGCAAGCCCCTACATATATGTGACCTAAACCTGTTGAACACCCTCCCCCCCCCCTCCCTTTTTTTTCCCCGCTCCCTCTTGCTCAAACGCCCCGCCTAACATCGAAATCTGCCAAATTAATGAACACTTCCACGCACTTGAAATCACCTCATTATCTGTCTAGAGCCATCCATGCCGCTGCTTCAATTCTTCCCCCCCCCCCCCCCCCCCAACGCCCCCTCCTTCCCCACCACCCGCACCATCGCCTAGACCTGGCACCACGCGTGTAGCAAACCCCCACATCTATGCAACCTAAAGCTGTTAAGAACCCGTTTCGCCCACCCCTCGAACACTCCGCCCTCTCCTCACTGGTTGTACGACTTACAGGATATACATGATAAGCTGGTGCATTCCTTCCAAAAACGTCGGATTTATCCCCTTGAAGGATTTATAGTTTCCACTCACAGATTGAGTTGCCCCGCCCGTCCCCCCCCCCCGCTCCCTCTTGTTCAAACCCAGGCCCCCACGTCCTAAAAAATCCACCCTCCGCTCACCGGTTATACGACTTACAGGATACACTTGCAAAACTGATGCATTTCCTTCTACAGCTGTCAGATTTTGTCCCCCTCAAAAAAGGGTTTTATAGTTTCCGCGCACAAGCTAGCATTACCCTGTTGACCCTGATAGCTACACTGTAGTTGCAAGGGGAGTCGCCGACCTATATCCTTAATGAGGACAAAAAACGTAATACGCGCGATCGGAAGTGACGGGCGGGAGGGGGCAGGGGGTGATTCGCGCTTCTCGCTGCAAATGTTGCGTGAACTGCTTTCGAAGGTGGTGGTGGTGGCGGTTACTGGTAGTGGTTGTGGTGGTGGTGCTGCCTTCGAAGGTGGTGGTGGTGGCGGTTACTGGTAGTGGTTGTGGTGGTGCTGCTGCCTTCGAAGGTGGTGGTGGTGGTCGTGGCGGTTACTGGTAGTGGTTGTGGTGGTGTTGATTGTGGTGGGTGGTGTTGGTAGTGTTTTTTTGCGGCTCTAACCCCCGCCCCCCCCCACCACCACGCGTGATTTACGTTTATTTTGTGCGCTGTGCGTTACGCTACGCGGCCGGCCGCAGATTGCTAACGTGGGCTTTCTTGAAGTGGACGACCGCACGGTCTCGAAGGCCGTGGCAAGCGATACGCTGTTCATCCACGGCAGCCTCTCGGGCGGGGGGGGGTCCATGTTCCGGGCCCGCGGCGCGGCGGAAGCCTCGCTGGCGCAGAAACTCCGGGCCCCCCGAGCGGACGGTTGTACGGCGTCCTGCGGGGGTGTAAAGGAGAGAAGGGAATGGGGGGGGTTGAAAGCGGGGGGAGGAGGGGGGGAGGGGAGGGCGGAGGCGTCTACAGTGTGTGATATATCCTGCCGCGGGGGCGGGGTTAATGGGGCGCGGTTCGGCGGGTGGATGTGCGGAGCCGGAAATGAGGCTGAGTATGGCCCCCACTGCCGAACGTGCTTCGACGACGTCGCAGAGGCGCTGGCAGCGGAGGAGGCGGAAGACGAGAGGTTGGCGGGAGAGGGGGGGGGGTTAGGGGGGGTGAGCCCGCGCCGCGTGATCATGTGCGACACGCTGTTGCCACCCCCGTCCCGTGCGTGTGCGCCGAAGTGCCAGAGGAAGTCTGACACGGTGAGAGGGGGAGGGGAAAGGGGTGGGTCGGTGTGCTTGAGGGTTTGGCGGGGGTGAGGGGGGGGGGGCGTACTCATTTCGTACAAGTCTTTGGTCGTTGTGGTCTTGAATCCTCGCTGTGTGGTACTGCGTGGTGAATGCACTGGCTTCGGTGTCAAGCCTGAATAACTGTGGCAATGTTGCGAGATGGACAAGGGGGGGGATGATTGTGGTGAGGGGGAGGGAATAGTCCGTTTTCTGCCCGCCGCTGGTTGTGAAGAGGAGAATGGAGTCGGCGTGAACTTGTCTGGCGCAAGCTTGGAGCTATTGCTTCTATAGGCCTTGCTTGCCCTCTCTGCTTAACCTCCTTCCTCACCCCCACCCCCACCCACCCATCCGTTTCTCTCCCTGGCTGAAGCTGTATCACACGCGTGCGAGTGTTGCGGTCGCTTCAACATTATCCCTGTTCAATCCGCGACAAAAAAAGCTCTACTCCAACCCTCACCGCCCCGTCCCCAACCCCGGAGAAGATAAGTGTAACCACCCAACCCTTTTGTTGGCCTTGTTCGTGTCGACTCTGTCTTGTCTCTATCTTGCTCCTCAAGGTTTGTGACACGCGCTGCGGGAGCGGTCTATACGGCGACTACAACTGCAACTGGAGAAATTACGGGGCGAGCTGTCGTTTCTGCTTTAACGACCGGGAGGAGGCGCTCAGGGCCAACAAAGCGGCTCGGCGGACGGGTGGTTCTGTCATCATGTGAGAAATTATTTTGCTAACGACTTTTAGGGCCCCCATGTAAAAGCTCGAAGTACCAAGGTGTTCATGTTTTTCGTGTACTTTTATATGTTGTTGCTGTATATAGCCCTTGTTTTTTGTTCCGGCGTCTCCTGATGACGTTTTTTTCCGCCTATACCATCGCTGCCCCCTGCCCCAACCCCACCCCCCCCCAACGCCACCCCACTACCACCCCCACCAACCCCCCACCCCTACCACCCTTACCCCCAACCTCTGCCACCGCTGCCCACTACCCTCACCCCCCCCCCCCCGCCACTGCCACTCCCACCACCCCCCACCCTTGCTACCCTCATCTCCAACCTCTTCCACTGCTGCCTCTTTCCCTCAACCCTAACCCCTCTCACGCACTATCTTCACCCCTAATATTCACCCCCACCTCACCCAATCCCTCCCCTCCCCCACCCCTTCAAAGGTGCCACACCTATGAACCCCCTGCGGAGGTCGACGAGTGGGAGCCGGTTTCGATGGAGGAAGCTGTTGAAGCCGCCGACGCTGATCCCGACGCGGATGCCGACAGCGGTTCGGACTCAGATGCGGATGGAGAAGGGTAAGGGTGGAAGTTGAAAATGGTTGAAATGAAACCCCGGGGGGCGGAGGGGAAGGGGTATGGGGGGGAGAGGAGATGGAAGGAGTTGGGGGGGGCGGAAAGACGGAAGGGGGTTGGGGGGAGAGGAGGGTAGAGAGGTGGAAAGGAAGGAACGGGAACAAAAATTTTCATTTTTTCTTCTTTGTGAAGTCTCAACAGGGATAGAAGCATTGGTATAATTGTCTCACCTTGGTCGCTTTCTTGATGCTCTCTCGCACGCACGCGGGGGCAGGGAGGAGTACGTCGAGCTCCCTCCGCACATGGTGCCGTACGTGGATGGCATCATGCAAGGGCAGCTGTGTGCGTTCATGATTGGGTTCGCCCCGTTCGTGCTGGAGACGAAGGTCGCCGCTGAGAGCGTAGCCTACTTCATGCCCGGGATGCGCATCGCCATTGCGGCGCATGCCGAAGACGTCTCGCTTTTCGAAAGGTAGAGTGTGGGGACTGGGGGGGAGTTGTAAGGGAGGTGGGAAGTGGCCTTTAGGCGGGGGGGGGGGTACTCTTTTTTTTTGCTTGCCTTGGTCGTTTGGCCATTGACCACGCACCTTTTCGAGACGGAGCACCGTTCTTACTCCTGATAGGGACACCCGCAACGTTCGGGCGCTCAGTACGTTTGTCCCATATATTTATATTACGTAAAAACTGTGACCTGGGGGGGGGGGGGGCAAAGGAGAGAAAGGAGGGGGGGAAGGACATGGCGAAGGGGAATGGGCGGGGGGAGGAGGCGTTCTTGATGGGGAATGCGGCTGGGCGCTGGGGGCTGCAAGCGTCATCCATCCCGTATAGCATGCCCAGCTTGTTACGAGGTATTTTTATATGGTGTTCATAGCTACCATGATGTATCGAGTGTATGCGAGGCCTAACGCCCCTCCCGCCGTCCCCCCTCGTCTTCCTCCTTGAACTTTTTTCACGCCTGCCTCCTCCCCCGGACGCGGCCCGTCCGACTTTTTGCGCGCGATGCAGAACTGTCGGAGACCTTCCCGGAGTCCTTGTCTCGGAGGCAGAATCCCCCATCAACCTTTCCCCCCTCATGGCAGACCGCCATTGCGGGCCCGGGACGAAGCTGATCCTCTACATGAACACGGGCGAGATGCTCTCGCGCACGTTCACGTCCAAGGACACCCACTCCGTTCGAGGGGACTTGCTGGTGGCCTACACGGAGGTGGAGCGGGTTGGCATAGCCAGCGTTGACCGCACGCTCGCGACGATGTCCGTCCTGGGCTTCAGCAGCCCATCGTTTTCTTTCGGAATGGACATTTTGCTTCCGGCCGAGATCAATCAGCAGCTGCGGGATGTCGTGGTCGCGTCCAGTGACGAGGAGGCGGAGGAGGAGCAGGGGAGGAAGAAGAGCTGGGCGGCGTTGGATGATGATACGAAGGCAGTGCGAGCGTTGGGGAAGTTCCGCGGGGTGTTTGTGCCTGAGGTGCGTGCGTGAAAGAGGGAGGGGAGGGGAGGGAGAGAGGAAGAGGGAGGGCGGGGGGGAGGGCTAGGGAGGGGGAGACTGGCGCCAGGAATCCTGTTCCCGATCGTGCGTTCAACACATCACTAGGACCCTGTGTGCTGCTGCTATATATAGCGTCGCGTGAATATTTTGAAACTTGAGACAAGCTCTATCCCCCCCCTCCCTTGCCTTATTCCCCCCCGCCCTCTCCCCTCCCTTACCCGCCGCCGCTTTACTGCACCGCAGGTGCTGGCCGCTTTGGCGTACTCCCGCAACCCTCCGGGGCTGTGGTTCGTCAACCCTCAGCAGTGGGTGACCCGGCACATGTTCCAGCGTGCTTCAATCTGGGACATCCCCCTCGTCAAACCGCGGTTCGGCTGCGCGTTCGATATCACCCTGTCGGCCCACGGGTACGACGTCGCCGCGGAGCTCCGTGCGCAGCTAGGACACTTCATGAGCGGGGGCAAGTGTGACCGAGGCTTCATCGGCCTCAGCCGGAACGCGCTCCGGCCAAAGCCGAGCGTAGAGTTCGGATTCCCGACAGGCCTGAGCATGCCCGCGTTGGAGACCCTCAACCGCGGCCGCCTAGGGATCAGCGTCGTTTTCCATGTAAGGGGGGATGTTGACCCAGACCTGCTGGAAGCCTCTCTCTCCAGCGTTATCGCAAGGTTTCCTGGAGCCGCAGAGGTGATATTGGTTTTCGTGGAGCCCCCACGCGGGAAGAGGCGCTTGCAAGAAATTATCCGGTCGAGTAATGACCGGGCGCCGTTTCCCGTGGGCGCTGTGGAGGAGCCGGTTTTGCATGGAGGTGGGCGGCAGGCGGCGGGGGAGTGGGTGGGCGGGAGCGGGGTGTGGTCAGGGCTTCAGACTGACAAGCACTGCAGTGGGGAGTTCGTAATGCAGCTGGAAGTGGGAGATGTGCTGCTGGCGGATGTGACATACGATAATATTTTCCACTTCGGGAAGCCCGTGCTGCCGTACACGCGCCTGATCGAAAGCGAAGGTGGAGGTGGGTCCCCTACTCTTACGTGTATTCGTAGCTTTCCCACGCCCCGCTGACTTTGTGCTTTGTCTTGTTTATCTGTCTGTCTGCCTGTCGTCAACGGCCCATGGTGCTTGCCGTTGCTGCTGCTGTTTCCGTTTGGTTATGTGATAAAACAACGTTTGGCGCGGTTCGATTTGGGTTGATTCCGGTCGGTCCGGTTCCGTTCCGTTCGATTCTCGTGGAAGCTCGCCGCCGCCGCCAACCTGCCTCTCGCTCTCGCTCTCTTTGTTTCTCTTCTTCTCTTGCGATGTCACTCTCAAATCTCAGCTCTCGGCTCTCAAATCTCGTGTCTCAAAACCTCAATCTCAATCCCAATCCCAACGTCAACCTCAATAACCCGAACCTCAAGCTCGCATCTCCACCTCAATATCAAACCTCAAATCTCAAATCTCAACCCAAATCGCAAACCGCAAATCGCAACCCAAATCTCAAATCTCAAACCTCAACCCAAATCTCAAATCTCAACCTCAATCTCAATCTTAGGCGGCAGCGCAGTGGACGAGTGCATCTCCAATGCCATGGAATTCGTCACGGGGGAGTCTACCATACACGACTTCGCGCTATTCATGGGTCGCGTATACCCGAAGAGCGTCTACCCAGCTCTGCGGCGGTTCGTCGCCGAATTGCATGGCGAAGCCGAGGGGGCGGAGGTGCTGGCACGGGATCGCACCGCCTGCGGGGGGTTGGGGGGTGTTCCCGAAGTGCCCATCGCGGAGATGGAGATGGGACTGGTGGGGGCCTTTTTGTGGTGAGCCTCTTGCTGCGCTTCTGGGTTCTTGGGTGGGAAGGGGGGGTGGATACGGGTATGAGTGTTGTGCGTTGTGTTGTGTTGTATATTGTCTACTGCCTGTGCTGTTGGCTGGTTGGTGGTTTGCTGTTTGTGGTGGTTGGATGGGGTGCAGTGGTAGTGGTGGTGTTGGTGTTGGTGATGGATTGTTTTCCCAGGAAAGTTTGTTTTTTGTTGTTGCTTTTGTCGATTTTGCTTGTTTGTTGTGGTGGATCGGTTGTGGTTGACTTCGATGGCTAAATAATGGTGATGTTGATTGTATTCCTAGCCTGACCACGCCGGGTTTGTTCATATCTTGCATTTCTGTGTTTTTTTCCCGGCCTACCGTACGTGGCATTCTCGCCATTGAGTGGTAGGGCGCCACTGACATCGTTGTTGACGTTTCCCTCCCCCTCCCTCCCTCCCTCCCTCCCTCCTTCCCCAGGCACCACATGCACGACTTGATTCACTGGAGAGCTCTCCACCGATTGGATGTTGAGCCTGACGAATGGCCGTCTGACGTAGGTAGATATGACTTGGTATGCTCGCTGGGGCAGTTGGGCGTGACGGGGGCGGGGGGCGCGGCCAGCCGCTTGGCGGCGGCGGCACGGTCGGTCGACTCCAGGTCGGCGTGCAATGACCTGCAGTCAGTGGCTGGGTTTTGAGGCCGATGGGAGATGGTATTTTTGCTTCTGCACGAGAGAGTTTGCTGATTTGACAGACTCAGTGGTTGATGGGTTGCATGGTTGATTGGTTTGATTTGGTTGGTTGATGGTTCGGTTGTTTTAGATTGATTGGTTTTGATTGGTTTGACTGGTTTGCTTGCTAGGTTGCTTTATTGCTTGCCTGCTTGCGTGCTTGCCTGCTTCGTCGCGTTCATTTCAAGAGCGCGTAAAGATAGCGCTGTCCGTGCCCAGTGCGCGGGGGGTGGCTGAGTAAACGGCAAGCTTCCGAACGGCTACTTGCCCACCGACTCTCTACTCAACACTCTTGCCCAACGGCAACATACCCAACTTCAGTTTTTTTTTGTGTGCGTGCGTGGGTTGTGCTGTGTGGTATGTGATATTGGCGTGCGTGCTAGTAAATAACGTTCGTGTATGCAGGGGGTGTCGGTGGCACGTTGCACGGTGCCCCCCCCCTCACTTCTCCCTACCAATAGCTCCCACCTCTGAAGTCGCGAAAACGCGAACCCATGGGAAAACGATAACGAAAACGGGAGCATCCCGTACTCTGCCTTTTGTACTGTTGTATTGCTACTTGTAAGGATGCGTCCGTACCCCGTATTTCGTTCTTTGTTTTTGTTTTGAATCGTTACTCTGTGAGTCCTTTTGTTGCGATCGCGGCAAAGAAAAAAACGTCCCCGTCAGATGTTCGCGCCGTAGGTATCATACGTGGTATCATACGTGGTGTCGGACTCGAGAGAGGGTTTCAGCTAAGAGGGGAAAGATGGAGGGAGGTTTGCACGAACCAGCGACACATGTTCGATCAGTAGTTGGCTAGGAGCTCTCGTCACGTTTGGTAACGACGAATACAAAAGCTCATGCAGGCAATAGGCATGGCTCGTAACTCAGTTTTTTGTGGCGATACCTATCGGGAGGGCAAGGTGCGAGTTTCATGTTTTGCCTCTTTTTGTGAATTCTTCGAAGGGCAAGCTCTGGTTGATGATGCGCGTTCGAGCGGGCTGAGAGAAAAGGGCTTAGAAATTGGTGTCGGGTTGTAGACGGTTGCCTCAATAATTGGCGTTCGAACGGGCTGAGAGAAAGCAGCTTGAAAAAGTGGTGTCGACTTGTGCACGGTTGCCTCAATAATTGGCTTCGGTTAACCTATTACAGACGGCTGTGGCGGTGGGGGTGGCTGGCGTTTTTGTTGTCTGCTCTTGGTGGAGCATCGACGCGAGACACATGCATACAATGTGCTGCTGCAGTGTTGATACTGATAAGGTGACGGGCACGTATGCGTTTTTGCTTTGAGGGGGGGAAGGTTCCCACGATTACCGGGAGGCTTTTTTCGGGGGGGTGGGTTGTTGTTGGGCTACTCTCGGAGCTGCGCGCAAGGGTGAGGAAGTATTAAGGTAGTGCGTCGGTTTTCAGTCACGTCAGAGCATCTTGTGATAGCAATGGTTTCCATATTGTGAAGGAGTGAAAACATTGTTCAGGCCTGCCAACCGCGTTGTTATTGGTGTTTTTGGTGGTGGTGGTGGTGGTGGTGTGTACTGTTGGTGGCTGATGATTCATTTCTAGTCGCGTTGGTGAGGGAAAAACAACGGATTCTCGAGAAAATTTACGCGCTTGTTTGTACTGCAGGCTAGCTGGGAAGTCGGAATACCGAGAGAAAATGATTTTGTGCCACACAAGTCAGTTTTCGACTTAATTGTTGGCGTTGGTTTATATTCCTTTCGGTAAAATTGAGAGGGAAAAAATATACCCCGAGAAAATGGAACGGTTTCGGCGTGGACCGGCGGTAGACTATGTCGGAAAAAACGGACGGTTACGCCATGGAATAGCATCACACGAAGTAGACCGGGTCGCTGGGGTAGAGCGTGCGTCCGAATTGCCCTGGACGGAGCTTTTGCGACACGCGTGCAGCATGGTGGTTTTATCTTACTACTGCGCTGCGTTTGATATGCGTCGAGTCCACGAACGGGTTTACGAGAAATACAGTAGGTTCCCTCTATAGTGCCGGTTGGCCGCTATAGTGCCTGCGAAATCGCATGGCACATAAGGGAACAACTAGTAGGTGTATTGCCGGTTGGCCGCTATAGTGCCTGCGAAATCGCATGGCACATATGGGAACAACCAGTATTGGCAGTATGCGGTGTAGTGCCGGTTGGCCGCTATAGTGCTTGCGAAATCGCATGGCACAGATGGGAACAACCAGTAGTGGCAGTATGCGGAGTAGTGCCGGTTGCCGCTATAGTACCCATTTACCGCGAATAGTACCGTTTTCCCGCTATAGTGCCGGTTGCCCGCTATAGTGCCTGCGAAATCGCATGGCACAGATGGGAGCTACCACCGGTAGCAGTATGCGGAGTAATGCCGGTTGCCTCTATAGTGCGGGCATTTCTGGCTGGCACCTACGGGCACTAAAGAGGGACCACTACTGCTGTTAAGTAGTACTCACCGTTCTTACGCGAGCGAAAAAGCCCGCAACTAAACTTAGTACGTACGTGCACCAGATGCCAGGTATCTACTCGTAATGAGCTGCAGGCCTTCTATTATCAAGTACAGTACCAGGCGCTCGGCATCTACTTGCAATGGGCTGCATTGAGTCCATTTTTTTTAGCGTCAGGTTGGCGTGTGCTACATAGGATATCAGTAGTACGTACCAGGTACCAATTGCCCACTGTGTTTTTCGGGCGCCGAACGTTAGTGGGGTGTGACCCCGCCTAGAGTCCCTCGTTTTGAAACCAAAGTAGGCCTTGTTGAAACCCAAACGGGCTATTTAGAACAAAAAAATGGGGCATTTTGAAACTTAAACAGGCTATTTTGAAACGAAAATGGGCCATTTTGAAGCCCCGTGGGTGGGGATCAGATTGTGGTATGTACTAGCTTCAGGTTCGCACGGTGTCGAAGCGCTGCTGCTCCGCTCTGTCGTTGTCTCAGCTGGGAGGGGCGCGGGGGTGGGGGGGGGGGACTCCATGGGAGATTCGCTTCTAGCGGACTTCCCATCTGTGTACTATTATCAATGGTGAGTTGTGGCCACAACACAGATTAGTCCTGCGGGGGTGGATATGCTCTCCCCCCGAAGTTTGCGTGCAGGTCTGGCCCTTGGCTGCATGCGCCTTTTGTTTTTCCCTATAATTGCAGTCTATCCCTAAAAAGTATATATACGTGCTCCTGTCTTTTCGTTTCGGGTTTGTACGCAGTCTGTCGCAATTTTTTGTTGGCTACCCGTTGTTTTGTTTTTCTCATCTGGGTGAGTGTGGATGGCCGTACTCGTGTAACCGTAACATTTTATCATGTCCTCAATGCCGGGGGGCAGCAGGGGCGGAGAGGGGAGAGAGATGAACGGACCTCGCTAAGCAACACCGCACGCACCAGTACAGCTGCAGCTACTGTAGAACAGTACTAGTGTGGTCATGGCGGCTGCCCCGGCGCCTTTGTTACGTACCAGGTATTGTTGTCCTTGTTATGAGGTAGTTGGAGCTGTGTTTCGGTGCCTTTGGCCGAAGCCGATCTCGTGGCCCGCAAAACGCTTGAGATCCTTGTTGGCGTACTATTAATACCGTGCGTTTTCTGGTGATGCGCTTTGTTCAACTTGGCTTACCGCGTACGTACGGGTACCGGTACCAATAGGCGTTTTTTTGTGGTTTTTAGCTAAGCCGTGCGTAACTCGATCGATGAAGGCGGTGAACAAGGAATAAAGGCGTGTTAGTGCAATAGCGGAGAGAACGAGGGGGCAGGTCAGTGTATTAGTAGAGGAAACGGAGGGGGGGGGGGGGATTGGGCAAGAGACGTTTTGTATGTTGTATTTCTGTTTTTGCCACGATGCCCCCTCGGCACAGAATCATCGTAAGATAATCTTTGCAACTCTTACAGTGCCAGTGCTACTGCTACTATTACTGCTACTAATTTCTAGAGGCGTCGGGTTTCGCTGAATTCCAGTGTAAACCTATGAACCTCTTATTTGTTTGCCATGCATAACGAAAAGTGTGTAAAGAGGTGCGTAGAGCTTTCACAGTTCCTTCATATTGAGAGCGGTGTATTTTATGTTTTTCGGCAGAAAAAATGTCGGCGTTTGTTTTGTGGATTCAGTTTTTTTAGACTTCCACCTGCCTACTGTCTGCTTCCAGACGCTGCGTACAAAATGGGGCAGTCAGGCGGGAGATGAACGGCGCCAATAATTGTAGTTGTGCTGATCTGGTGGTCACAGCGTCACGGCGTTCGTGTGTGGAGGGTGTGTATTTGATTGATTTGGGGGGGAGGGAGGGAGACCGCTCGTGGAATCCGGTTACTTTCTGAAGTATCGAAAGCTACTGGTGATACAGAATATATTGAAGGGTCATTAATGCGATACAGCAGCTAATTTACGCAGAAACTAGTTCCGTTTTTGTCTCGGTCTTTGCGATGACGCTCTTCACGAAAGTAAAGAACGCAGGACCTATGGCAGGTACGATAACGTTTATGGGGGCGAACACACGAAAATAACATGATTAAAAGTGTGACTATCACAGGATTAGCGATGTTGATTGCTGGATTTGAATCGGGGTGGTGGTGTTTCTTATGTCGAACTTCATTATTAAAAGGGGGTTGCACGATACACGCGCGTATCACGCACTTTCGCATGCTGCACGCTCACGACATGATGAGACTGCGCTTCTCATTTTTTCTCACGCTAGGCTGTAATCAAGTTAACAGATGTTCGTGGTGAGAGCAATGAGATAGCGGTAGTACCAAATACCAAATACGCTGCACGTTTTTCACGGTGACCGCCGTGGTACCGTATCTAGTGCATCGTACGGGGTGTAGTGCCTTATTTTTGGTTTAACGAATGCGTTTGTTTTGGTTTTACCCTAGCGGATGTGTTTCTTTTTTTTTCTTTAACTGACGATGTTCATACCGTTACGCCATATTGCCCTTGAGGGCCGGTACAACCCTAGGAATAGGATATATAAACGGACTGCGTATTGCTTGGGAGGCCTTGTTCCACAGGAAACCGGGGGCAGTTGCGGTAACGCCTCACCTCCCCTGATCAGATTTCATCGTGACTAGAATTTGAATTAGGATATTGAAGGTTTTGTTCTCGCAACAAAAGACGTTATTATTGGTTCAGTTCCCGAACTCTAATAATAACAAGGTTCTTTTATATCTTGAATAACACACAAAACAAGTGAGTGACGACGAGGACCTGCTCAATACGCAACCTGGCAGGGGATACTTTGTCCCCATATCGTAACAAAACACCTTACAAATGGCGTCGTCGGTAAGACATGGCAACCACCTTACAGTATGTGGATACCATGTCTTCCTATCATCACTAAAATGCATGAATGCCACCCTGCATGCTACCGCCTCCTTCCACACACGTTTCTCTGAGCGGACAGTTGACAAGCCGCCCTTCTCTTGTGCAAAACCCAACACCGAGAACGCATTTGTCGATACTACATGACTCGTTATTTATTACTTGGAGTATATGCGTAGCGGCTGCTCTGCCAAGCTGAAAATTGACAATATCAGCAACATGCCTTACTCATCCTTATCTTTGCGACGTTACGTACGCTACTAAAGATAATCAATCGATGTACGTACATCTTTCAGGCTATCAGTTTTTAACCTACCTCTCCGCGACTGGAGGTATTCGACAAAACTGGCCCTGGGTTGCCCTTATTTCACCACCTCTGAGGAGTTTGAAGCTCAGTCATCTGGTCGGCTTACCCCAGCTGAAAGTACTTGCTTCTCTTTCGTATGCTCGTCTGGCGTAACTCAGCAGGTCCACCAAGCGATATGCGAGCACATCACCAATAATAATAGGTGATGAGCCTCGATTTACGTAATACGTAAACACTAACGCAGGGCAGCGGGTCACTAGTTACGTCTACAGTAGGATTGCACACGCCCCCGAGTTTTACATCCGCTGTTGCGCTGAGCTCATCGTGAATGAGGGGCTCACACGTACCAACAATACCTTTTGAGTAAATGTCGGCGAGGTCTAGCTCAGCTACTTTCGAGTACGTGCATGACTGGTCGAGTCTGGGGCGACTACTTTTTCGTACGTCAGTGTCTACTCCGACTGTTGCCAGCACGTGGGTCTCTGGCCTGACTGCTTTCTTCCAGTTCACCAGGGTGTGCCGCGAATGCTCGACTGCTACATGCGAGAAAAACAACTCTGCTAAACTACATGATCATTTTCAATGTGAATGGCAGCCTTCCCACCGTCTTGAGGAGAGTCTAGCCTTTCAGCGGCACGAACCCCGATCACCTCGACGGCTGGCACGAAAGGCGTTCTTCGCGCCCAACATCTCCCGTCCAGGCAAATTTTCCACGTGCTGGAGGGACAAGTCAGGCCAGTCTGCATCACCACATTAGGGGCGACGACAGCAGTGCAAGAGTCTCTCCAACAGCATTAAGCTGAATATGACGGAGCCAACGAAGACGTAATCCTCTACTTGATTGTGGAGAAACCGACGGCTGTATGCTGATGGTGAAACACACGGAGAGCGCGCGCGTAACTCACAGCAACGGACAAGAGCGGTAAAGGAGCTTGGGTGCAAAATCCTCAGTATCACCAGCGAGACGATCCGCGACACACAGGAGGCACTCGCAACTACGAGCATGGCGTCCAGACAAGATCTAGGCAACCTAGACAAACAAGCTCACGTGACTAAGCAACCCAATCAGAGATAAAAAATTCACGGACGTCGTTCTCCAAGGTCTGACTTGTTGGTAAATCCGTGACTTCTGGAGAAAGAGATACTGTATTAATGAGACCTTGGTTTGGAGAGACAGGTCGGGAAATGGAGTGAAAGAGTGGGGCGAGCACAAAGGCTGCAAGCTCCCACGCCACTTCGGAAAGATGCACACAATCGGACCAATGCAACGTACCGATTACGGCAATAAGCCGTTAATCCGACTTGTAGCAACAAATCGGGAGTATTCTACCTGACAATTGTCTGATGTACCATACATACTCCTACGGTCCAATGTATAGACTAACCCTTAGGTGTGTACAATCTACCGAGCTACCGCAGCACCACAAAGATTATTCCTATGTGCTAGCTCGACAACCTCAGGTCGACAGTTCCGCTATTCAATCATCCAATCAGATGTTCTACCGCAACTCAGTCGATACACAAGCCGCTATCACGAACACCCTCCCTAGGGGCTGTTGTATCTACCAGACCAAAAACATATATCAAAGAAAACAAACAACAACAGCAAAAAAAGTACGACTCAGACTTCTACTTCTCATCCCTCGAGCCAAGTGTAAGGTCGCGGTGAATTTCAAAAAGATCTCTCGGCAGAGCCTTCGTGAGGATGTCCGCATGTTGTTTTTCGCTGGGAACATGCGTGACCTCGATCACACCCTCCTCGGTCAAATTCCTAAGAAAGTGGTGCCTCACGCCGATGTGCTTACTCCTACTCGAGCTAAGCGGATTCTCCGCGAGCGCAATCGCTCCTCCGTTGTCCTCAAGGACGTCGATCTTACGAGGCCTCCTACTAGGCCTCAGGAACTGAAGCATTCCGTTCACAAACAGAGCCTCCTTCACACCATCGCCCATCGCAAGATACTCTGCTTCAGACGTCGACTGTGAAACGCATTTCTGCGTCCTAGAAATCCAAACCACAAGCATCACAGCCACAAACACCATCGCTCCCGAAACTGATCTACGGTCAGTGGCCTCGCTCGCAAAGTCGGCATCTACGTACACCAACGTGCCTACGTCTACCGAACTGTCCTGCTTGAACTTCAGAGTTAGATGCGCCGTTTCCAGAAGATAATTCAGGATCTTCTGGGCTGCCTTCCAGTGGCTTCTCTTTGGCTCGTGAGAGTGCATCGCCACAGCCCGCACAGCATTCGAGATGTCGGGTCTCGTCTGGCTGGCGATCCACATCAGGCTCCCCATCACCTCTCGGAACGGCACATCTCCTGCCCCCTCATCCTCCTTCAAGGACCTGTTATCGTTGGCAAGGGAAGCAGGGATCGAGATGGTGCGACAAATATTGAATCTCTCGAGAACACTCCTGATGTGACTTTCTTGAGAAATCTCAATCGTGCCAGCCTCGCGGTCGCGCATAAATTCGCAACCAAGAAAGAACTTTTAGACCTCACCCAAATTCTTCGTAGGAAGAGAGTCACCTAGTGCTTCCATAACCACCTTAGCCAGACTCTTAGTTCTTGCATACAGAGTATCATCCACGTGAATCGCGACCATCCCCACCACCTCGTCTCCCATCATGAAACGCAGGACACAGGGGTCAGACATGGACTGCTCGAAACCAATCCTCTGCATGTCCGACACCAGCCTCTTGTAGAATGTTCTAAATGCCTGCGTCAATCCATACAAGCTCTTGTTCAAACGGGCAACCTTTCCTGACATCGAACCGCAGTCAGGAGGCAACTTCATGAACACCTCGTGATCCAATTCCGACTGAACAAACGCTTGCTCAATATCCCAGTGGAGTAATTCCAAGTTGTACGTGCTCGCCAACGCTACTAACAATTGCTGAGATGCAGCATTTGCGTTTGGGGCGAGAAAGTCTCAGGATAATCCACACCATACTTCTGCTTGAAGCCCTTCGCTACAAGCCTAGCCTTGGCCTTTACTATCATCCCTGTTTCATCTGCTTTCCATTTGAAAACCCATCTAGCATCAATCACATTACAGCCTACTGGGACCTTTACTGCTAACGTGAACGTTCCTGCTCTTATCAAGCCTTCAATTTCGGCAGACTTGGCTACCTCCCAACTCTTGGTGTACTTTGATTGCTAGGCTTCTTGATAGCTACCAGGCTCTGACTCAACATCCTGAACCAGTTATTTCGGCAATTTGATTCCATCACCTGCTCTCTGCTCCGCTACAAGTGCATTTACTATCTCTGATGCGGAGATGGGTCCTAGGGTGGCCACAAGGCCGGGTACGCTTTGCTGGTTAACTACACGGGTTTGCGCGCGAGTTCTACTGTCTCTTACTTCATCATTCTCATGCGCAGGAGCATTGAAGTCAGCAAGCTCAGCGACATGCCGCGGACGATGAGCGGCTGGAGGGAGTGCCTCCGCCTCTACCGGCCCTCCCGACCCTATCGACTCTACATCATCATGCCCTCCCAGCCCAATCGACTCTACCTCATCATCCTCTCCCGGATTCCCCATCTCTACCTCCCCTGCCTCCTGCCCTCCCTGCCCCTCCCCATTAGTCTCAGGCGCTGGAGAAGACACAGACGGGGCTGCTCTATCAGAGGAATTGTTCACGGGCGAAGACGGTTCAGAGGGGGAATATGAAACAGAGGGGGATTGGCCTACACTGCCTGCATCAATGCTGACAACCTCATCGATTCCTGCACCAGAAGCCGTTACGTCACGTGTGTGGGCAACTCCTCTCCCAACAATCGGCCACACCTCGGCTTCTACATCGTGGTCACTTTCCTCCCCTCCCTCCTCTGCGACCTCTGTCGGCAAGGAAGGTTGCAGTGGAGGGAGCTGTGACGGCAACACCTCCCACGTCACATCTCTTGTTTCCTGAATAGTCCCAGCCCTCGTAAGTACTCCATGACAATCACGGGGGTGGTCTCTCGAAGGACCGACATAAAAGCAACTCCCACCTTTCGGTAACAGCTTCGACGGTCGCTGCCACCTGCAGTACGCCGGTATAAAAAACGGATACGGCCTAGCAGGACGAGGTTCTCTATAACACATCTCATACGGTGACTTAGATTCAGGGTTAGCAGAACATGCGGTGTGGTCAATTGCTTTGCAAGCCCAGTGCAAAGCTTCAGCCCAGAGTTTGCCAGTCTTAGGTAAATGCACATGCCCAAAAAGAGCTTTCGCCAGAATACGAGCCGTCATCGCGGCCTCCCCAATCAATCCCAACTCACGCTCTGCAACACCATTATATTGCTGATTATAAGCCGGAGTGAACTCTTGTTTGATCAAAAGCTCATTGCACACAGATGCGAATGCCCCCCCGAAAAACTCCTTTCCATTGTCAGATCTAACCATCTCAACCAATGATGGGATCCCATCACCACGCACACTCGGTAAAACTTCAGAAAGCACTGCCAGCGTCTGATTTATTTCTCAGGAAATACACCCATGCACGCCTTGTGCAATTATCCTTCTCAATCATGGGGTAATGTTTACCCCCTACGGACGCAACGTCCTTCCTCCCTCCCAGGTCAACAAAAACTCTGCCTAACTTTTTTTATGATCTACGTTTAGTTTCATGAGAAATTCCTTTCCTAAAAGTTTTCGACATTGAACATCCCGTACAAGCATGCATGTCACCAACCGACTCGGTACCTAGTCGCTTTGCAGTAGTGCGAAGCAATTCCTCGTGCGAATGATCATAAATCTTGTGGAACTCGTTCACATCCATCGTGGTTTCATGCTTGGGGTTCGAAGGAGTGAGGGCAGCCAACACCGTACCAACAGAGTATTTTCCTATACGATACGCAGTCGCAATCAGCATGCCATCGAAGTTCGGAAAAGTGACTTGTCCTTGAAAAGCAGTCATAACACCATCATCAGGACCACCAAGGCCATTCCATGACTTGCCATCAAAATCTGCGCTCGGAGAAAACAGGTTGTATCCCAAGTTGGGGGAGTACAACACGTTCTTCAGCTCTACGCAAAACTCGCTGTCAGCAGTCACAAACACCAACTCCATTGTTCAAGAGAATTCTACCTCACAAGACACGCCACCAATCCCGTTAACGTTTTTCTGGCAAGGCTTCAAATCCTCCATGCAAGCGAGAGAATCTCTCGTGTGTGAAAAGCAGTGCCCGTATCCGCATACCAATCCTCGAAATACTTAGAGTTGTTAACAGCGTTTATAATCATATCTTTGTTGACAGCGCTCGAAATCAGATCATCTCGTGATGTTAGCAGACACTTCAAACCAGAAACATCGTATATCGTACTGCCCAACTCTTCACATGTCTGCACAATCACATCATGCCGGCGTGCTGGAAGACACTCCAAATATGAAACGTCAGACTTCTCACCGCTCTCATCCTCGTCGGCCTCGGATTTCCCAGTCTGTGTGGGATGAGCGATGATGCGAGCCAGGCAGTCCTTCCTCAAGTGACCCTTCTCCCCACGCTTGAAACGCTTCCCCTGAAAAGTCTTTTTCTTGGACGAATCAGACTCGGAGTTAGACTTTGGCTTGTTGGTGTGCTTCTTGCTACTCTTCCTCTCAGTCCTAGACACCAGTGCAACACTACTGTGCTTCTTCGAACCACCCTGTGCCTGCAAGTCTAGGTAACGCTCACGCTCTCTAGTTTCGATGAACGATGGGTCATTCGGACAGAACACCACAGGAGTCTCACGCAAAGTCTTGTACTCGGGGGACAGTCCTTCCAGCATCAGATTGCACACCTTCCTGTCATATTTCTTGACTTCAAGCATTTGCAGAACACCAAGCGTCTCTCTCATGGATGCAAAGAAGGTTGCGGGATTTTCGTTCGAACGCGTGCGCAGTGGCTCCAGTCTCTCCTCCTGCACACGACTCTGACTCTGGCTACGGCAGAAAATGATCCTTTAGCACACGAAACGCCTTGCTGGGGGAACAAGGGTGCCTAGCCATGGTTTTCAGACTATCCTTCTTCAAGCAGTCGAACAGAAACCACCAAGCCATCTCCGCCTGACGAATCACACCCACATTGAAACCCTTCTCTACCCAGGGGGTCAAGTCAAAACCAATGTCTACCATCGGAATCTCAATCTCGGGAACAAACGCCTCATACAGGTTGTTGTGTCGGGCACTCATCAGAAAGTTCTGCGACCATGAGGGGTACGACACGACGCTGCCGTCAAAAACAGGTGCTTTGGGAACTTTAAAAGGACCCCTACCCAACTTCTCTCCTGTGTCAGTAATGTCAGCCCCAGGAATCAGTGTGCTTCCACTGGCGACGTTTTCCCACCACTCACTCGACAGAGAAGGAGCGGGCGGAACAGCGGACTGGCTACCTACAGCAGCCCTACCGACAGTCCCGTGAATCGAACCAAATTTTACTGCAGGGACAGAGGAATGATTTTCAGCAGATACATGGGGGTTCAAGCCTGAGCTAACACTTCTACTCCGAACCCGCATGCTGAACACGCCAAAGCCTTGGGCATCGCCGCCCGTACTTCCCGCGGCCCCGCCGGTGGCACCCGATTGGTGCGCACCAGCCTCTAGTCCGGTGTCTCTAGATGCAACACGCTCAGAACCAGAGGACTCCACTTCCTTTCCTTGCTGCATCTCAACGAGCGACTTTAGTAGATTTTGCTGAGATTACACTAGAGTCGCAAGCTCAGAAAACTGTGTCTCTAAAGAACCCATCCTCTCACCAACCTCCTGCGATCCACCCTGAGATGGGTTGACCGCAGGATTCTCGTTCCCCAGTTCAGCCATGATGAGACAGGGTGATCAAGCCTTCCTCGACAGACCAGTCGAGCAAGTCTAGGGGAACGAAGCAGCAGCCGACTGATGCGCTATAGCGTGTTGGTAAATCCGTGACTTCTGGAGAAAGAGATATTGTATTAATGAGACCTTGGTCTGGAGAGACAGGTCGGAAAGTGGAGTGAACGAGTGGGGCGAGGACAAAGGCTGCGAGCTCCCACGCCACTTCGGAAAGATGCACACAATCGGACCAATGCAACGTACCGGTTACGGCAAAAAGCCGTTTATCCGACCTCTAGCAACAATACGGGAGTATTCTACCTGACAATTGTCCGATGTACCATACATACTCCTAGGGTCCAATGCATAACCCTTAGGTTTGTACAATCTACCGAACTACCGCAGCACCACAAAGATTATTCCTATGTGCTAGCTCGGCAACCTTAGATCGACAGTTCCGCTATTCAAATCATCCAACCAGATGTTCTACCGCAACTCAGTCGATACACACGGCCGCTACCACGAACATGACTGAGGAGTACCGGGACATCAAGCTGATTCCTTGGAGAAAGAGCCAAACTTCGATCTTCCGAATATTCAGTGTGCCTACGGCACCTCTACCTGGACGAGCTGTCGCACAACAAGGCGGATAGGATCGCTGCATGTGGCACGGTTATGGCGTACATAGCAAGAACAGTGTCACCTGCTGATCCCAGCTCCATCGTCTGCCACAACCGCGGTAAGGCGAGGAACTACAGGAGCGGCTGCGCCGTGCCTGCGGGTCCACGGTGACACCAAACACCAACAAGCTCGCCAGCAAAAAGTTGGATCGAGGAGTGGTCCTACGCGAAAGGAGCTCCGCGCTCACAGACGGGTAGGACGCGCACGGCGGTTGGCTGACACTGTGCTGAGCGTCCACCCCGCCAAGAAGACACCGGAAATATGCAGGACGTTACTTTCGACGACGACGACGACCAGAGCTTAGACTTGCAAAACAATTTCAGGGACCATTGGACACCATCATCGCCAGACGTCGCCACGTCAACGAGGGGTCGCCGGCAAAACGCTTCACGGAATCGCTGGAAAACCAAACGTGTGAAATTATCGGAAGGACAACGTTCGGAATCGCTCCAGCGCTGCAGCAATTATCCGTGGGACTGCCGAAGCTTCTGGAGTCACCGCGCAACAACACTAATGACCTCGTGTCTTCAAAGCGTACTCTCGGAATCAGGCCATAGTGTCATATATTTATTGGGATTGCCCGGAGAGAGCGTCTTCTGGAATCGCCACATCACCACCAAGCATCTCAGGCTGCTGGAACATCGATTCTGAGATGGCTGGACATCCTCATATTTTAGGACCGGCCAGAAATCGTTTCTGGGGTGATTGAATATCATCGCCAACGGGGCCGTGCGAGCTTCATGTCTGGGGTCAATTCACCATAATCTGAATCGCCAGGAGGACTCTTACCTCGCTTGTGGTCGCACAAGCTTTCTGGTAAGATTGTTTTTGAAATATCACCACGCGTATTCAGTGTATGGGGGGCGGGGCAGAAACGCGGTGGCTTCTAGATGCTTCGATTTTCTGGTAAAAAAAGGCACCATTGAATATTGTATATTCTTGAGATAGATGCGGTTGCGAGTTTTGGCAGAAGCACCTCTTGCTTCTCTCTGAAGCAAAGCTGCCTTCAGTTGTTCATTCGCCCTTTGGGCAGTACGATAACGATATGAACTGTGTTTCGCACGCAAATGGTTCTAGTTAACACTGCTGTTCGACTGTATTATTTCGTTAGTAAAACCCACGGCTAACGACAGCTGTTAAGATACGGCCTCGAAAGGCCTGTAACTACCCGAATTTGAGATCATTTGAATGGTTTCGTATGATAAGGATGGCGTTTGATATTCGGGATAGTCAGGAAATAGATCGGAGGCACCTCCGATCTCAGGTGCCAGCCGGGGCTCTGGTGGAAACTAATAAAAAGCTACGTCTCTCCTAAGGCTAAGAAAGTGAGTACTCTCCGAGGAACTGCTCAAATGGCAGACCTGCAGGGGACACTCTGTGTCCCCGCCAGGGGACACTCTGTGTCCCCGCCCAATACCCTTACAATGTGGCGTCGTCTTTGGCTTGACTTGCTATTGTGGCAGCGTTCCGCCAATCTCTCCAATAGTTGTGTTCGTAGCGATTTTTATTTTGTTTTCCATCGAGCCTACGACCCCTGTTCCTTCACGGGTGGCTTCTCAATGAAGGGAGCGCCCTTCCTCCTCCAACGGCGATCACCACAGCAGCGAGATGGGAGAGGTCCCTCCCGTTGGTCTGAGTTTGGCGACGGGAACCCACGCTTCCAGCGCCGTTTCCCTCAGCCGCGGCATAAACTCGGCAATGGGGGTACGCGCTCCAAACGCCGCCCCCATCAACCATGGCACGGGGGAGCCTGCGCTTTGCGCGTCCCCCCAGGCACGCGTCGCGCAGCAATATAGCTGCGATGACGGCGCGTCGCCTTTTTACGCGAACGTGTTCATCCTCCCCTCTCCCTGACCAGGCGGTGGCGGTCGGTTCGAGGTGTGGAACGGCCGACCCTCAAACACTTTTTCTGACCACGAGGTGGCGGTCGATTTGAGGTGTGGAAAGGCCAACACTAAAACACCGAGATATTTTGCGAGGCTCAATCCGGTGTTTGCTCGCGATGGCAGCGGGCGCTCTTATTTTTCTTTTTTCTTTTACATCAAGGAGGAGTCGACAAGATTGGCTACCTCGTCTCCCTTCTCCAAGAGGCCTAACGGAAAAGAGCCTCCTCGGGTAAAAACATTTTTGTCACCTGCCCGAGCCCCGCTCCAAAAGACGCCCACAGGGTCTACGGACCCTGCTTCGTCTTTTAGCATGCTAACCCACGTGCCTCAGGCTACGTCTGCCCCAGTGGTGCAGGAAGCAGACCCGACACTCTGCGACGGGTCAGTGGAGACGCCACGGCCTCCAGCCTGATCAGCTGGACGCTATTCCCGTAATTTTCCGGAAAAATCGTGCCTCTTGTCAAGCAGAAACAGCTCAGAGCTCCTGTCCCTTCGGGCGCAGTCAGAGCAATCTCTTGCCATTATACGCCAAAGAGCGAAGAGGCCACGGCGTGAGAAAGCGTGGGTTCGGACTCGCGTCGTGCTCCCGAGGCCTGGTGTTTCTGAGGGAGACACTACAGGTGCAAAGTGCCGAGGACTGGTGTTCCCAGAGGGAGACATTGCAGACCCAAATGCCCAACGAGGCTACCGACGGGTTGGCACCGTCGGTGTCGGACTCTTTTTCAGGTGCAGTGAGGGCAGCTTCTCACGAATTTCCACCAGTGAGTGAGGAGGACACGAGGCGAGAAACCGCGGGTTAGGACTCGCATCATGCTCCCGAGGCCTGGTGTTCCCGCAAGGGGACACTACAGGTCCAAAGAGACGAGGACTGGTATTCCCAGAAGAGCACATTGCAGACCCGAATATCCAACGAGGCTACCGACGAGTTGGCACCGTAGTATTCCCAGAAGAGGACATTACAGACCCAAATACCCAACGAGGCTACCGACGGGTTAACACCGTCGGCTTTTGGGCATTCTTCGGGCGCAGTTAGAGCGGATTCTCGCCTTTTTCCGCCAACGAGCGAAGAAGACCCGAGGCGAGAAACCGCGGGTTCGGGTTTGCGTGGTGCCCCCGAAGCCTGGTGTTCCCGGACGGGGACATTGCAGGCCCAAATTCTAACACGCCGTTTGACCCTTCTGTCGAATACTCCACAGGCAAAGTGGTGTTGTTCTGGCGGCCTCCATCCTATTTTTCACCGTGGTCCCCTTCGTCGTTTGTCGTGGACGACGTGCCATATTGTTGCGCGGAGCAGTACACGATGGCCGGTAAGACCAAGCTTTTCCAAGACCATCGAGCAGTGGAGCCCATCATGTCGTCGCCTAGTCCAAGCACACGCAAACGCATCGGTTGAGGCGTGCGCGATTTCGACTCCGGCGTTGGGGACAGGGAGAAGCAAAACGCCGTGTTATGTGGCACCTACGCCGAATTCACGTAGTATCCAGCCATAAGAAAATAACCTTTTGAGCTATGACAACAAGCTTCTAGCTGAATCCAGTCCTCTGGACCCAGTTTGGGGCATTGGTCTCCGGGTGGATGATCCCAGGGCCAAAAGCCCATGCCAGTGAAGATAAAAGAGTTGTTCGGTGAAGTACTTTATGCCGTTCGCGAAGCTATTCGCGACTGTGAGACCGGGTCGGCGCACCCGGCCTCCCCTAGACGGTTCCGCACCTGCGCTGCAAATGCAAGAACCAAGAAATCTCGTCCGCGCCGCGGCCGGGCCCTTAGCAGCGGCCAGCACTCGCAAAGGTTCCCCTTCGGATTTTCTGACCTGTTTCTCGGGCGCGTTCGCCAACAAAAAGCAGTGAAGTTTTGGAGATAGCTTCTAGCGTCGGCCCTGACCTTTCGCTGTCAGAACACGGCCCCTGTTTCGTCGGGGGTACTGTGACGCTGGACGACGTTTCGTTCACTATGAAAATCGCGTATGTCAGTCGAGCAACGCTCGACTCGGACAGGCACTGGACTCCTCTAGATTTGGGGACCGGCAGCATTGTTTGGGCTCCCAAACGCCTCCGAGGTACTGTGGGGAACGAAGTTCCGCATATCCTCCGGCCACAAGACACAGGAGAGCATTGGCAAAGTGGGGACCCTCAATGCACGAGTCCAGCGGTAGCTTGAGTTTGTCACCGCGTGCTATTGCACACTCGAGTACCGCAAAGGCAGCGCCAACGGCATCGCCGGTTTTCTGGCCCGCTTTCCAGAGCCTTCTACGGAGTACGACCACAGCGGCTTGACAAACCTCAACCCCGTGGGATTGACAAGCCCCAACCCCGTTGGAGATAGCGGTATCTACCTCCTACGGACCGGCGGGCTGCGCGTCCTTTCCTCGCCGATCCCAGGGGTCGGTTTGGGGGGACTCGTGCCCCACACCGAAAGCACTGCTTTGGGCGGACTCGTGCCCGGACCGAATGCACTGCCTTGGATGGACTCGTGCCCATCGCCAAAAGCACTGTCTTGTGTGGGCTCGTGCCCCGGACTGAACATGCTGTCTTGGGTGGGCTCGCCCCCACCTCTGCCGCATTTCACGATTTTCGCACACACGAGCCACGTATGAGGATTGACGGCCTTTCTGCTTCCCCCGGGAGATGCATCGCTCGTCTTTCTGCCTCCGTCGCCACTCCGAAGGCTATACCAGCCGCTGGTCGATTTCGCCTGCGCTGACACCGTTTTCGCTTTGGTGTTTGCCATACCCATCGAGGGCGGCACGGGCTCCGCAGACGCCCTGGCTGCAGCGACGCCCATCGAACAGCCGACTTCTCTATCAAGGACTTCTACAAAAAAGACGGACTCCGCCGCGACCACCGGTTAGACTGTGTCCGTCTCTGCTTTGCTTGGCACTCCAGCCCCTCCGTCGTCGACGACGCGGCGACGAACAGCGACAGCAACCGGTAATGCACCCCCGCTGTAGATTATGGATTCGGGCCCGGCGGGGCCCCTCGGCCATCTTCCAGACGAGTTACAACCCCGCCGCGAGTCCCACGGCCGCGGCCGGCTCCGCCCGCCGCCGCGACCCCTGGTCTTGCCGACTCGCCGGTCCGCACGGTAACACTTCCGTCCGACCGCGGCCACGCAGAGCTTATGGGAACTCCTCTCTTAGGGCTCACGCGTTCTCCTGATGACACGCCGATTGCACATACAAGGTCGGATGCCCTCGGCGACGCTGCTGAATTGCGGTTCGCTGATTCCGTCGCACGTTATTCACATGCCGATTGGAAGCGAGAGCAGCACGCTGAGCCGACGTGCCATGCCATGATGCGTTACATCTCTATCAGCCTGCCATCGGTCCTGCCGCCTGACTTTTTGGCGTGCTACCCCTCGCACAAGCGTCCTTTCCTCTCAGACATTAAGGAGCTGGCGGGTAAGGGTCGACTACATACAACCGAAGACGATATCGTCCTACTCGTCCGTAACCCGACACTGCCACCGACAAGGTCTGACAATCCCAACTCTGTGGGGCGAGCTACTTGCTTGCTAAACGACGAGCCGGTTCGCATCTACGTCCCCCTGCTCATGCGCCCTTGGATCATGCAAGCTTGTCATTCGACGGCCTCTTGCCACCTTGGCACCACGCGCACGTTGCGCATGCTGGAGCGGTTTCATTGGTGGATTGGCATGAATGTGTGCACCCGGTGGTGACTTCGCCACCGCTTGAAGTGCCAGACGCGGAAAACCCCACGGCTGACTGTCCACAGGCCAATCATCTCAATGCCTCTACCGGAAGGTCCAGGTGTCGCCGTCAGTGTTGCCTACTTCGGCTCCCTCCCGGTCACACCACGAGGCAAAGCCTACATCCTGCTGTTCACCGATCGCTTCAGTCGTCGAGTCGACATGTTCCCCGTCACTGACCCTGAGTTCACCGCGGAGGGAACAGCCAACATCCTGGTGAACCAATACATCCCCTTGTGGGGGTGCCCGCGCACCATATTCTCGGCAAACGGCCTGCAGTTCTGCTGAAAGCTTTCACAAGCTGTATTTCAGCTGTTGGGTGTTACAAGCTCCTATCATCCCAACGGTAACACGGAGGTGTTCAGCGGGTAAACCACATATGACCCACATGCTGGCTATGGTCGTCAACGAGCGACAAGACGACTGGGACTTTCATCTGCTATACGTCGAATTCGCTCACAAAAATTCCGTCAGCGCGGCGACGGGTCTGGCACCCAACGAGGTCCACCTGGGCAGACTCCCACGTCTACCCCTGACGGTTTTCGACCGCACTGGCGTCGTGGGACACCAGAGTCTGGCCCGTGACCACCTGGCCTATTGCGACGTGGCCACCGACTGCAAAAGCGCGCGAACGACATTGTCAGCGCACACCACGCCCTCACCGTTTCTCGTGTTAACCGCAGAAACTCCGCCCTCACCGACGCGCTGCGTCCAGCACCTAACTTCGCCACGGGTGGATGGGCATTGGTGTACAACTCTGCCTCCACCATCCGCCAGGGATGTGAAGGCGAACACCGACGCCAAGGTACTCAAGGCCAAACTCGCGCTTAACTGGACGGGCCCGTACAAGATACGCTAGGGTACTCAAGGCCAAACTCGCGCTTAACTGGACGGGCCCGTACAATATCCTGGCAGTCGGTCCCTGCTCCGCCGCCGAGACCCCGGACGGTTCGCCGCTCGGGAGCAACCTCCTCTTTTTGGAGCTCCCTTCCGACCTGCCCGGTTCGGACGCTCGTCGGCGTGTGGCCATCGAGCGCTGCAAACCCTGCGCCAACCCCGACGACAGCGGGGACATGCCAAATACCTACCGGCGGGGCTGACGCAGTACGTGCTCAACATTTTTTCCAAGAAGTCCCCGCCGTACCACGTCACTCAAGACGACATTTCGAACCCCCTTCAACGGCTGGAGGTGGAGCAGATCACCGGTCATCAGTCGGTACGGGGGCGAGGTGGCGTCATCGCGGTGCTATGCAAGACGCATTGGGCGGGACTCTCCGAACCTTCCTGGGAGCGGGAAAGGGACCTCCACCTTTCCCGCTCCCACATCTTGCGTTATTGGGCCGGAGCCAGGACCAACACCGCCAATCCAACCGCCTCTACCGCCAAATGCGGATCGGGGCGGCACAGCACGAGCTCTCCCGCAACAACGGGGAACGTTTCCTAGCGCCGGGCTACGCTTGTCTTCCCCGCGCCGATTGGCTCCGTCGCTACCACGTGCTTCCTAAGGGAGTCCACTTTTGGTACAAGGGAGACGATGGGTTATGGTGGCTTGAAAAAATCAGCGCGAGCACTACCGAGGACAAGGTATACCTGGTCCGCTTTCTGGACGACCCGGGGCTGATTAAACTTCTTCTTCCCCTGACGCGCTACACGAGTTCGACGGGAGTCGTACGAGGCTCTTGGTGCCTGGACATTCACATCGCCAGTGCGTTTCCTCGGGGGATCCAACGTAACGTAGATGAATCTCGAGGCGCGGCCGTGGCCACTTGACTTTCAAGCCGCCACCGCTCCTCGATAGTTCTCCTTTTTGTTTTGGGCGTTATATGAATTTTGAGTCTTTGTCTTTGGGTTGTTTGAGGTGTCCTGAGAATCTTCGTCGAGTTTTGGAGCGGTTCTTTCCATTTTTGTTTCGTCCTGCCGAACTCCCTGCTCAGTGCCGGGCCAGGGTTCGGGTAAAACGCCGATATCTGAGGCGCAGGGCTGTCGCTTTTTCGTCGTTGTTCAATCTCGCCCTGCCGACGCCCTCCTCAGCCCAGCGCCGAGGGGCGACCTGGGTACCCTGTTCGCGCATAACGTGGTACAGGGCTATGTACGGGCCTGCGTGTCATCTTGATATTTTTTTGTGTGTTGTATTTCTTCTACTTTGTTTTTCGGTTAAACGCTTCCCCCCCTCGCGGGGCTGTAGGTTCGGCCACTTTCCATCTAGGGTATTTGTCGTTTCCTCGTCTAACCCCCCGCCATGCCGATGGCCCGCGGGAGGTTTTTGGAATGAATTCTCCCTTGTGTTAGCGCCTGTGTTTCCCTCCATATCGACGATGACTCGCCTCGCCATAGTGCCTTTTCTGTGGTTGGTTTGCCGTAGAGCCTTTCCTGCCCCCCCCCCGCCACACCGGCGGTATGCGGCAGGCTCTAGAGCCTTTTCTGCCCCCTTCCCGCCACACCGGCGGTACGCGGCAGGTTTTGATGGGTGGCTTTGGCCTTGTTGTAGGGTCTGCGTTCCCTTCAACTGCTTTTCTTCGCGTGTTCCTGGATCCATAGCCAGACCGTTAGAGGTGTGGGAGTGGGTTTTGAGGAGCCGCATCTTCGACTCACGGTCTAATTCGTATAACCGGAGTTTCCCCGAATCTCCCATATTTCTGCATATGAGGCTCATCAGGGTGGGCTAGTGTTAAGATACGGCCTCGAAAGGCCTTTAATTTTTCGTATTGAGATAATTTGGATGGGTTTTGTATGATGAGGTTGGCGTTGTATATTCGGGATAGTCAGGAAATAGATCGGAGGCACGTGCCTCCGATCTCAGGAGCCATCCGGGGCTCTGGTGGAATCGAATAAAGCTACGTCTCTCCTAAGGCTAAGAAGGTGAGTACTCTCCGAGGACTTGCTCAATTGGAAGACCTGCAGGGGACACTCCGTGTCCCCGCCCAATACGCTTACAATAGCTCATCTACACAAGTTTTGAACGCTTGAACTATAGAGGATAGCTCCCCTACACATGTTTTGCCGGCTTGAGCTATAGACGATAGCTCATCTGCACATGTTTACCCGACTTGAGCTGTAGACGGTAGCTCATCGGCACATATTTTCAAAGCTTGAGCTATACAGGATAGCTCATCCGCACATATTTCACCAAGGTGAGCCATAAGAGCTACATGAGCTAGCTGATTTGTCCTGGAATGAGCTATATGAGGTACATGGGCTATACATGTTTCCCCAGCTCGAGCTATAGACGATATAGCTTATCTGCACATGTTTTGGAAGGGTGAGTTATCATCGATAGCTCATCCGCACATGTTTGCTCAGGATGAGCTATACGAGCTAAATGAGCTAGCTCATTTGGCCCCGGATGATCTGTAGGAGCTACATGATCCGCATATATTTTCAGTGCTTGAGCTATAGGCGATAGCTCCTCTGCACATGCTTTGAGCGCGTGAGTTATACACGATGGATGAGCTAGCTCATTAGCTGTCCGGGGTGTGCTACGTTTATATACCCCAAGTGCTTGTGATTCCATTATTTTTTTTCCTAGGGCATCGCACCGCATTGTGAGGGTCTTGAGCTGTGATCGATTGATCGTACATCGCGCACTCTCTCCCTTGCTCTCCTCGCCTGTGGTGGTGGTGGTGGTGGTGGTGGTGGCGGTGGTGGTGGTGGTGGTGGTGGTGGTGGTGGTGGTGGTGGTGGTGGTGGTGGTGGTGGTGGTGGTGGTGGTGGTGGTGGTGGTGGTGATGGTGGTGGTGGTGGTGGTGGCGGTGGTAATGGTGGAGGTGGTGGTGGTGGTGGTGGTGGTGGCGATGGTGGTGGTGGTGGTGGCGGCGGCGGTAGTGGTGGTGGTGGTGGTGGTGGTGGTGGTGGTGGTGGTGGTGGTGGTGGTGGTGGTGGTGGTGGTGGTGGTGGTGGTGGTCGTGGTGGTGGTAATGGTGGCGGTGGTGGTGGTGGTGGTGGCGGTGGTGGTGGTGGTGGTGGTGGTGGCGGTGGTGGTGGTGGTGGTGGTGGTGGTGGTCGTAGTAGGAGCAGGAGTAGGAGGAGTAGGAGTAGCAGTAGTAGTAGTAGTAGTAGTAGTAGTAGCAGCAGCAGCAGCAGCAGCAGCAGCAGCAGTAGTAGTAGTAGTAGTAGTAGTAGTAGTAGTAGTAGTAGTAGTAGTAGTAGTAGTAGTAGTAGTAGTAGTAGTAGTAGTAGTAGTAGTAGTAGTAGTAGTAGTAGTAGTAGTAGTAGTGGTACTAGTAGTAGTAGCGGTAGTGGTAGCGGTAGCGGTAGCGGTAGCGGTAGCGGTAGTAGTAGTAGTAGTAGTAGTAGTAGTAGTAGTAGTAGTAGTAGTAGTAGTAGTAGTAGTAGTAGTAGTAGTAGTAGTAGTAGTAGTAGTAGTAGTAGTAGTAGTAGAAGTAGTAGTAGTACTAGTACTACTAGAGTACTTGTAGTAGTAGTAGTAGTAGTAGTAGTAGTAGTAGTAGTAGTAGTAGTAGTAGTAGTAGTAGTAGTAGTAGTAGTAGTAGTAGTAGTAGTAGTAATAGTAGTAGTGGTAGTAGTAGTAGTGGTAGTAGTGGTAGTAGTAGTGTAGTGGTAGTAGTAGTAGTAGTAGTAGTAGTAGTAGTAGTAGTAGTAGTACTTGTAGTAGTAGTAGTAGTAGTAGTGGTAGTAGTGGTAGTAGTAGTAGTGGTAGTAGTGGTAGTAGTAGTAGTAGTAGTAGTAGTAGTAGTAGTAGTAGTAGTAGTAGTAGTAGTAGTAGTAGTAGTAGTAGTAGTAGTAGTAGTAGTAGTAGTAGTAGTAGTAGTAGTAGTAATAGTAGTAGTGGTAGTAGTAGAAGTAGTAGTAGTAGTAGTGGTAGTGGTAGTAGTAGTGGTAGTAGTAGCAGCAGTAGTAGTAGTAGAATGTTATAAGGCCTAGTTTGGAGAAGCTATAGGTTAACCTTTTGCAAGTGTTTAAACGGACTAATACGCCACTGACACCTTAACCAATGGCGTCGTCGGCAGGACCATGGTTGTTTTGGGTCGTGGGTTCGATTCCCACCATCTACAATGATGAACTTCTTCAGACTTTCCCCATGTCGAACTTGAAAAATACTCTCCCCGGTATCCCCAGGAAATGAAACCGCTTGGATATTGACAGGTCCGCCCGTATATCCGGCCGACCTGCTATCCCGCCATTTTTTTGGGGGGGGGTGTTATAAGGCTTACTTTGGGTAAGCTATAGGTTAACATTTTGCAAGTTGCCAAACGGACTAATACCCCACTAACACTTAGCGAGTAGTAGGAGCAGTAGGAGTAGTAGTAGTGGTCGTCAGCCGAGGCCCGAGGCAGGTCACAATCATCACAGCAGTGAGTGACCGATACGAAGTATTATTAGTTGTAAACTCCCCCCTGCATCTATGGTATTAACACTACGGCTACGCACGGAATCAGGACACTCCCCGGCGGCAGCGAACAAGCTGCCGCCTGTACACGGCGGGTACTACACACCATGTGACATCAGTGTGCATTGCGAGGGGACTCAAGTATTTATTTTGATGAATGTTATGCTTGTCACCCGACAAGACGCAGGGTGGGTGTTAATAGTCGCCAAACACGACAAACAAGCGGATGTCAAAGACCACTCTTCTCGACCTAATAGTTCCTTCGCTGGAGGTAAGCAACGAACGGCCTTTAGACTTTACCAACGCCCTATGAAGCGAGTCTAGAAAACGATCTCAAAACTAACGCCTTTTCATTTTCTATACATCGCAAATGCTACTATTTCAATACTACTACCAATACTGCTACATGTCCTAGGTACGAGGGATCCGGCAAACAATCAAATCATACAGATATGGTATCATAGCTCCTGACGTCGCCGGCAAAGCGAACGAAGGCGTTGTTAGAGTTGTGCGAAGTTTCCAACCTATAAAAACTATCCTAGTCTAGCTCCAAGTGTTTTGTCCCCATGTCGGGACTGCGGTGCTGAAACGGTTATAATCGATGAGCAGAGAGGGTTTGACGCTGAATGAATGAACCCTCTTTTTGTTTGTTAACTTATTTGCTTGCCATCCGACACTGCAGCACATACATGATAAGCTTCAACGTTGACCACACCCATAACATTCCCGAAAGAAAAAAAAACGCGGAGGAAACAAACGGAAATCTGTTACGTAGCTAAAGTATAACCCCCTTCCATGCCCACCTCCCGCTCTAGCTTGATCTACAGTAGTAGTAGTACTCCATTTGTTATCCTTGCTTCCTCCTTCTCAATTAATACATGCTCATTACATTACATTCTTGCATCCTAACCCGCATCTAAGCTCCATCCCTACGCCATCGGGTTGGGTTTGTCACCCCGCCTCCCCCCCCTCCTGATCCTTCTCGCTTCCTGGTGGCCCCTAAGCTAGAGTTTGAATCGCTTATTTATTGTTTTTTCCCATATTCCGTCATTATTATCTATTTTACATTTATTTGATGAAAAAATTACATCGTTGCACTTTTTCTCCAGCTCCGTCCCTTTCCTAGCTAAATTTCGGGGCGAAACATAGCAGGCAAACTCTAAGATCTTCACTCTCCTCCATCGGTACCTAGGTTTATACGTACGGCGGTTGAGTTCATTTTTAGCGCGTGAAGTAAAAAAAACGACACTCTTTGTATGCTACGTGTACATTTCGTGGCGGTTGTGCTAAGGTACGGCCTTGAAAGGCCGGTAATTGCCTGAATTCGATTGGTAAGTAATTGGCCGTTTTCGTATGATAGGATGGCGTTTTTATATTCGGGGTAGTCTTGGAGACGAAGAGACCCTCCCCTCCCGTCTCAGTTGTCATCATCGATCCTGAGGAAATAATACAACAAGCTGCTTCCCTCCTACCTCTGAGCTCAAGTATCACCGGGGACATGCCCACTTGGTCAACCTGGAGGGACATTCTGTCCTCACCCTTACCTGGCTGCTGAACAAATGGCGTCGTCGGCAGGACTTGAAAAAAAGCATTTGTGATGTCACGCCCAGGTTCGTATCCTGCCGACGACGTCAGGACTTGAAAAAAAAGCGTTGTGATTTCACGCCCCCATGTTCGTGTCCTGCCGACGACGCTATTTGCTAAGGAGTTATAGAGGGGTATTAGTCCGTTTGACCTCTTTGCAAAAGGTTAACCAATTGCCTATACCCGAACTGAGCCTCATAGCAGTTAGTTGGCATTGCATGGCCAAATCGCCTCACTGTGTTTGCGATGTTTACGGTTAGCTCTGCCTAATAGTTTGTGACCGCAGAGCTCGTCTCTCTGGGATGAGGGACCGGCACACGGCGCTGATTGTGCTGGGTGTAGATGGATGGGTGAAAAAAAACAGTTTAATGTAATACACGCTATATATGCGACCTGCATTGCCGCCGGAGGTGAGAGGGAGGGTTGCGCACCGCCCGCTGTCTTTGACTTAACCGCGCACGGCTGTTACTCGAATGACTGTCGAGCGGAAACCTCCAGCGAGCTATTATAATGACACGGGGAGAGCTACGAGTATAATAATTGTGATGAAAACAATGACACGACGTTTTGTTGTACTACTTTCTGAGTGTTTCGGGGTGAAGTTAACGCCTATCTACACGACGTGAAACCCGTTTTGGGTCACGGTTCACTTGGGACCAGTATATATAGAGATTGGTTTTGGGGCTTTAAAGGCTCATGCCGCATACTTGTCGGATGGCAAACACGTAACAACAACAGCAACAATAACAGCAACAACAACAACAACAACAACAACAGCAGCAACAACAACAACAACAACAACAACGACAGCAACAACAACAACGACAAAAATTACTAGACTATACAATCAGACTTAAGTAGTAGAATATTTACACACAGAGGCAACGAACGGTAAAAATGTCAATATTTTGCCACCACCATGAAGAGGCCGATTTACGATCGATGTCAGGCCGCGCGCGGCCGGTCGTCATCGATTTGCATTGATTGAGCTGTCTGTCGTTGTGCCGTGTGTATGCAGGAGGTGCGAATCGGAAGTTAAAAGTGTACCTTGCTGGGGAAGTGTGTTTTTTCCTTAACAACAAGCAGGTGAACGCCATCAATCACTGCTCGTTGTGTTGCCGCGTCCAATCCATCCGCCCATCCACACCCATGCCCCTCGCCGTCATGTAAATGGTTTAACCTTCTTCCTGTTGTTGTGTTGACGATACTGTAGTTTTGTTCATCATGTCATTATCCTTACACTTAGTTTGGCATGAATAGTTCGTTGTCGATGGCCGTGTCCCCCCCCCCCCCCCCCCCCTCCCCCTACCTTGCGTGATGGGGGACACAACGAAAAAAAACGTTATTATTTATTCTGGTCGCTGCGTTCCAAGTGCCACAACCAGCCCTTCCTTCTTCTGTTGTCGGTTTTTCGTTACCGTTGTGCTGGGGTAAACGCTACCGGTAGACAAATAAATGCTATATTCACCGCCAACCAGCCACCCAAAAGAGAAGAAGAGTCGATTCGATGTGAACTGAAGTCTCTCGCTTCGACTTCTTCACGTTCGCTTGTTTTAATACGTTTTACCTAAAAAGACCACGACAAAAACAACCAACAACCAACAATCCACAGCAGAGTCGGCCAAAGGCCGTTACTTTCCCGAAACCACGCCCCGTTTTACATCACCGTGAAAACACGACTGACTGCTTCTTCCTATGAGAAGAGGCAGCCACGCATATAAGCAACGTCCAACCATCCATTCAGCATGCATGCCCCTTTTTGCACGTGCTGCGTCACAAACACAAACAAACAAAAACACGTCTACCTACCACCTATGACGACATGAAATCACCCGAAAAAAAGCACTAAAACAGGCACGCACCTTCCGTCGGGCCGCAACCATAATAAGCAATCAACCAATCAATCAATGCTCCAACACACCCACCACACTCACTCCCTCTACGGATTTGATACCGCAACAGATAATCACACATTTCCTCCCGCTACCACACCCACGCCTACTGCTGTGCTTGACTATCACAGCAGTTGTATTAGTAGCATCGATATTCATCACACACTATACGTAGAGCTAGTTCTCTCCTCCCTATAGGCCCTATCAACAGGTAATACGCGTGTCCTGTGGCACACTAAAAGTTTTCTCGAGGAGAGCAAAATCCCCGACCCCACGTATTATACGTACCCCTCCGCAAATCCCGTTCGGCTTTGGGGCAGACGACGGTTCAAGAATTTCCAATAACAAATGTGCGTCCACAGCACGGGAAAAAAAAAAACGCCGTTCAAAGATCGGCCCCTCCCTCCGTGATGCGACAACATGCCTTGTTTATTTCTCCCCTCCCCGGAAGACCACAATTAATTACCATCCGAATCCCTACCTGCTTAGAGATACACCATAGTAACCTCTGCTCCCACGCGGTATGGGGTACACGCATCGACGACACCTATCCATAGATACCATCAAAATCAATCACCATCATCATCATCACCATCATCATCACCATTATCATCACCATCACCACCACCACCACAATCACCTGTCATCACTAACGCAGAAGAATCAAACTGCAGTAATAGCAGCAGCAGGAGAGAGGACGCGCCGCACGAGTTCTCCACCAACGAACGGTATTATTGTAGATCTCATCATCTTGCAACAGCCCGGAGCTTCGATAAAACGCACAGCTCTGTACTTTTCGCGCCCAAACGAAAAAAAAAAAAAAAAAAAAACGGCGCACAGCTTGCACAGGTCAGCCTACTGCAGCGGCTCCCTCTCTCACTTTATTTAGCATGAATCCGTATCCCGTTAATAAAGCTAGTCCAGAACGCTGTTTGTTGTTGTTGTGGTCGTCGTTCCTCTCAGGCCGTGACCAAAACAAAAATAAAACATAACACGTAACTGTACGTAAATACGTAAACGTAAATACCAGTGTTTGGGGCGAAGGCGGACTACCACAGCAAAACGTACAGCAGAATCCGCGCAGCATGTTGTCCTGGGGCAAGTAGTGGAATCGGTAGTCCAAGGCTATTCCTATTAATAGCCTCACGTACATACGCGTCGAACGAAAATTTTGATGCGTACGTACTTGAATTGAACTCCGATCAATGCAATTGCATACAGACGGTTTCGGCGAGGAGGGGGGGGGGCGGGGGGGAAGGGGCGAAGCACAAACATTGCGCAATGTAACCAACCACTGTTACTTTCTGAGCTCATTCAACAGACACCGTGTAGATGTGATGCTGGAGATGGTAGTGGCAAACCGACCCCACTGGCACGCGCACTGGTACATCGACGCTGTGGCACGCATCGACCAAGACATACAACAAACACACAACAGCAAACAGCAACACCGACACGAACCACCACTCCCCTAGAAAACAGGCATTGACAAAGCATTTTTTAGAGGGCAGAGGGGTGGTGGGGAGGGCGTGGGTTACCCCGGCCCGACCCACGAGACTCTTCCCAGGACTACAGCATACGCCCTACCCCACGACCCCAAGTTTTAAAAAGCTACCCACGTACATCAAACCCTCGCCGACCATAAAAAAATCGCCAACGTACATCAAATCCCTGCCAACCATCAAAACGCCACCCACGCACATAAAACTCCCGCCAACCACCAAAAACTTCCCTACCACCTTTCCCCAACACCCCAGCCCGTCCCCTACCCCGAGATTTCCCCCCGCCTTGTTACACACGCGAACGGGGTAGGGGAAAAAAATGTGCTACATCGTGTTCTGAGGCAGCGTGGTGTTTCAGTTCTTCGCCGCGCGTTGCTGCACGACCCTTATCCTTGTGCCTAAACCAGTGTACCACATAAAAGGCGCCATGCCGTGTACGTAACAAAACTTGGAGGGGAAAAAATAACCAAGACGTACAAAAATGGCACTGCCGCCGTCCTCGGGCAGGCAATAAAATAACGAATGCATCCCGGAGAGAAAACGAGGGGGTCTAGGCGACTGTCCTTGTTGTTGTCGCTCCGTCCCCGTCCGCCCGTCCCTCACGACACGGAAAAAAAAATAAAAACACGTACCCTTACAAATTATAACGCTCGCCGTCGTTCGCTCCCGTCCCTCGAGGTAATCTGGCCCAAATCAGTAAAACTTTCGTCGTATCGGCTAAAAAGAGGGAGGCTCATGCGTTCATGTCCCCTTCTATAATAAGACCGTCCTCGTCACTCTTGGAAGTGCTACGTACATCCGCACACAATAAACAAGCCAAACCTACCACCACACCAGTTCCATCTCGCGCTAGCTTTCTTGCCCCCGCCCCCCCCCCCCCGCCCCAAACTGACGCGGACTCTCGCTTTTAGCAAAAAAAGCAACCGCTCGATCACCACGAACAACAATCGAGAACGGTTCACAACGGCCGCCCGAATGAACCCCAGAAAAAATCGTCGGGGTTTGACATGCCTCTCTCTTAGGCGAGTCGCCATCAAATCATCCTTATCTGGCTGGTCACGCCCGTTGCCCCAGCAAGTTCGCCGGACAGCTCGTCCTGCTCGAGCAGCATCCCAAGCTCCCACACAAAGTCAAAGTCACTTCCAGGTCGGAAAGACGGGCGACGCGCGTGTGTCATCAAGTCGGGTCGAGCTGATTTCGCTCCTTCTCCTTCCCCCCCTCCCCCTCCTTCTGCCCCCCCCCCCCCCCGGGCAACTGACTCGCCGAAGCCGTCTTCGCTTCCGCTACCGGACGGGCTGTGCCACTCGGCGGGATCCACTTGGCGGTGGCGGCGGTGGTGCCCCCGATTACGCTGCTGCTGACGGCTGAGAGACGGCGAAGCTTCAAGACTTGCGCCACCGCCGGCGACAGGTGACACATACTCTTTCGGGTGCTGGGCGCTAACGTTGGGATCTATCCTGGCCATCATCCTCCCGGCCGAGCGGACGGCACCCGCGGCAACAGACTTCTGGCGAAAGCTGTCCGCACCTTGGTGGCCGTCGGCCCCGGCCTTCAACGAAATCGCCGCCGACACCGCCGGCAAGGTGAGGGGTGCAGTAGGCCGCCACGGAGTCGCCGCTGGATCCGACCCGGGGCCGACCGACGCGCTTGTGCCTGCCGCGTCACGGCCTCTGCGCCTGGCATCGCTGCGGTTGGTGTACCCCACTTCCGACGAAGATATCTCGCGGCTGACCCTGGGCGGTGCCCCCGAGGAAGAAGGGGGAAACGTGTCCACGAAGCTTGCCATGGACGCGCCGTGCGTCTCTGCCTCTGCCGTGCCACCGTCGCCAACTTCCAGGTACCCAATGCCACTGACGGGGCTCTTGCGGTAGGGAAGCTCCGGCAGCGGGTTAGTGAAGGGTTGGTTGCGCTTGTTGCTACGAGCGTAGCTCCTGCCGCCGAAATCACCGTCGGCCCCGCCCACACCGTTAGAACCCTCCCAAGTCTGCGTCGACCACGGCTCCTGACACGCGTCGGTCACCGTCGGCGCTTCCGAAACGGTGTGCGTTTGCTCGGTCGGTACCTTGTGCGACCCAAACCACCCGAGAGTGTGGCTCGGAGAATGGTCCGACCCGCCCCCTGGGCCCCGTCGAGCGGCCGCTACCCCCCCCGCAGAGGTCGGAGTGGCTGCGCGAGGTAGCTGCGACTGTTGGGGAGGCGTGTTTGCGCCCTCGACCGCCACTGCCACCGCCGCCGCCACCGCCGCCGCGGCCGCCGCCATTGCCTCGGACGCTGTCGGCACTGGCTGCATAAACGACCGACGCTTCAGGTCCGGTGAACTTGACGACCTCTGACGCTTCGACACGCTGCCTGGGGTAGAAGCGTTATTGCCGCCGCTCCCACTCCCGATGCTTCCGATGCTGGGGCTGGAGATACTTCTGGCGCTGAGGGCGCCGTTGGTACCGGCATCGGCGATGCCGCTGCCGGTGCCTGTGCTGCGGCCGGTGGCTTCACCACCAGAGGGCCTAAGTGCCATAAGAGAGTCGGCCAGGATCGTGCACGCCGCAAGCCCGCAGATGTGCCCGCAGCCTTGCTTGTGCAAGTCGAACTCTGGTATGAACTCGCCCGCTGACGCGCCGACGAGGCTCCTGAGGGAGTTGTACGCCTCCCGCTGGTCGTACAGCCGAAACACGGCCAGGGACAGATGCGCCGCATGGCGGCCGTATGACCTGCGCGGGAGAAGTGGTGGGGGTGGGACGGGGAGGTGGGGCAGAGAGGTGGGTGAGTGGACAGGAACAACGAGGGCGTGGTGAAATATTTTGTCGGCCATTCTTTGCACGCGATTCTGTAAATAGCGAGAGTGAGATAAACTCTTTTTTTTCGGCTACATGCGGTGGAGATTTATCCGTAAATAGCGATCACGCTCTGCTGTTTCTGCTCCCCGACGCGCACCGAACGGCCTCGCGTGAGCATGCTGCTTTCGTTTCGCAGGCCTACAGGTGGCGGACCGCGGTGGCAGGCAGGACGGAAGGCAGCATGCTCGTCAATCGGATGCCACTACCCTACTAATTTTCCACATTGGAGTTGATCGTTGGCATGCAGGATTCCCCGAAGACTCTGCGTTTTAGGTGCGGTTGCCGTGACGTGGTCGAAGAGCTACCAACGGCTTCGCATCGACGGGTTCATATTCAGCAGATACGGGGTCGCAACTTGAACATCAACGAGCGTACCGGTCGTGCGGTACCAGTCTCAACTGGCAAGCAAGTCGCCGCACGACGCGCCAGACAGCGTACTGCATGCGTGGTCGATCGTCCGCCGCGTGATGACGTCAAGTATTAGAGTCGCTTATACCCGCGCACCAAGAAAACCAGCTCGCTCTGCGCGTGGGGTATGTTCTTCGTCGCGAAGGCCACACGCCCGCAAGAACGACGAGATGGCTTTAGGCACATTAGTATACCTTAAAGCCCACACGTATAACCCGACTTTGGTACACAGACCACCCCACCCGCGGGCCCCGCTATGGCGTGGTAAAACAATCAATGCTCGTTTTGCGACCCAGCGCGTTTAATTCGCGCTTTTCCCCGGGGGGGGGACACATTTTTAATCGGACAACCAAAAAGAAACATGCCCGCGACATCTCCTCGTCAAGTTCGATATGTCCTCCTCCAACCGCAACAACAGTGGCAAAACGTAAGCAAAGCATATGCATATACCTCTCTACTAGACGAAAGCGCAACGTCCGCTTAGGTTATTCATATTAGTAACCCCACGTTCGTTACATTTCCGCCAAGAGTGATACGCAGTATTTCCACAAACTTATATATATGCACATGTATATACATATGCAAGGCATGGCGCTCACCTCCCCCAGCCGGGGCACTTGTGGAGCATGGCGGACGTTAGCTCGGCGGCGGGAAGCATGCCGTCCGTCAGTTGCAGACGGGTCTTGATCCCGAGCAAAGTGCCCGCGAGAGAAACGAGCACCATCGCGCCCGCCTTCGCCGGAACGAGCCGATTAAGCTCCGACGCGACGTAATCATGAACATGGCGAAGTCGCGAACTGTCTCCCCCCCCGTGTTGGCCTGTGTAGCGGACGCCCAATAGGAGGGCTGCCACGTAACGAACGGGCGCGCGTGGGGGGGTGGCAACAGGCGGGTGCGGGGCGTGCCCAAGTACGGCGGTGTAAACGCGCGGTTAGGGCTAAACAAAGTGTGCCAGCAAAAAAATGTTTTAGAAAACGTGAGGCAGCTAAAATAGCTTTCGAGGAAAAGTTCATCGTTTTCAAATACAGCAAGGAAACTATCCCTCATCATACAAAGGGTGTTGGTTACAAGGTGCCACCCGTTGGCCAACTTTGTCACGTAATCAAGTAGGCCAGTGGACAGCACACTACAAAACCATCCCAGGGACCACACAACGCAGCGCGTTATCGTAGACCACACGACGCCTTGGTCAGTTCGACTTGTATTTCTGCAAGCAAAAAAAAAGCGCGAGAGCAGCATGATGCAAAAAAGCAAAAACCGGATGAACAACGTGCATACTGCACGCGCGCGCGCCCGCGCGCCGGCTCGCAGCGGTGGAGGTGCGAAGGGAGAGAGAGACGCCAACACGATGCGACCCGACGGCGACTCGAGAGAGGAGGTCGGGCATGTGTGATGCCACCTCATTCACCTCGCTGCCGCTGCAACTAAAAAGTGGACGCACGCTGAATGCAACAGAGGGGCATGTTTAGGCTGAAAATATATATCTGACTGTTTGGGGATCCTCAAGTGAGGGTAATCCCCAATATCGCTGAGACACATCGCTGAAATAAAATTTGTGCAGTACAACTGTTTTTGGTTAAATACCTCAGCCATGAGGGACTGTTCATCGAGTTGCGCTTGGTTCTTATTTTTTCTCAAAAAGCATGCTTTGGGTAGGGTATGGGGCTCCCCAAGAGGGAGAGCCTCTGAAAAGTCGGGCGCGCCCCTATCAATAGCGTAGCGTGCGCCGCGCGGCGGCACAGGTGAAAAAGGGAGGGTTGCGTGCGGACGATGCGAGCGCGACGCGACAAGAGGAAGGGTGGGGCACGTGCTGTGCAACCAAAATCAATTTATTCTGGCTGCAACTATTACTAAGACCTGGGGGTAGCAACTCATTGTGAAAAAACTTTTGGTCGCTTTCGAGCTCGTTGGCCGCGGCGCAACGCAGCGCATGTTACTCACCGTCCGCCACAACGTGTGATGGGTGCGCGCGCTGGGTCCTCGTGTACTCGTGCTTTCTGTCCCCCCTGCTGATCTCGACGCCCTTAAGAATCGCCTCGCCCTCCTCCGTGTGGGCACTCGCGGACGAGGGGATGTACGTGCTGTTCGTGCCCGCCACTTGCGGCTCGTGTGGGTTAGCGGAGCCCGTAGCACCGCTAGGGGAAGAAGGAGACGAGCTAAACGTGTCGGCGTCCAGGCGAGACAGGCCTTCTACCTGCCTCCGGAAGGTCAGGATGACGGACACCAGAGGGTCTTTCTCGGGCAGGGAGTCGAAAATCTCTTGCGCTTCGTCCAGACTCCTGCGACCCACGGCGTTGCTCCCGGCCTGAGGGAGGAGGATGTTCATCATGCCGCTGAGAACTAGGGCGGATACCGCGTGGCGGTCCGACAGGCCGCGGAACTCAGCGACTGAGGCTTGCGCGCTCGCCACGTGGTTGGCGACCATCGAAGCCGGGCAGCCGGTCAAAAGGCCGCCGATCGCTACGCTTGAAAAAAAGGCGCACTCGAGCGCGCGCGCCCGGAGGGCCTCCTGCCCTCGCAGCGAAGGGGCCTGGCCGTACCACAACCCAGCAAAGGTGTACATGAGCCCGTCTCGGATTGAGACCTCATCTGCCACAGGAAACCTGGGGGAAAAATAAAACATCCGTATTAGGCAACGATGAGCAACGGACGGGGGCCGAGAAGCGCGTTAGGGTGGGTGGGTGGGTGGGTGGGTGGGTGAGTGGGTGGGTGGGTTGGGACGGCCGGGGGCATTAGACGATTCAGAAACAATGCCAGGCAGATGATCGGCGTCTAAGAGCTGTCGAAGACCCAAAAACACCACTAACACTAAGTCGGATGCCCTCTCGAATACACTTATGCCAGAAGCTGACGAGAGCGTAAGACGACTAAAAAAGTGACTTTGTCGTCACACTTCGTACGCGCCAGTTAACGGCGAGCAAGGAGACGGGTGCCGAGAAATGCGTCGGGATGGGCGGGTGCGTAGGTGGATGGGTGGATGGCAGGGGTGGGGGCGGTGAGAACCGTGGGTGGGGCATACTAGACGGCCCAGAATCAACGACAGACAGGTGATCGAGGCGTGAAAATTCTTAAAGGCCCAACATCATGAACCCACTTGGTTGGATGCCCTCTCTAGCGCGCGTATTATCCCAGAAGCCGAGAGCGGTGCAAAACGAGCACGCGGTTGTTTTTTTCTAGAGCGCCGCTTTTCGTACCCGAGAGCTCATCGTACGAAAGTATCATTCCGCCGTGATAATGATGTGGCGATGCGTCCATCTACCCCGTTCGCTAACATACGAGCGTAAATTGCTACGTTGACACGTCGCCAAACCTCCCCCATGCACAGGCTTGCACGCAGCACATATTTATCGCGCCAAAGCTTCTCGAAAGTTTTAATGTGATCGTGCACGAGCTCGTTTTTTTCTGTTCAGGTCTAACTTTTTCGAGATGGCCCGACAATTTTCGAGGTATTTCATCTTCGAACACTTGAGTCTGATTCCTCAGACCTGGGCCGTGACGATCACAAAAAATTACGCACACGAGGCACCTTCAGAAGGTTGCCCGCAGCACACCGCGGTGCATACACGCTCAGCAGAAGGCAGGGGCGCGGGGGGGGGAGGGCTCTGAGAAACGTCCACGTCAATAGTTCAAGCACAATTACCGCGGTAAAGGCACTGATTGATCGCCACCACCATTGCTGGGACCAAAGAGTGGGTGAGTGTCATTGAGGTCTTCTGCTTCAATCTGAAGTTTTTTTTTTGCTTTTTCGGGGAAACAAATGGGATAGGTCTATGTCACGCCTGGTACCCGGTGCATGATACGACATTAAAGCAAACCGGTACTACGCGGTGGACGTCGGCTGGGCGGATCGCTAGTTACCGGTGTTGCGGTTTCGCCGGTGCATCACAGGTGAAAAAAATCACGCAGCATGGGGGAGGGGGCAGTTTCTCCTTTGGTGACAGCCTGGCCATCGCGACTCTCCGACCCTACGTACGATGCGCTACATACTGACCCGATCTCACTGCAAAGAGACGCGAAACAAGTAGAAGATAAATTAATATATCATATCATATCATATATACTTCGAAGTATGCCGATAGTCTACAAAACTATACGTATACTATTATACGAAGATATACGAAGCTCTACTTTATGCTAAGTTCATGATCTGTGTATGTATGTATACCATCATGCGGTCCAGCAATACATGCTCCACTTTGTGAGTCCACGATACGTGCCAGTAGTATGTGGTGATATAATGTTTGTGTAGAATATGCCATCATTTGTCGAAGTCTACCACATCTTGTCCTTCGACTCCCGACGCGTTACTACCAACACAAGTGTATGAACCGCGCTAAAATAAGAGTGGTGGTGATGGTGGTGGTGGTGGTGGTGGTGGTGGTGTTGGTGTTGGTGTTGGTGTTGGTGTTGGTGGTGTTGGTGGTGGTGGTCACGCCGACGAAGATAGCGCCGCGAGGAGCTTTCGTGAATGGAGGCGTTTACATATGTTACCCTTCTATAAATAGTTCCCCCTGTATAGTGACACAAATAAATATGGCAGTAAAATCGGTCTGATCACATAATAATAGCGTGAACGTGCAGCACACGGCAGGCACTTCGTGCTGCTACGCGCCTGCACCAAGCGGTTTAATCACATAATAATAGCGTGGGCGTGCAGCGCACGACAGTTCGTGCTGCTGCGCGCTGGCTTGTCGTACAACTACTTGCGTCGGATTCCGACATAAAAAAAACGCCACCCCCTAGTCTAACCCAGCAGCCCGCGTTCCGACCTACCAGCCCGCGTTGCCGCGTGTGGTTTGGTGATGCTATTGGTGATGCTATTACCGCCATTTTTAGTCATCATCCTTCTCTCTGTAACCCCATAAGTGTTTACCGGCATACATAGCAGTTCGTGCTGCACGCTTCTCTTACAACTACGTGCGTTGGAGTCCGAAGTTAAAAGGCGCCACCCCCTGGATCAACCTAGCAGCCAGCGCTGCTTGCGGGTTGTGGATGATGCTGTGTTCGTCGTTTTTGATTGGTCATTATTTTTCTCCGGAGCCACAAACCAAAAAAAGAGGTAACTTACCGGCACATACGGTATTGCTTTTAGCAAATATCTCTTCGCTCTCGAGGCAGCCGCATGGCGCAATCAAATAGTGACAGCAATAACAGCAGCAGCAGCAACAACAACAACAACAGCAGCTGCAGCATGAGTAGTACTCCCCACCCGGACTATTTGAAGGAGTAGTTTTGGAGTTGTAAGGTTACGCGCAGAAGATCGAGACATGGCCATTCACGAAAAAAAGCGAAGGGAGTAAAACATTGGTTCACGGGTTGAGTGTCACAGCCGGGGGGCGCAGTAGACTCGTCGGCGTGCACCACGCAAAAATTAGTCTAATTTTCTTCGCGATGTGTGAAATATACTCACTTACGTTACACTACTTCGTACTCCTTCTGTGCTTTTGCACCCCTGGTGCTTATCGTGCATCTTACGCACGACGTGCAAGAACGAGATGACAGCACGTTGTTGAACCTCGCATCTCGCAAGCAGCACGGCAGCAGCATGTTTATAAACAAGCATCATGTACAAAACACGCAACGGCCTACCGTACCCACGCACGCACTCACGCAAGGACGGACGCGGGCTTCTTAGGTTCGCTCGGCGTAAGTAAGCGGGGCGAAGGCGTGAAGGCGTCCCGCCCCTCGGAATGTTGATGTTAATGTTACTTAATGTTAGTATTCGTGAATATGATATAATTATTGTACTCATATATTCAATAAAAGAAATGATTTTCAGCAAAACAAGGTGCCTCTTGTACCTGTTGTACCGTTGAATCTTCACCCACCCACCAAATACTGGTACACAAAAAACGCGCGGGGACAAAGGTTGACCACTGCTGGGTGTTGTTACTATTTATAAAAGTTCAGCTCGGCCGTCCATCGGTTGGTCACCCATGGATTACCGATATTATACCGGTACTACTAATACCAGTATTATACCTGGTACATCATTTAGTCGTGCGAGCATGATGAGACGATAGATATGATCGTGCTGTTTATATTATAATCATAATCAAAATCACCCCATCGCATAGTATGTATGGGCAGTCGGAGTATGATATATACTTGAAAAAAAAATGATATATACGTGTATATAATATAATATCCATTGTCATTGTCACATGGAACGCTATAGAGCGGATCGTTCATTATGTGTGTTGATTGAGCTCACAGTGCTCAAAAACAACAACAACAACAACGACGACGACGACGACGGCGACGAACGGTTAGTGTGTATGTAGGGAGAGCCATAATACCAGGTAGCTCACGAACCAATAAGCTCACACGCCCGTAGACTTAGCACACACATTCCACACACCAATACCAGGCACATAATATTTTCAAGCGAAAAACGCACGCATGTGCGACGTTTTTTGTTGTGTTGTGTTGCAGCTGACGACACAACAACAGCCCCCCCCTCATAGACGCCAACCGCGTGCGGGTACCCATCTCCAGTCAGTGTTGTGGTACGTAACGGCACCGGGCAAAGCAGGGTGGTATTCGTCGGCACACGATGTATATATAATTTGTGGAGAAATATTAGAGAAAAAAATCGGACCTCCATCGCATTTATTTGGATTTTCAATAAATAATCGAGCAGGCTGCAATCGAAAAACAACACGCGGGAAGTAAGAACTTGGAGGAGACTGAGGAATCCCGAGCACTTATTATCCGGAACTTTTGGTCTTCGGGTTTTGCCTGGTATGCATCAGCAGCAGCAGCTGCACATCATAGCAGTACAGTGGAGGCAGGTGGGCAGTCGGTGCGACGGTAAGGTTCGCCTACTCGCTTTTGCCTGTGGGCTATACCGTGCGTGCTATTATAGCTGTGATATGCACGACGATATGATATACAAGTTAATGCTTGCTGCTTGCTTGTGGCTTTTTTGGTTGTTTAATAGTGCTTGCCGTTTTTCGTTGTGTCTTGGTGTACTACTGTACCCAGCGGCACCATAAAAAAATGAAACCAATTCGTCTGTTTCCATCGGAAAAACTTTATTTCTGTTCATTATTTAAAAGCCCAAAAATCTCTCGTTGGCTCTGCACCTGCAGCAGGCAGTCTAATAAGCCATATAATGAATAAATAAATAAATACGTAAATAAAAATCATTTGTTTGAATGGTTGGTTGTATTATTATTATATATTATGTATAGGCCAGAGGCAGCAGTGCTACCAAATCCTGCGCGCAGAGCACCAGCACACAGCGGAGGGACGCCAGCTGACCAAAAGTCAAAAGTACGGTACTACACAGTAAGTAGTAGTAGAGTAGGTAGACAAATGGTGTAGCGTTTGCTCGGTCTCTACCGCACGGTCTCGCATCTCTAGTACTATAAAAGTCCTCGCTTTTGCAGCGATGGCCTGGATCCTCCTCCTGTCTCTCGGAAAGGAAACATAAGCATGCATGCATGCTGATGCTGCATGCATTCATGACCGCCGTGTTACGCACCCCTGCTCCTTCCTTGCCCATCATCAGGCCCTCTTCCGTTTAGATAAACTGCTATACCGAGGAGGCCCGAAACACACCCGAGAATATCATGGTCCGCGCGACATGAACATTTATTTATTTCAACCTCACATCAAACCAATTAATAAGCACTCATCTGAGAGAGAAAAAAAAACGGAACGGATATAATGTTGATCAGTAGATAGTCTAGTCTATAGTCTATATTTAATAAAAATATTTGTAACGACGTTGTTACCGTCACGCGGTGCACCGTCATCCTCATCATCGTCGTCGCTTTTTTATTCGCGACGTGTCACAGGCAGGAAGGCCCAGGCAGAGGCACAGACACAGCACACAACAAACCTAAACCACTCCACGACCACCCCCAAGCATACTGTCGCGATCCGAGAAATATAGCGAATGACCACGAAAGATAGTAGTGTAGTAGTAGTAGGTGTGTGCTCACATTGGCGTGAAGTGCTCCAGAAAACAAGCCAGAAATCTCGACTCAGCAAGACCCCCGAGCCCCGTCGCCCTTGTAGTGGAGAACGAAATTCGCTCCGGCGAAGCCAACGACGCCCCCGAAGCCGAAACGTTGCCGCCGCTCATCTTTCTCTTCGAGGACACCGACCCACCTGGCTGCTGCTGCGCCCCCGCCGCCGTCGCCCCCCGCGGCCGCCCGAGCTTCCTCTTGGTGCTGTACGTGCACTGCACCCCGGCGCGCCGGCAGCGGTCGCAGGGCATCTCCCCTGTGCATTTGCACTTTTTTTTCCAGCACCCGTCGCAGGAGCTTCGGAGCAGGGACAAGGCGAAGGTGAACTCGTCTTCCTCGCCGGTGGCGGCTGGTGCTGGTTCGCCGCTGTCTTGCACGAAAGTAGGGACCCGTAGCGGCGACCGGCCATGCGTGAGACCGAACCGTCCATCCCCTGCAGCCATGATTGATGATGGTAAGGTGGCCCTGCCGCTCTTCCCCTGCTCTCTCCTCGCGTTTGAGGTGGTGGTGGTGTGGCTGGATCCGCGAGAGGTCGAGGTGTCTCGCGTGTTACCAGTAATAACTAAAACTATTAAGGAATGTGCTGCTGCTACTACTATTATACCGGTGTAAGTGCTGCGGGCGCCGTCTGCTTGTGACTCCCGTGCGCAAACCCAAAAAATATACCAACAACGAATACGCTTGTACTTGTGACTTTTTTGTTGTGTCTACTTCGCGTATATGGGTAGTGTCTAGTCTGTGTACGGGAACACACACGGAGAATGCCGAAAGGCAGAGCGAGGGTGACTTGGCCGCCACATGAAGGATGCAGAGCCTCTTCGAAACAGAATGATGGCTGTGACACCACACGCAGAGCATACAGAGTCTTTCGATCAAGAAGGAGAGGATCACACATGATATCATATAATTATATCGCAACTCATTTTTTCATATATAATATAATGTATCGTCTACGAACCATTATGATTAGACTATGTCACGTACTTTTTTTTGCCATATTAATACCATACATTTTACATAAAACATTATTATATGATACGACAAATCAGTATTATTATTTATTTTCCCGCTTCTTTTCTCTTATTTCGCGCATATTTTTATCAGACTTTGACTGGCCTCCTATGATAATAGTAGCGGAAGTCTCGATCCTCGCCGCCCGTGGATTTTCCGAAACTCTGGTTTCTCCGGCGTCCCGAAACATAGAGCCTGCCAGAAGCGGACGCGCGGAACGATGGCTAAACCTATCGGTATACTGAGCACTGCTGTCGCTTTCATCAAAAGCTATGGGGCACAGTAGAAGAAGGAGACGGGGACAGCCCTCAAAGAATTTTTCTCAATCTCGCCTCGGGCTCTTTGTTTCTTCTGCTTTCCATGTATCTTTTCGAGATAGACTATTCCGTTTGCCAATTTTGGGGGGTAAATAACTGCGAATAATAAACGCAGTATATACACGAAGAAGGTATGAAAAAAAACTTGTTTCGTTGTTAACCAAAAATACTGCTAACAAAAAAAAAATGTCCCCACGTTTTGTTGTTGTGTTTTCGTTTTTACCAATAATAATTGTTAGTATTATTGCCCTCCAGTAATATAGCGTAGATAGATCAGATGCCGTTGCGATGTAAATCGAATTTCCTTGCATAAAGCAGCAGTAGGAATAATCGTATAATATAATAAAATATTGAGTTTCGACAAAATATTCGATCTCACAGCTGCTGGAGGAGTGTATTTCGATTTTTATAATAATAGTAGTAGTATTGCTAAAAATACTTGTTACTACGGCAGGTACGGCAGGCAGTACTATGAGTTGTATTCATAAATAAACAGCTGCCAGGTATTATATTTTTATAGCGATTCAAGTACAACATGGCTGCCGCACGCCTCAACCAGAATTGAAAACCATTTATTTGGAGAGCCAGCTTATTTCTTCGTATCGAACCGCGATCTTCAAAAACGATTGACTGGGGAAAGTGTAGTAATTAGTGACCTCTCAAGATAAACCAACCAGGCCTCGATTCATCCGCCCTGTGTATGCAGCAATAACTATACATACATCTACACACCTTGCAGGCCTACAGTCTAACCTATAAACATAACTTTGGGCTTAGACTTTGTAAATATAATATAGTCTTCTGGTATATATATATAAACTTGGTCAGGTTTGATAACTTCGTGCGAGAGGAACAACAAAAAAACTATAACGAGCGTTCTAACTATAAATATCCACCGGACACCGGACACGCGCACCGCGAAAAACAACGAATACATACAGATATTTCAGTAAAGAAACGATGATCCCCGGTGTGAACCATCCGATCCTCGCGAAGTGTGCGAAAAAAAATGTATACTTCGAAGGACAACAGTACTAACGAATACCACCTGCATGATGTTTAGCACTTTTCGTAGTAGTAAGCTGGATCGCGAATCGTTGCTGACTACTCACCGATCTCATGATTACCGAAACTTGGTACATGGTATGATACAAATCATCGCTTTTTTTTCTCCAGCTCAACTCGGAAGATATTTGACCCTCAGCGACCTTCTGGATAAAAGCCGTGTGGTCACGGGTTTCTTCCTTTTCTCCCCCCCGGGACCTTGCTTTCATTTTATCCGCGCATAGGGTTCGCCATTCCCACTTTTCAGCTTTTTATGCTCGTCGATTGTCATCGAATCTTGATAACTCACCACGCTCTTCTCGCGCTTTCCGCTCGTCAATTTTTCGCAAGAAAAAGCCTACGAGCACGACGAGTGGACACTCGGTGAGACTTGAACCCACGGCCTTTGACTTTATTTAGTAGGGACGATATTCACCTACTATGATACTACTACTACTCCGTCGGCGACGCCGACTTCATGATTCCTGTCGTACATAATATCGGAATAATGCGACACAGAATGAAGATAAAACGAAATTCGGACGAAAAACATTGATTAACAGCACGGGTAGCCATCGCCGATTGACCGTCTTCGTGTCAAAACCCTGCCCCAGGCACTCAATAAACGAGTATCCCTCTTCCCCCCACCCGCCTCCCTCCCCCTCCCCCGCCGCTCTCCTCCCCCCCTAATATTTTCTGCCGTCTCCCACGCTATCAACTCCCCTCTCCCCCTTTCTTGTCTGCCGTCTCCCACGCTCTTCACTCCCCCCTCCCCTCGTCTCCTTCTCGCCCCTATAAATAATAATTGCCTGCTGGCACATTTATGTTTCCTTTAATTTTAGCTCTCAATGCGATTACTTTTTATTTTTGTCTTCTTGATTCCTTCACGGCTCCCAGGTGAGCATATGTATACACATACATACTACATACATATATACATCGTCGGGTCGTTGCCCGCTTGATTGAGTGTTTCGCGAGTAAGCTTACGACTTAGCTGTGATTGGAGCTTTCAAGTGTTGTGTGTGGTCGTCTATACATCACAAACATATTAGTATGCATAATAAAAGTGTGTGGTCGTGTGCATCGCACACACGTATACATGCAATATGCATGACATAAACCACGCGGCGGGTGGCGCATGAACGCGCGTGGCGCATGAAAGCAAGTAGTATACGGCACGGAGAGCATTCACATCTTCGACAGATCTCGCTCTACACCCTCTACCACTACATACCTGGTACTGCTACAGTGGATCCTGCATGAAGGTGCCGTTATGATGTGTTGCGCAGGATCTGTATGCAGATAGTACAGAATATCATCCAACCCGTGGAAATATTTGCTAGATCGTGCAGATCGTACGACCCCCACCCGGTAGCATGAACCATAGATAGACCTCGCAAATAGATGTCTCCTGAAAAATCTAGGTCAAGTGGGGAGCCGATATCGGTGATCTGCTAGGCGTGTGAAAGCATGTACTTGCTTTCAGATCAGCACCCGTTTTTTTGGGACAAACTACTACTCGGGAATTAGAGTGGGATCATTTCTGCAGCAACAAATTAAAAGGTAGGTCGAGAGTGCATGTAGCTTTTAGTCAAAATAGTATTAAAAGTAGTTTTGGAACGAACTGTGAGAGGTTTGTGCCGCGAATGCATGGTATGCACCGCCCTCCGTGGTGCATAATGAATGGTATCATATCATCGTGTCTTCTTTTTGTTGGGATGGATGCAAGTTCTTATAATTTCAGAATCTTCTACAACAAAAAGAAGGGCAGCGTTCTATATAAACAAGCACGCTCTTTACAGTTGAGAGCAGAATAAATAGTAGGCTCCAACAACACATAAAAAACAGATATATCATAGAGTGGGGGAAATTAGCTCTATTATCGCAATGCATGGAAACAATTCCTGAACCAAGTACATACTACTACTGGTATATTGCGTTACAAAGTAGATGCCTTCTACATAGTCTATATATAGACCTAGTCTATATATTATCTTAAAGCTATCGTATATCTTGAAGCGCATGGAAAATAAAGCCAACGCATGCAAGTATATCTAAAATTATCACCACCATCATTTCACCAGACTATTTAACAACATGTCATGTGTGTACGAGTATACGTACCGGGTAAACGGCAAATAACAACAAACTACTGCTGTCTGTTGTACGAACTATGTACGTAGCTGAGCACTGCTGTGAGTTACCATGATGACCAGTCCGCAAAATACCAAGACACACTACTTACGCTACGGTTGCAGCAACGGTTGCAGCACGTACACCATACATACATAGACAAGAGACCGCGAGACACATGTCATGCACACGCACCCACACATGCTACGCAACATATTAATCAAGTCGCTGGAGAGAGATCTCTCTCTTCCTTTAGCGAAGGGGTTTACTATTTACGCGCGACTCGGCGCGACGTCCAATCAATTAGTGGGTGACGTGTACCCGGTACGAAATACTATTATTATTGTCATACACACAATGTCATATAGTAACAGGTACTTCCTGATAATACTGAATATAGTATGCACATGACGAAAACCCAGATGAACCACCCAGGAGAACAGAATTGCAATACTATTTTTGGTCGTGCGTCCGCCCCCTCTTAAAAAAGAAGCAAAACGGTTTCGGTCTGTCTGGTCGTTCCTCCACCGGCACATGGGCGTTTTGCGCCATCATAATACCCTATAGTCTATAGCAGTATGTATAATAAATGAGAACTAGAACTGGAAACAGCCGTATCGGTGGCACAACGCATGCCTTCCCCCACCAAACGAGATTCCTAGATTCCTATTAATACGAATCAGGCACCGATATATTAGGCTCGAACGAATCCCTGCTGCAAAAAAACTTACGGTGCATACAGTAAGAACGCTACTGTATACGGTATAATAATTAGCCGGTGCTTTTCATTACGGTACCATCAGCCGCTGCTTTACATCGATCGCGGCGTCCACGCTGGAGTAGTAGGCGAATCTCGGCGCTGCTAAAAACGTAAAGGTCGTGGGCTCAAGTCTCACCGAGGCCACACGCGTGCTCCTAAGGATTTTTACTCGAGTAGCAATTGACAAGTGGAAAGAGCAAGAGCGTGGATTAATAGCAAAATTCGATGAAAATCGACGAGCATGAAAAAAAAAAGCTGAAAAAGTGGGAATGCTGAACCTTACGCGCGATGCAAATGAAGGCATGTACCGGGGGGGGGGGGAAAGGGAAGACACCCGTGACCGCGGCTTTTGTCCAGAACGTCGCTGAGGGTAAAACCTCTTACGGGTTGAGCTGGAGAGCACACCGACGGTCCTCACACTTACGCCAAGAGTGGTAATAGGTGTAGTACATACCTGGTACAACTGGTGCATACTGTTCACAGTCTAAAAAATGAGTACTCATGATTCCTGGTACACACATGGAGTCCATACCAGGCACCTGCAAGTATCATACCACGACGACGGCAGTGTCCACGTCTCAACCACCCAACCACATCCTTCGAGTCCATGATGACGGACGTGTCTCAGCTACCACCACCCACAAAAACGCAAAGCAACAAGCAACGCAGGCTAGATAGAGGCAGCGCTGACACAATGATATCCCATGCACCCACATCCATCGTTCCGGTCACGGGGGTACGTCTATTCTGCATGTCATTCTACGCTCTATTCTGCTACAGTGGGTAGCCCGATTCAAGAGCACTCGGTGACAAACCGACGCAGTCGCTCTTAGCTACACATTGCTCTTATCGGTAGCGGGCAATATATAGCTTTTACTAAGGTGGGACATTCCGATTTTTGACCGCCCGAATCCTCTTATATTGGGCGCTCTTAAAATCGGGGTACCCACTTGTATCAACTGGGGCAACCACTCGCAGCTTGCGTCAAGCAGATCTATAAAATAGATCCGACTGCCAAAGACCCGGACAAGACCTGCAGACCAGTGTCGGAGCGTCCGTCAGCCCATGAAAGTTATCTCGGTGGTCACCACTGGTCAGGCTACTCAAAAGTTATCTCGCAACCGTTCACTCGTCTCTCGCTCTGGTTGTGGCGAGGTTTCCCCGCCTTTGTTTCCGCCAGGAACACCACCAGCGGCAGCGCCAGGCAGAGATTAGTTGGGTGGGGTTGGGTTGGGTTGGGCCGGGGTGCGATAGCACGGGTAGGTGAGTGAGGGGGTGGGTGGGTTGGGTAGGGCGCGCCAGCGTTTAGTGCACCCAGGGCTATACCAGTAGAACCGCCATTATATTAGGACAAGCAACACGCTACGGTATGGAAGGTGCAAGGGGTATTCAATCAAACGACGACAACAGCCTCCGTTTGGAACACCCCTTCCAGTCCAACCGATGCCCGCCAACGCACAGCAGCCAAGAAAGTACCTAAAGTATAGTCACTATTACTAGCCGTACATAGAATAAGCCCTTCTAGCATTCCTTACCGGTCGCCCTGGTGGTCTACTGGTTAACCTCGAACACCGCTAAGGTTGGAGTGAGGGGTTCAAATCTCGGTATGGAGATTTTTATTTTCTAGAGACACCAACTACCGAAAGCGCTTAATAGCGCGGGTAAGCATATAGGTCGACGCGAGTCGACGAGGGAAGACAGTGCTGAGTGGCTCTCGCGATAAAAATGAAGGCGCATACCGTAGTGAGTAGGGGGGAGAAGGGCCTGCCTACTGACCCCGGATCCGAGTTACAACTAGGGAGGGAGAAGGAGAAAGTAAAAGCGCGAAGAAAATAGGAGGCATGGCCTAAAAAGAAAAACGCAACAGTAACGATAGTTGCAAAGGCGTGTTCACTAGGGCATACACGATGGGGTACCCGCCTACCAGACCTGGTTGTTTGAGTCACATTTTACCCCCAGAGTGTATACCCTACTATTGATACTAGCAAACCCTCGTGACATAGTAGTACTCGTAAGAGTAGTTTATGGAGATGACGGGTGCAAGAAAAACTAGACTGGCCCCTTCCGCTTTGTCCTCAGCGAAGGCCTGGACAAGCGCCGGCGTAAAACTTTAGACAGAAGCAGACGCACGCACGGGAGAAAGCCCTCCGACACGAGAGACGCGCCCGGCGTGGCAAAACACGACTGAGGTCCGCCGGATGCGCGCACACAACAACTGCATAACACCACTCTGAACGAGAATGTAAGGCCCGGTGTGGAAACAATAAGCATACATGTTTGACCATAGTGGTATCACTAACCAGGTACCTCATACATAGGTACTGGTATCTGGTATATTTTTGTTTGCCGTTTTTGTTTTCAAGTAGTCCCCGCCGAGCAGGGTCTCCCTGCCGATCACAATCAAAATCACACCACCACCCGCCACAGCACTTGGGAAGCAAAACCGCCCCTCCCCCAAAAGACCATTGCGCCCCCCACTACAGGGGTCACAATGCAGCGGCACCCCCTTCCCTACCGCTGTCCTCTTCTTCCTCCCCGGCCTCCCCCGCCCTCGAAGGTGACACCCACCACCTGCTGCAGTTCTTCGGCCTGTCCGCGTTGTCCTCCAGCAGCAAGTCTTGCGCCTTGCTGTGAGGCAGCACGGCCTCCCCCCTCGCCGTGGCGGCCCTCCTAGCCTCCCTTTGCCACTCATCCAGCGCTTCCATGGGCCTTTCCTCTCCACAGTCAAAAAAACCGCCGCCGACCGGCCCGCCACCATCCGTCCCGCGGCCAGGGTTCTCTTCCACGCCCGAAAAAAAAACTGGAGGCCAAGAACGTTCTCTTTTGTTCCCCACCGCCCTTGCCCCCGCTCCCGCCTTCACCCCCGCCCCCTCCACCCCCCCCGTCCCTGGCATCACCCCAGCTCTCGCCTCCGCCCCTGCGGCCGAAGAATTTGTATCTACCAGCTGATTTCTGCAAGATCCAAGCTCCAGAAAGCTCAACAGATCGTGCGCGTTTTTCTCTGAGTCGTTGACGATTGTCAGCAGGTCCACGTCCGTGATGCTCTCCCCCGCGCGCTCCAACGCCTCTCTCGCAACCTCCACCTCCCTCGCCCCACCGGCCCTCAAGCGCGCACCTCCGTCTTGTTCCCCTTCCCCGTTCCCGTCCCCGCCACTACCTCCGCGAAGCCTCGATGTCCCGCTGCTGTGGTCTCCCAAGTGCGCGTGACCTTCTTCCCTGTCCCTGTCCCCGCCTCCGTCACAGCCGCCGCGAAACCTTGAACCCTCGCCGCTCTGATCCCCCGCGGAGCCAAGGGCGTGATCGACGAGAGCGGAGTCCATCCTTCGCGCGTTCTCCGCGGCAAGGTCCGGGTGCAGGGCTCCCGCGATGGTGCCCCACCGGCTCTGCAAAAACGCCATGTTGGCGCAGTTTCGCATGAGCATGGCGACAGTCATAGGGCCCACGCCGCCCGGCACGGGCGAGACGATGGACGCCACCTGCCGCACATCTCGATGGACGTCGCCGGCGACTCGGAACCCCACCGACCTCTCGTCATCGCGCACAAAATTCATCCCCACGTCAATGACCACGGCTCCAGGCTTGACCCAGCTCGCGCGGACGAGCTCGGGGACGCCAGTAGCCGCGACGACGATGTCCGCGCGCCGGGTAAACTCTTCTGGGTTAGGAGTCTCCTCGTTCACCATCGACACGGTCGCTCGTGCCTCGTTGAGGAGGAGACACATGGGCAGTCCGACGACGCTACTCTCGCCGAGCACCACCGCGTGTTTCCCTCGGACGCCCACCCCGAGCCGCAGCAGCATCTCCATCACCCCGAGGGGAGTGCAGGGCGCGATAACCGTCCGGCGCCATGCCATCATTCGCCCGGCGTTGGTGGGGTTGAAGCATTCGACGTCTTTCTCCACCTTTATGGCTCCGAGGAGCCCTCTAGGGTCTAGGTGCGCCGGAACCGGCAGCTGCAGCAAGATGCCGTGACATCTGTCGCCGCGACGCACAACGGGAGAAAGCGTGCAGGAGGGAAGAGGGCGGAAGGGGAGAGGGGGGGCAGGGCGGAGCCGGGCAAGGTTGATTGCGCGGCGACGAGGGGACGCAGACGCACATGCTTCTTGTTATAACACACATCGGTACAGCGGTGATCTTCCTATAGACCCGGTAAGTGCCAGCCGGAAATGCCGGCACTATGGCGGCAACCGCGCTACTCCGCGTACTGCCACCACTGGTTGTTCCCATCTGTGCCAACCGGTTCTACAGGCACTATAGCGGGCAACCAGCACCACTCCATCAGCGCTATATAGAGACTACCATTGTACCTGGAAGCATGTACAGAGCACGTACTCGGTGGCGGCTAGGGGCAGTGCTTTTGCTCATACTGATGTCGCGAGTACTGCTACCGTGGCACATGCCGAGCGAGTGCAGTACCACACAGCATCATCACGGGACTTCGAGTGTGACCCGACTACGCCGCGTTGAGATGGTTTTGTTCCAGCTACCGTATACGTACGTGCAAGGTTTTTCAAGCTTGCACGTGGATCCATTACGAGTAGCGACATATGCGGCTCCCTATGTGCAGGTCGGCACAAAACGAACTGTGTGGTGCCCATATCAACCGAACCCAGACCTAACCCCAAACCTGAGCCTAGCCACAACCCTTCGGGGGGCTCGAGGTCTGCAGGGGTAGTCCTGCCATACATACACCGCCAATGCACTTCATGTGCGCATCTGAAAAGCCTTACATTACATACGTGCGATTATGACTGGGGTCGCTTCTTTCGGGTCTTGCCGTAGACTGCAACAAACTCCACAGCAGTCATACCTTGCAACGAGGCGAGTGCATGTAGGTTCGTGGTATGTAATGTCGTCAAGTTCACTTAATCATTGGCATGATCTGGTCCGTGGTCACCGGACAGGCCTCCATACATGTTGTTACTTTTCTCCTCGAATTTGTATGTACGTTGTTTCGTTTCCTTGGTTGCGTGCAGTAGTCGGTTTCACCTGCGAGTCTTGAAACGTGTGTACCAACATCTGAGCATAATAAGTATTTACACTGACTTCCCATTACCCGTTTATCTCTTTTGTTTGCGGATGTAGGACTTGCTTCAGCTATGATACATACGTGTACCGCTTTAGTTTTGTTTTGCTTTTTTCTCCTGGGGTATTCTTCCACTCCAGAAAGGCTGGAGCCTGTCCTGCGATCACGGACTTGATTATGCGAGCTAATGTGAGAACAACATATACATATACCTACCCTTTGCTATTTCCTGTCATGTTTCGCACTCCCTTCGGGCCCCTGTAACCCCCACCCCCCGCTCCCCACCCCTCCCCAAACGCCGTGAGAGACAATCGTTGGTCTTTATCGACGCTGACCTCCAGCGATTGCCACAAGGAAAACAAGGTGCCCGCCCACCCGCCCGCGCGCTCAACAGAGAGCTTCAGTGTGGCGGACGATCACAAAATTGACGGCACAGCATCAATCACCAACTTGATCAACTTCCTTAATCCTGCTAGCGCTACACTCCCGTTACGGGGACAAAGCACTTGCAATTAAACTAGGATACTTTCTGGAGCTGGAAAAGGGACAACAGGATGTGGCCCCACCCACCTTGGGTCTCCGTTGTAACGCTGGATGCATTCCAAGACCTCGCTATGCGTGGCCGTCGCCGGCAGCAAGCTGCTGAAAGACTCGAACCCAACGCTCTTCGCGACCGCCTGAGCTTCGGCAAACGCAGCACGAGGGAATATGAAGGAAACCGGCTTGGTTTCCGGTCCGGGGTAGTGAGGCACTCCTTCCCCTCTCGACAATTGCCATGTTACGCCATCCGTTGCGTTCGCTTCCCGTGCACTAGCTACCGCCAGCGTGGCCGTGCGGTTGTCAATGGCCAAGTCTTATCGTGCAGCACAGAACATCCAAAACTTGGCGTCATCGACCAACGCAGCACTGGTGTACGGAATTGAAGCGAGCATGACGGCCATGCTGCGTGATACTTTACGGGCTGCAGTATATTTACGCTGGCGTACTCTGTGCTATGGGCATGCATGTTTTCGAAGCACGGGGCGACGCTAAAGGTACGCTAGTATTATTTCACACGACGTGCGTAGAAAGGAGAAAAGTGCGGTTTGCCTTTCCGACAGATGCAAATGTTAATGTTCCTGCTCGCCAAGAGACCGGGAAAGCTGCACAAGCAGCGCACAATAGCAGCAGTCCCTGCGCGCTGCACAAATGCACTCGTAGCGCTATGCTCACCCGTTTCATCGACACGTATTTGGCACTGTCCCGTCGTTCTCCCACCATGATCACCGCCAACCCAGGACCCATGCCGTGCTTCGATCGCATCAGATCCACATCTCGCCTAACCTGCCAGTTCCGTTTAAAATGGACCAAATGCGTCAGGCACAAGGTACGCCGTACGCTCACAGTACAGGGCACCCAGGTAAGAGAAAAAAAAATGTGTTACTTGGTATATAACCCTACCCACCTGCTACCCACTACCAAGTAACCCTACCCACTATTATACCAACATGCTATAACGATTTTATTGAGGGCAATCCGAGAATAAATCATCACCAGTTGGTTGACTATGCATCAACGGCTGATGTTATACCCTTCTCATAATGATAGCAAGCAGAGCAATAAGAAAGGCAGGTTCATATATTTTACAGGAAAGCAAGAAAGCCGGGACCCGTTATACTGAAGTTATCGTAGAACGCACCCTCTCCCAACTAAGAAACCCAGCCGCTCTCGCCTTATTCTCCCACCTCTAAGCCATCCTTAGTTCTTAACTGCCGACGAAGATATTATTTTTGGGCGAATCTTCCTGAATTTGTTTCCTTTCTTCATTGTTTGCTCTTCAGTTTTTTTTTTTCATTTTTTTTCTCGTTTTTTCGCAAGTCACTCCCAGCTGAGCTCTGCAGCGCAGCGCCGTGCTGTGTTGCGCTGTGTTGTATTTACTATTTCGTCTCAGGTACATCTGTACCGAGTATCATAAGAAGTATCATCTCAGGCAACGGTACACCGGTTATGTACGTGCTAAATCACAACAAAAAAGGACTCACAGCTCAGCTCAACTCAGCCAGCAGCGCAGCGCCGTGCGGTTTCGTGCGGCGTGGTGCTGTGCCGTGCTGTGCTCTCTTTTGTACATAAAGCAGTACAAGGTGTTGTGCGAAGTACCAGGTACCAAGTACCGGCATGTACGTGAGTACCTGTGACCCACACTATAAATACTGGTCTTTGCTTTCTTCGTTAATTGTCCTTTTATTCTTGTTTTTCTCTTGTTTTTCGCAATTTACACCCGTACTGCCCATCAGAACGTGACATCGCCAACAAGCGCACAGCACAGGGCAATCAGCTCGGCTCAAGTAGCTCTTGGCAGTATTAAGTCACTAGTTGCACTAAACCATGGGCCTCTTCTTTCTGCCCCTTCATATTTTGTTGCCTTCTTCCTTGCGCAAGCGTAGCGGGCGGCGTCAGCCGCCCGCGAAGCGGAGCTTTTGCTTGACGTACCGGTATGGACGTGTGTACTGCTTTGCGGTGTACGTCTTTTTTGCTTTCCTTACTGACCGTACTCTCTCGGTCCTTTTCATGTTTGTTGGTTCCCCCCCCGAACATCACACCCGTGCCGCCGATCAGAACACGACACTATTAATACCAGCTGGCACACAGCACAGCACAGCCAGCACCGCACAGGGCAGTACGCCTGCAGTAAAACCCTGAACTGCTGTTTGCTGTCTTTATCTGGACATGGTGCGGTAATACATGTTCTGTGCGGAGCGGTATGAGCTTGCGCAAGTCCCACACTACCCGGAAAGATGACATTCCGGGTGGCTATCTCCACCGAAACTGACCCTCAGGGGACAGGCCGGGTCGACATACACACGCACCCGTATACAACGGCAGCTTGCGCTGCCGGGGTTGTAACGAAGACCACTGATAGGGACAGCTTACGCTATACCTACAATGGGACTCGAAGGGTGCGCCAGCTAGCGTTGGGCTGCGAAAGCAACTGAGTTAAATCGACACACGACGCGTATGAAAATACGCGGAAGTGTGGTGAGCTAAAGCTTTATTTTTCCCCGTCCGCCGGAGGATAAAAAAAAAAAAAAAAAAGGTATCACACACGTTTCGTGCTCTCTTACACATCATAGTGTACGAATTCCTATACAAGTACGACATACAACAGCATATTTCTCTATTCTGTGTTCTGTGAACTGTGTGCTGGCGCACGGGTGTGTCCTCAAGCACACGCTCGTGACGTTCGTGTACAGCTGCTCGTACTGATCATGGCCGACCGCCGGCCATGCATCGTCAACGCGAGTGACCGACTTCCACCACAACAGCAGTACCAAAGGTACGTACAATTACAAGGATGAATTCAAACGACGATTGGTTGTTGCTCCACAGAAATTGATGGGACACGTCGAGCACGCAACGGGCACAGGGGCCATTCGTTCGTTTCCCTGCCATCTATTAATAGTAATAGCAGCGTACTGGAGTCGACCTCCTACGCATATAGACTATACCTCGTCCAATATCTCCGTCGCCATAGCTCGCCCGTTCACTAGCTTCGCTCGCGGACGCTTCAAACCCCCTGCTGTTGCTGCTGTTGTAGAGCTCGCAATCGTTGCCTCGTCCGCCTGAACCGTGTAATGCGCTGCGAGCGTGTGACTTGCTCCTGCCGTCCAACGACGGCAGAGACCTGGTCTCCATGGTGACAAGTGAGGCTTAATCATGCCCCCAGATGTGTCTCGCCGCGTGCAACAACTGCGCTTCGAGCTATTGTTGCTGGACTGCCGTGTCAAACGCGAAAAATCTAAAACCGAGGGGTTTCGTACTATTTCGGTTGGCTGTACACCGAAGGGCTCAAAGCGACGTACGGGATCCGGCTTGTATGCGATGCGACACCAACACAAACAAGAACATAAGGCTGGCTGAAGCAACACCTGCTACGAGCTGTGAGGGTACGTGCAGCTGGAATTACTCCTTGGGTTTGTAACCGCACGAAACGCTGGCGGACTACGACCCTCCGTACCCTGATTGACTGAGAGACACCAGCGGGTGTTCGCTTTCTCCCCCCCCGCCCGTTGAAGCTCCAAAATACGAGCGAGTCTTGCATTTCCATCTTCGCGAGAAAAGGAGGAGGTGGGGCCGGACCATGTCTGCCCCGCCACTGCCGGAGAGGCCGGGCGTCTCGCCCACGCCCACACACATGGACAGGGAGTTGCTGAAACTCATGCGGCCTGGGAGGATCGGAGGAAATCGCCGGTGCGTGTGTTTGTTCTTCGGGGAGTACTGCTGTCTTGTACTATACTGGTGTGGTGTGCTTGTTCGCTTTATGCGTGTTCGTACGAGTTGGTTTGGCGGTTTTCCTTTTCATCAACCTCTCTGTAGCCAGCATATACGATTTTCTGTTTGTTTTTTTATTGAGTGTACGCAGCCCAGGTGCAGCCTTTCCGGGCCTGTCTCCTGTCCTCGTCCTCGAGAGAGCTGTGTTATGTTTCCATCCACCTTTGGTCTCCCCCTTGCCTCCCTCCTCTCGCCACCAGGACGGGAAATGGCAGCACCCCGTACCAGGGACGGGGCACCTGGTGCGAACAAACCGATATTTGTATCTGAGATTGAAAGTTTGAGAGTGCTCCATCGAATTGCTCGGTAATCCGTTTTCTGCTTTGGCGCTTTGCGCTTGATCATGTGATCGGCGGCGCGAATCTTCGTACAGCAGAGTTTTCCTCCTTTTATATGCACCAACGGCCCACATGAGTTGTCCGCTCAGCTTGTCGTAGTTGATACCTCCAACACGCTGCAAGCAGCAATATCATATCTGTAGTGGTCACTTTGAAGGTATGCTCGTGTACGAAGTCTGCAGCAGTACGGTACAGCAGTTGTAACCGTTATCGCGAGGAATACTATCGGGTAAGCTCGCGCCATAGTCTAAGCAGCGTTCTCTTACAGCAGCAGCGGCAGCAGCAGCAGTCTGAAAGCTGAAGCAGCACTCTCCTGCGGTTTCCGCGCGACTTTCAAGTTCACGTGTTTAATGAGAATTATCGCACCATCTTCGGTTAGGATTTAGTGTGCCGTGTTTCGTCAGTTTGTTATTTTGTTTTTGTCTTCCCCTTCCCGGCTCCCTACGAACACGTTCCTACTTGATATCGCACGCACTGTTGGCCCTCTGGTACAAGCTACACTACTGTAGTTCCAAGGGGAGTCGCCGACCTCTGTCCTTAATGAGGACACACCCAGTAATACGCGTGATCGGAGTATCACACACAGCTTGCACAGATGAGTTTCGATGAAATCTTTGATCTCACAGCTGGAGCGTATTTTTGTTTTTGTAATATTAATCGTAGTTGCTGTGCTTTTCCTGTTTCTGTGTGTTATTCACATTAAAGTGATACTTCCACCCATCTACACCCAGCGCAAATAGCAGTGTCCGCGCCGATGCCTCCTACGCGTAAAGCAGACAGCGACGAGCTCTGTGACCACTAACTGCGAGACAGATATACATTGCAAATACAGCAGGGCAATGCTATAAAACTGTTCTAAATACGTCAGCTGGGAGTTCGATAAAAAAAATAGGGTCGATAGTCAGGGCCCGAATTAACGAGGAACTTGCTATCAGGGCCCAGCTTAACGAGGAACTTGCCTAATCGAATTTCGATTTTTTTATAGAATTCAATTTAATTTGCATCTGATTGGTCAAGAAATGAATCACCAAGCAGGCATTCTCAGAATTATTACGAAAAATAAATTCAACAAAGAAGTAAAAAAAGACTTTCTCGGTCGAATTTTGTCGAAAATCGAAATTCTATTTAGGGAGTTTGTCCACCTAGACATGGCTTGTTCTGTGTAACCGAAGCCGGCCACGCGAATCGGTGGCATGTCGTCGGCTGATTGAGAGGCGAGAAGCCACCATTGCGAGAGGTAGGACCACCGGAGCAGCCGCAGCGCGGCCTCCGAAGGTTCTTGGCACAGCGTAGACCGCCTGCGACGCTTCGAAAACAACCGAGACCGCCGCAAACCCAGTTTTTCGTCGCCCTGCACCTCGAAAGTTACACGACCAACTACCACATGATGACTTCGCTCAGAAGTACGACCGCTATATCCCCGTCGCTGCTGCCCGTGTCGGGCGGCGGGGTGGCGCCAGCCCATCCAAGAGACGCCTAGAGCCAAAGCCTCCAAGCCGCTGCCGGCCAAAAGATTCTGCCGCTAGCCGCGGCGCTCCGGGGGGGACGCGCGCCATCGCTCGCCTCGGTCGTTGCCCACGGGTGTTCGTTGACCCTTTTGCGTTTTTTGAATTTTTTTATTTCCTAGAACACACTTCGCCGTTCCTTGATATGAACCAAAGTTGAATTTTTGGTATATTTTCGATGAAATAAAAAAAAAGATCGAATTGCGATTTCCGTGCTCTTCGTTAATCTGGGCCCTCACCTCTCTGCAAGCTGTGATTTGGCCATGCAATGAACCGCAATGAACACGCGGGCCCAATAAAATGCAAGCACGCACACCAGACTTTTTTTTTTTTAATATGACTCTTTGCAACAAAAGGAAAAACAAAAGAGTAATAAGAATGGAGACAAGAACACGAGGAAAATTGATTGGAAACAAGAGGGAAACACGACAGCACGAGAAAAATGAAAAAAACATAACAGCCAGCCCGCAACTAGCAATAAAACAGGTGAACCCATCCAACCAACGTCGGGGGCAGCAACCATATTGGGTTTCGAATGACTCTACTGCTGTACGAGTAGGAGTATGGGAGCACTGCTGTTTATGACGGCAGCTAGTGGTGCCCATACCGTCATCATCGCACCCGAACCCAATACAAAAACGAAGCTAAATAATGCAGCGAGCAAAAACACTAGCAATAAAGCAGATGACACCATCCAGCCGGCTCCGGGGCAGTACCCAAACTGGGTTCCGAATGCGACTACTACCGGTGCTAATGGAAGGCTGATAGTTTGACCGAAAAGTTTCCAGATGTGTGTTTTGGAATCGTTTGCTGAAATATGTCCAGTACTGTCGCTATGGGAATTAAACGATTGAATAGTACCAGGCATATTTTTTTGCTTTTTTTTGGTCATGCGGCCCAATTGGTCGATTTTCATCAAGCCTCGATCAACGTCGTCTCATCAAACACAAATGACCTTCGAGCTCGAGTTAGAGACAACCAACGGTCACTCCTTGTCGTTCCAGACATGGCCACATGCGTGTAGGTGACAGCGCTGAAGAATTGATCTTGAACCATGACCTAGGGCGTGAGAGATCGCTTGCGTTGTCCTGTGGTCGTCCGTCCAAGCCGCTCAAAATTATCGTTTTTGCCTGTTGGGAGGCAATACTTGTAGAGAGGTTTTCTCTCAGTTTTCTACACACCAGCCGCCAAATATGTTTTAACAGAAGCCTGATGGGCGCCACACATCACCGGCCGTAGAGTGAGCACTGTACGCTGTACATCGCGGGAGGGTTGGAGCCCCAAACGAGCTCGCCACGTTCAGATTTCACGACGCTGTCGTTGATTTCGTCGAACGAAGTGTGTGGAGCACACGAAATCACGCCGCGTCAAATCCAATATCTGTTTGAGAATACAGATGTTGGCCAAGATCGCCGCGAGAAATCGTTTTTTTCCAGAAAACTGGAAAGTTGAAAAAAAAATGTACAAATTGGGCCCATAGGCGACCCCGTCCAGGCAAAGTTTGGCTGGGATCTTCGGGAATTTTAAGCTTTTGGCCTTCCATTTAGCACCGGCCTAAGGAGTTAGGAGCATTGCTTCTTGGTCTGTCCTCTATTTACTGTAACTTCGACGGCTGTGTCCGTGCCGACGTCAGCGTCTCCATACGAGTAGCCCCCAAGGGTACCCAAAAGGAAAGAGAAGGGCAAAGCAAAAATGGTAACATAAATAGATGTGTAAAGGGAGGAAGAAAGGGGGCAGAAGGGATGAAGGAGAAAAAAGGGGAAAACCGGTGCAGCAAGAACCTGCATATCTGTTTTCGTATACCTTTATCTTACCCTTTTGGGTCTTGATTATAGTAAAGGGAAAAACTGACGAATATACCGACGATTGCAAGATCCTTCACACGAAGCAACCCGGCTGCTAGATTAGGTGACGGCGATTCCCCAATGCAAGCACTTGTAAGACACGCGCACAGCTTGCACTGCGGTGTGTTTAATGCTCGCACCATGATGGGGAGGCGTTTCGTGCTTTGTTTTGTCGCTGTGCATGGGCCCCAAAAGAATTAATATGATTCTACCGGTATGTAATGTACAAAGTATGTTTTTTTTTTTTGTTGGCATGCTGTTCTTGGGCAGCCGCGTTTTTTTTTTCGCACTTTCGGCTTCAGGGAAAACAAGGGGGCCGTCGGTACATGACGATGCATGTCTGGATCCCAGCCGAGCTTCGTGGCGGTGTTTTGAGCGTTCATCGTCGCAGAACTGGCTCCTGTTGACAAGGGGTTGTGTTCCGCCTCGCTGAGACGCGCAGGTTCATGGAAAACTCCATTGTTTTTGTTATCTTTTAAAAAATAGCCTGCTCCGTTCCCCACTTTTTTTAGCTCGCTCTACTTCCCCGCCCGCTATGTGTTGAGCAAAATGAGAAATACGCTTCAGCTGTGAGATCGACCAAAAAGGAATGCTGTCTAGCATCATCGTCAGTCAATTTCACCCTGTCTAGCAGCAGCTGCACTCCTTTGTAACAGCCACGGACGGTGCCTTTGTTGTGTATGTTGTGTTCGCTTGTGTATGTATCACTGGAGCGTGTGCTGTCATAGGTCATAGGCACACATAACGATCAAAAATAGTGTTGTTTTTCAAAAGCAACCGCTGAGCCTCGCAGCCACATCAGTACAACAGTATTTGTACTGTTACGGCAGTACAGCAGCAGCACAGCAGCAGCGGCTCAGCGGCAGCCGTGGTACAAGCTCTCGCCTTTGTGCCAGTCACGTTGTACGTGTGTGGTTGGTTTAAAGCAGCTGGAGGAGATTGAATCACGACGATAACATTTTCACCTCCGATGCAACAACAATGAAAAAGTCGTCTTGAGGGGATATTGTGAGTGGTCAACGTTGAAGCTCAGACTGCATATTGTCCGGTGGCGGAAACAATAACAATGAGACACACATCGTCGGGGCTCGTATGCTCCTGGTGAACGAAGCATACAGCAGCAGCAAAAAAATCAGTACGAAGCCCATGCATATAATTGGTGCGCCTGTGTTTCCCTTTTTTTGACTTGCGACGTATTTTTCGAGTGAACCCCATCCCGATTGGGAAGCTTGAATTTTACATCAATAGTACGTAATAGTTGTCAAGTTATGAACCTGGTATACAAGGTTCCCCGTGCGGATGGTATCCGGGGGATCGTCTTGAGCCGAAAAGGGGGAACACACGCATTCCAATGATAAGCATGGTATGAGCTTGTTTTTGCTGCTGCTGTGTGCTTCGTATAGCTGGTATGAGGTCCAACGATGCATGTTTGGTCGTTGCATCGGACGTGAAAGTGTTGTCGTGGTTCGGTATCCTGATGTACACCAACCAAGCGCACGTACACCGTGACTACTGGCACAAAGGTAAGAGCTTGAAACACGGCTGGCGTTGTATTGCTGCTGCTTTGCTGCTGCTGTATACTGATTTTTTGTGGCTGCGAGGCTGCTGTTGAAAAACCATCCCATTGCTATTCTGGATCGTTGCACACAGTCCACGCAGTCCACGCACGCGTACCTATGCCATACAGAAAGGCTCAAACGAATACACGTACACACAGAAGCACCGCCTGTGGCTGTCACAAAGGAGAGAGCTCATAGAGCCGCTGCTATTGTACCGTGACTGCCACAAGTACACAGTGTGGAGGGCTATGTGTGATGCAGTGGCACAGCAGCACTGCGAGAAAAAGTACAAACTGATGGGTTTCTATGGGCCCTGCGCGGCTCGCAGAAACGAGGCCGGCGGCAGTATGGGCCTTGCTCTGTGGGTCGACTACCTCCGAGGTGCGAGGAGCACAACAACTCGAGAAATAGTTGCTAGGTGCCAATCTCCCAGATAGTCGGACGGAGGGAGACAGTTTTGTCGGGCGAGGTGTGCTACGTGTTCATTGCGACGTGCTACGTGTTCATTGCGACGTGTGCAAAATATGCCACAAATGTAGGTGGTGCAACAGATACATATGATGTTGGACATATGTGCTGCTGCTGTTACTGCTGGCTGTTTGTAGCTGCGTCGTATCAGACATCAGAGAGTGTTAAAAAAAACGGACTGATGTGCAGCGGGCAGGAAAGCGGAGCAGATACAAAAGTGTGGGAGCGAAGCGGGCTATTAAAAAACAGCAGAACAACATGAGGTTTTCCATGCACTTACTCGTCTCCCCGAGGCGGAACGCAACCCCTTTACGAAAGAGCCAGCTCAGCGACTTTGAATTCTCAGAGCGTACGCTGCGGAGCACGACCGGGATGCAGATATGCGTCGTATATACCGACGGACCCATTGCTTGCCCCGCAGCCGAAAGCGCGAGAACAGACCCCCGGCCGCCGGACAACAGCGTGCCAAAGAAGTGCATGTTTTACATGTACATACAAGGTTCTCCATCGGGTTATGATTGATTTAGTATCCTGGACGCGTCGCGAGTCGAAACGGGGGGGCACAGGCATCCCAATGATATGTATGAGTTGCTTCTGCCGTATGCTTCGTATATCTGGTATGTGGTTCGACGATGTGTGTTTCGTTGTTGCATTGGAGGTGGCAATGTTGTCGTTGTTCGACTTCCTGCTGTGCACCAACCACCCACACATGCACTGTGACTACTGTCACAAAGGCAAGAGCTTGAAGCGCTGCTGCCGTTGTACCGCTAGTGTGCTGTATTGCTGTTGTGTGCTGATTTCGTGGCTGCGCGGCTAAGAGTCAACCTGAGCGGCTGCGTTTGCAAAATATGAAACAGCGCTCTTCTTGGTCGTTGTGACTGCTCACACCCCACTCACACATATCTGGTACCAGGTACAGAAGAAGCGTACACACATACTACGCATACACACTGGCTGTCCCAAATGAAAGAGCGAACTGCGCGGCTGCTGTTCTACCGTGACTGACACAAGTACAGAGCTTGGTGGTGTGTGTTCCCAGGATGTAATATGCCGATAAATTACAGCAAAGAACTGCTGGCAGTGCGAGGTGCGCGAGTTGCAACAGACCACTGGACACCGAGGAGCGATGGCAGCAGACCGCTCGAGAAGCGATGTTCGAGGGTTACAGCAGACTGCTAGAGAAGGCTCTCTCACGTGTCTGGGGATTATGCAACCTTGGAAGATTCCCTATAAATCGAGTCGTTTCTAGGCGGTCAGGCAGTCTGAAGCACACGGTGTGGTCCGTGCTCGGTGCCAGCTGCGCGTATCGAAACAGAGAGTGGTGCGGGTCTGCACGCGAGACAGGCGGCAGTATGGGCCTTGCTCTGTGGGTCTTGCCCGATGCGACCACCTCTCAGGTGCAAGGAACACACCAACTGCTGCTGATGATGAGAGGGTGGTTGAAAAAAAAAGGACTGTTCTGTAGCGGGACAGCGGAGCGGGCGATTAAAACTTGTGTCACAAAACGGACTACTTCAAGAGAACTAAAAATTGTGGGTTTTACGTGAACTTACTCAGCTCAGGGAGGCTGAACGCAACCTCTTAACGAGCTAGCCCAGGTACTTTGAACGCTCAGAGCACGCGCCACGGAGGTCGACCGGGGCCCGGACATGCGTCGCAATTTACCGACAGGCCCGTTTCTTGCCCCTTTTAGGACTTTCGGGTTTTGATCCCAACTTGTGAGATGATCACCCAAGACTGGACAGTTGACGCCCAGAGAATTAGTATTACCTGTTCCCCCTCCGATCCAGGGTAACAGACCCACCGCCTGTGACCCAGACCAATGGATCCACGGAGAGAGAGAGACACGAAGTGCTGCTGACCCGCAGGCGCCGGGTGGCCCCTTTCCCCGGACCGACCGACGACGTAAGACCCAGACCGAATACCGACAAAACCCACTGCTGTGCGCGATGATATCAGAGCAAGCAGCAGTATCCGTTTTACCATCAAGATGAAAATCAAATAATGGAAACCCTGGGGATGCATCCCGGATGTCCCCTGGCGACCACACCCCGCAGCCGAAAGCGCCAGAAGAGACTCTTGGCCGCCGGAGAACTGCATGCCAACAAACTAGAAGTGCATATTTTACTTGTATACAAGGTTCCCTTTCGGGATGGGGTTGACTTGATGTCCCTGCCGCGAGCCGAAAAGGGAAATGCAGACGTTCCAATGATATGTATGAGTCGCTGCTTTTGCTACTGCTGTATGCTTTGTATACCTGGCATAAGGTCCGACAATGATGTGTGTTTGTTATGTTGCATTAGACGTAAGGGTGTTGTTGTTCCACCTCCTGTGCACCAACCACACACACGTACACCGTGACTACTGGCAAAAACAAGGCAAGAGCTAGAAACTCGGTTAGCGTTGTGCTGCTGCTGTGCTGCTGCTGTATTTTGTTTTTTTAGAGGACACAGCAGTCCACGCACACATACCTGTCATACAGAACAGCACATAGTACACATACTCACGGAAGCACCGTCTGTGGCTATCACGAAGGAGAGCGCTCACAGCACGGCTGCTGTTGTATATTGAGTGCCACAAGGACTCAGCCTGGAGGGCCATGTGTGATGCTGTAGCGCAGCAGCAGCAGAGGGAGAAGAAACGTGAATATATGGGTTTCTATAGGCCCTGCTCGGCTCGGCGAAACGAGGCAGGCGGCGGTATGGGCCTTGCTCTCTAGGTCTTGCCCGGTGCGACTATCTCCCCAATGCGGCGCGGGGAGCACAACAACAAGAAGAGAAATAGTAGTTAGGTGTCGATCTCCCAGGTAGACGGGCAGAGGGAGGTATTTTTGTCTGGCGAGGTGTGCAACAAAAAGTCACACTGGGCTAGGTGCAACAGATACGTACGATATTCGAGACATGTGCTGCTGCTGATGCTGTTGCTGTTGCTGCTGGCTGTATGTAGCTGCGTCGTAGAAAACAGCAGAGAGGGCAAAACATATTGGACTGATTGTGTCGCACCGCGGGCGGGATAGGTGGAGCGAAGAATAAAATATGAGAACAAAGCGGGCTATTAGTATAATGAACAAAACAAATGACGGGTTTCTATGCACCCAATCCGGCTCAGCGAGGCGGAACGCAACCCCTTAACAAACAGAGCCAGCTCAGCAACTTTGAACGCTCAGAGCACCGCCCCGGAGCTCAGCCGGGATCCAGACGTGCATCGTAATGTACCCACGGCCGCTTGCTTGCCCCGCAGCCGAAATTGCGAGAGAAAACCCTCGGCCGCCAAAGAACACCATGCCATAAAACAAAACAAAAAGTTATCTTCACGTACCAGGTAGACATATATCTACCTGGTACATGGTACCGGTGTACCTGGTACCGGTGTGCACAGGTACCGGCACCTGTATCGGTACGAAAATACCGCACACCCCTCTCCCTCTCCTCCCACATTATAAACTATTTTCTGCACACTGCTGCGCGGTACCAGGTGCCTGGTATAAAACTACCGAAACGCCAGTACCACTCCTGCTGTTAATACCGCCGTAGCAGCCCTTGTGAGGCCCAGGTATATATACGACAAGCAAAATAAGTGCGGTCTTGCCACCCGTCTAGTCCAGTATGAGCGCGCGGCAGTACGAACACTCGTATCATGTGTAGCTTCTACCGGGTAGCTTCGTACAACTCCTTGCACCGTGGCTCGAACACTAACCCTACAACCACCCCTATCCATCAGCTCGCGTTACTTGTTGTGACCTAAGCTGTAACCGTCATTTTTTTTTGGTCATTTTTTTTCCCTCTAGAATCCCAACGATGTTAAGATGTTCACACCTCGGACAGATCATGATCTGGGTCATCTACAGTGGCAGATCCTGAATCTGCCGTTCTGACGTGTTGTGCAGGACCTGTATACAGTACAATTGAGTACAAACCTTACACCGGCATTATCGTGCAGATTGTACTTCTCCCACCCGGTAACATGAGCTGTTAATTAACCATACAGATCTTCCATGAAATATCTAGGTCATACGTTGTTCGTCGGTGATCTGTCCGATGTGTGAACTTTTTACGGCTTCGTACGACGTACTCGTTCTGCTGCTGAGAGCATAGACTGGCCTAAAAGCTCCAAGCACTTTCTCTTTTTACGTTTTTACGTTTTACTCTTGTGTTAAAGGTGCGCGGACTGTGATGCGGAGCTGAAGGATTACGGCAACATCTGGGCGAGCGTGGATCAGGGCTGCTTCGTGTGCGTGCACTGCGTGGCGGTACACCGCTCCCTGGGTTTCCGCACGAAGAGCGTGAACATGGATTTCTGGGCCGCGGAGGAGGTTGCTCGGATGACGTCAATGGGAAATGTGAAGGTGTGGCACCCCTTGCCTTGAGCCAAAGAAAATGAGGCTTTTTCTACCTGAGAGGAGGGAACAGTCCGTGTAGATGGGTGGTATTGCTTTGACGAACAGCCTCGACTGACTGACAGCTTGATGCTTAGGTTAGCACTGATGTACCTTGCACTTGGCCACGGGTCATCCATGGGTTAGTGCACAGCGTCGATGGGGGAGGGGTACGTGGAAAATGTGCAGATGAACGTAGGTATACACTTACACGAGAAGTAGATTTTGAGCAGCACTGGTGCATTGGTATTGCTGTAGATTTTTGCTGCAATTCTAGAGGTCGTACTACGAAACGCGTGCATATTCTGATCCTGCGGTGGATACTCGCCCATGCTGCCGTGACCGTTCGCTCTTAAAACATCCGTCTGACTTCGCTATTCTGTACGAGAAAAATAAGTAACCAGGTGTCAAAGTATCGAAAACTTGGGCTACACGTAAATGTGCGCTGTACCAGGTACGTATCAGTACGAATTATGGAAATGGGTCAGCAGTCCGTGGTATCTCGAATGAGCTAAGAACCCGGTATTTTTTTATTCCAGGTACAAGCTAGTATGATATTTCGGCAACATTGAAGCGGCCCTCAAGACCGCTGCTTCTTATCTCGCGGCTTGTACTGTCAGTTTTTGATATTTTTACATACTGTTTTGGGAGCACTAGGTACAGCGTTAACGATATAACACTGCAGTTAATCCCCACCTTCGAGCGTTGAACTTTTTCATAGTTCGAAATCATCGCTGTAATTCCATATAGCTTGTCGCCAAAACCTGTGTGCAGTTATGAAGGGGGTGAGCGTGAACCAGCGGTGGTTCCAGTACGTCCCATCATGTACGCAGAATTAGCACCGCGAGCGACGTATTTCCGTCGTCAGCCAGCAGAGCAACGGCTTTGTGGAACCGCAAAGCAGCGAAGTGGGCGAATGAACACACGCATTTATTGTTGCCGCATAGACTTGAGGAGCTCACACGAAACGTGGGAAGGAGGACGAGGGGGGGAGAAATTGGAGTGAATATGTGACAATGACCTTGATGAGGCGTTACGTTATGTGAGGCGGGGGGGTGGGGGTGAACACTGGCGTGAAGGCACAGGACGGAAGTGTATGGGAGAAGTGTATGGTGGTTGCACTTCCCGTCCGCTGTATCTTCGGTGCCGTTCCCCTCGGCAGTCGACAGCTGCCGGTGTGATACACATTGGTGGCTGGGATGAAACGGTTGGTGTGAATCGGCGTTCTATTAATACCATGTTATGTACCGAGAGGGAGTTTGCTTTTTTCTTGGTCCCCGCCGCACGGGTTTTGTTTTTTGTACCGGTTGAACAGGTGAACGAGATATTAGAGCGGTACGTGCCGGGCAGCTGGACGAAGCCCAACCCGGATGCCGAACAGCAGCAAAGGGAGCCCTGGATCCTGGCGAAGTACACACACAAGTGCGCAGTACGGTATAGTACAGCAGGAGTGCAAAAAGTACACTGGTGCCTTACGGTGCCGACAAGTACGGGCACAACGGTGCAGTACAGCAGCAGTGCTATGCAGAAGTACAGCAGTGCGGTACTGTACGTGAAGCAGTACAAAACGCAGTACAGCAGTGTAGTCTAGCACAGCAGGGGTGTACAGTTACAGCGGTATAGTGGAGCGGCACGTCCTAGCGACCGGCTCTTTCCCAAGGTGGGTGGGACGTAGTTGCAGTCATACTCAACTGTATTATATTAATAGTAGCTTCTCGCATACCTAGGACGTAGAAAGAGCACTTGTTGGGATTTTACGCCTCTGTCTGTCTGTCTGTCTGTATGTATGTCTGTTTGCCTGCCTGCCTGTTTGCCTGCCTGCGTGCCTGTCTGTCTGTGTGTCTGTATATCTGCCTGTCTGTCTGCCTGTCTGTGGACCTATCTTGTCTGTTGATAGGCAACACGCGCATGATCAAGGACATCGATTTTTGGTGGGTGTACTGTTCTGGTAGCACTGCCATATGGGTATTAATAAGTACACAGGTAGCAGGTAGCCAAATTATACAGGGTGGGGGTCGGAATCAACCTTGCCTCGGCTGTCGGTTCCTCGTGCGTTTAACACGTGTTTCGAACCACAGCCTCGGTGGGACTGAGAGATGCCTCATGTGTTCCGGTAGACGAAGGCGGCGGTGGCGGCTGGTTCCCTCGCCCGTTGCTTGCGGTGTGCGATGTCGAACACGGGCAGTTCAGGTTCTACTGCTTGTCGTGCCGCACCCCTCTCACACGCACGCCTTCCCCCCCCCCCTGCCCGGCGGATGTTGCTCACGTCGGCGTGTGCGCGCTCTCGGTGATATAAAAGTACACCTACTTTTGGGAGACGAACTACTTGTAGTTATTGTGGGAGGCTTTTCGCGGCGGTGAAAAGGGTGACGCCGCTTTTGTTTTTGTTCATTTTTTTTGGTGAAATGTATGGTAAATGGAGGGTGACGTACACTGCTTCTTTTGTTGGGTTAAATAGAATTTTGCGGCGATACAGCGTATGCATATATTATAAAAAATGAAAATACACTCCAGCTGTGAGATCGAAGATTTTGTCGAAGCTCATCTTTGCAAGCTGTGCGTGATACTCCGATCGCGCGTATTACGGGTTGTGTGTCCTCATTAAGGATATAGGTCGGCGACTCCCCTTACAACTACAGTGTAGCTATCAGGGTCAACAGAGTGATGTTAGTCAGTCTGGGCGCAGAAACTATAAAACCCGTTTCTGAGGGGGACAAAATCTGACGGCTGTGGAAGGAAATGCATCCGTTTATCAAGTGAATTATGTAAGTCGAATAACCGGTGAGGGGAGGGCGGAGTTTTGAAGGACGTGGGGGGCCTGATTTCGATCAAAAGGGGCGGGGTTGGAGGGGGAGGGGGGGGGGGGGCGGACGGGCGGGCAATTTGTGCGTGGAAGCTATAAATCCTTTAAGGGGATAAATCTGATGGTGTTGCGAAGAAAAAAAAAAAGCACCATATATATCATACGTACTGCATTTATTGGTCAAGCCTTAAATTCGACAAACGGTGATATCATAATGCCGCGATTTGCTGTCTGCTGTTGCGCGCTTTCGGCTTTTTTTTTTTTTTTTTTTTTGGGGGGGGGACAGGTACTTTATGCTGCCTCACTACGGCGAGGAGGGGGTCGACGCCACTCGGTACCAAAGCCCCGCCTCCCAGTCCCAGACCATGCCCATCCGCCTCGTCGACTACTTTGTGAGCTCATTTGCCGTAGGGTTTGTCATGGAGTTCGTTAGCTTTGGGGGGAGGGGGGCTGGTGCGACTCTTCCGGGATCTAGGGAATGGGTGGGGGTTTCCGCAGAAGGGGCGAGGGAGGGGCCGGGATGGAGGGATCTTGTGTGTAATGGTTGATCTTGTGTGTAATGGTTGGCGCGCGTTGTAGAAGCATGCAAGGTTTCGGCGGGTCGCGCGTTGCGTTCTATAGCCTTATGGTCACGCGCATCTTGGTGCTCTGATGATTCGAAAACAGACTGCGGCTGACGATACTGATGCCGCTGTTGCAAATTGCTGCTGCTGCTGCTGCTACTGCTGCTGATGTTGTTGTTGTTGTTGTTGCTGCTGCTGCTGCTGCTGCTAAGCTGCTGCTGCTGCTGTTGCTGTTTCTTCTGCTGCTGCTGGTGCGTTTGCAGTCGCTTTGCCGTATACTCAGAAGCATACGCCCTCGGAAGATCTGGTGTAAAAACAATCCGCCGCTCGGTTCCTTCCGCTTGCGGTTTTTAGCATTTTAATTTGTCCGCGAGACAAGCGCGGAGCTTTTACATTTTGGCGTTTTTTCGCACCAACTGCTAGTCAGCCCCCCCCCCCCCCGTGCCGTTCGACGTTCGCGGTGAGCTAGAGATGGCCAACATAGCTCAGCTAGCTCGGGGCGCGCTCGGGGCGGGTTTTGTGTCGTACTCCAAGTCTCCGATGAAATTGATTTCGTTTTTTATCCAATTCAGCCGTATTTTTGTGTTGTTGCGATCGTCTCGCCCGCGTGCGTGCCGTCCTCTCGCGCGGCACCGTCCTAACCGCTCGAATCTCGGCCGTGACTGTGACCGTGCCGCAACGGTGATGTGGGTGGGTGGATTGGGTGTCAGGTGGTGGTGGGTCCCGGTGGGGTCGCCCTCAACGATAGGATTACCCCTCAGAGCATGCCGGGGGACATCGAGTTCCGCGAGGAGGTGCTGGACTGCTTCCCGGAAGCGGACAGTCATCTCGGCTACCCGCTGCCGGAGCACCTGCCGCAGGTGAGCCTTTCCGTCCAAAAGCCGGCTTGTACACCTGCGACACAGTAGTTTTTGTTAACGAGTTAGTGTTGAAATCCTCCCTCGCCTGGGGTACATCAGTTCAACTTGTGCCATTAGTGTTTAAACCTGCCCTTATTTAACCCCTGTCTCGACTGATACAGCACGTTAGGCAATCAATCGGTGTTAAAGCAAACCTCGCCTGTGATACCGGAGTTTAAGTTATGCCATTAGTGTTTAAACCGCCCCTTATGTAACTGCTGTCTCGACTGATACAACACTATAGTTACTCAATTGGCGTTACACCCTCCCTCGCCTGTGGTACAGCAGTACGTTATTCCATTAGTGTTTAAACCCTCCCTTATTCAACTGTTGTCTCGACCGATACAGCACCTTGGTTAGTCAATAGGTGTTGCACCCTCCCTCGCCTGTGATACTGTAGTTTCAAGTTGTGTCATTAGTGTTTAAACCGTCCCTCATTTAACGGCTAACTCGGCTGATACAGCACTTTAGTTTGCCTATCGGTGTTTAGCCCTCCCTCGCCTGTGATACAGCATTTTAAGTTATTCCACTAGTGTTTACACCCTCCCTTATACAACTGCTGTCTCGGCTGATACAGCAGTTTAGTTAATCGGTCGGTGTTACACCCTCCCTCGCGTGTGATGCAGCTTTAAGTTATACTATTATTGTTTAAACCCTCGTAGAACTCTTGTGTCGACTGATACAGCACCTTAGCTAAGCAATCGGTGTTGAACCCTCCCTCGCGTGTGATGCAGCAGTTTAAGTTATGCCATATTGTTAATAGTGTTTAAATCCTCCCGTATATAACTGCTGTCTGGGCTGATGTAGCACTTTAGTTAATCAATTGGTGTTAAATCCCCCCTCGCCTGTGATGCAGCAGGGTAAAGTAGTCAATTAGTGTTAAAATCCCCCCTTGTTTAACTGATGTCTCGACTGATACAGCATGTTAGTCATGCAATCGGTGTTAACCCCCCCTCGCCTGTGATACAGCAGTTTAAGTTATGTCATTAGTGTGTAAACCCTTACTTATACAATTGCTGTACCGACCGATGCAGCACCCTTCGACAGTGGAGGCGATCGGCGCTAACGCCTCCACTATCGAAGTCCTGTGCCGATACTATGGGAACAAGGTGTTGCTTGGAAGTAATACAAAATGCGCGGTTTTTCGCAGTATGTAAAGAGGGAAAGGGTTATGGTACTGAGCTGCAGTGCTTATTTGTACAATACGAACGCGGTCAAATCGGGGGAGGGTAGCGTAGGGTACGGCAGGATCATCTCGGGTCAGGTAGGATAGGGTCAGGGCCTGTCCGGTAGGATAGCCACGTCTGCTTTTGTGCTTGCTCGCTCGCCTTTTGGTTTACCGCGCACCGTGTGGGGAACGGCGGCGCAGTGGTACGGCTCCCCCCTCTGTTTTGCGCTGCGTGGGTCGGCTCCGGTTCCGGCTGTGGGTGACCGAGCCGAACCGAACCGAACCGAACCGAACCGAACCGAACCGAACCGAACCGAACCGAACCGAACCGAACCGAACCGAACCGAACCGAACCGAACCGAACCGAACCGAACCGAACCGAACCGAACCGAACCGAACCGAATCGAACCGAACCGAAACCAAACGAAACGAAACGAAACGAAACGAAACGAAACGAAACGAAACGAAACGAAACGAAATGAAATGAAACGAACCGAACCGAACCGAACCGAACCGAACCGAACCGAACCGAACCGAACCGAACCGAACCGAGCCGAACCGAACGGGGAACCGAATCGAACCGAACGGGGAACCGAACCGAACCGATAAGAACGGGGAACCGAATCGAACCGATAGGAACGGTCCCACCCGAATGGATCCGATTCGGCACCGCAGCGACAGGAAGCGGTAGGAACGATCCCAACTTATTTTAACCTTCCACCTTCCACCACCTTCGACCCGTTCAACCTTCGACACATTCAATCTCCGACCCGTTCAACCTTCGCACTCCTTCGACCCTATCTTGTCGCTCGACTGTCTGCCTGCGGCAATTTGGGTTCAGTTCGTTTACCCGGATGGGATGCGTCTCTGCAGCCACGAAACGGCGCCCACCACCTTCGCCTTCGTCCTGACCAACAGCTGCGGCCTCAAGATGCACGGCGCCGCCCTACACGTCACGGAGGAGATGGACCCGCGACAACTCGGCGGGATGGTGTCTAAGGCCCTCAGCAGCGACGGGGCTGGGGGGGGGACTGGGGGAGGGCAGCAGCAGCGTCCGAAGTCGGGCAAGGTCCTGACCCCCGCGAAGCTGCCGACGTGGCTGAGAGATACGGTACGGTTCGCGGCGAGTGGGTTCCTTTGTTTTTGTGCATGCACCGTGTGCTGTTGTGTACTGCTGTTGTATGATACCTGGTGTAGTTTGTGGTTTGTGCTGTTTGTGGCATGTGACTCCCGCGCAGCTGCCGACGTGGCTGAGGGGTAAAGTGTGCTGAGCGACTGGCTGACTGAATTGCTACCTTTTATTTTTTTGTGTTTTGTGTTTTGTGTTTTGTTTTTCACGTGTTTCTGTATACATCTCCGTGTTTTCTCCATCTCCCTCACGTTTCGTAACTCAGGTCCGGGGTCATAGCGTGTTTTCTCCATCTCCCTCACGTTTCGTAACTCAGATCCGGGGTCATAGCAGGCCTTCCTCCCCTACCGCCCGCTACGGCGCGTTTCCTCGTTTTTGTCGTAAGAAGGGCTCAGCATTTTTTCCCTCGTCGACTCGCGCCGGAGCGTGCTTACACACACGCTACGCGCTATCCGCGTGTTGTGATTTTTTATAAGATTTTAGTCAATTGGGGGACGCGATTTTTGCGAAATCGACCTCTTAATAAATTAATAGATTAATAGTGTACCACTAGACCAAGGGGGGCGCCTATATACCTACCGTACACCGCTGTACTGCTGCTGTATACCTGGTACCTGGTATTGGTATACCTGGTATGATGAAATATTATACCGGTACGTATTGTTGTTGTATTTTGTACTTTTCTTTTCGTGTTTTGTGTTTTGCATGTTTTATTTTACCAGGCATGATATTTGCAGTATGCTTTACAACATTGTGCAGTTTTCGTTAAATGTTTTACGATTGACTGGTCAGTATGTACTGCCGGCTCTAACTACTTGCTTGTATTCCACTTCTGGGAGCAACGAAGGTATGCGTGATATGTATATGATGTGATACTATAAGGTTGTAATTCGAGTGGCCTCATTTTTGCAGTGTACCAGGTATCCGAATTGAAATGGTTAACCTCTACCTTTGTTTCGTTCTAATTTACAGTTTGGAATCATTGTATTATCTTTAGGCGTTGTGTAATACCAGGAATCGTTTTCTTCTTTTGTTCTTGTTTTTTTTTTCGCTTCGCGTTATTGTATAATTTAATGCGTGGTTGGAAGGATAAACAATTTTTTATTCTGTGTTTATTTTGCTTCACGGTAATAGTCATCGTCTGGCGGTAAGAACGAACTTGATGTTATTTTCCGTAAGTTTTGTTGATACTAAAACGTGCCTGGCGTGCCTGGTATATGTGTTTTGAGCATTGTTTTGATAATGTTAATATTCATGGTGACCGGTTGGTTGTTCAAGACGAACGTTGTTCCATTTGGTTATGGTACCTCTACTCCTGCTGCCCCGTCTGGGAGCTTCGAATGGCTTGATGACAGCCGAACAGGAGGTGTTGTTTTATGGCGATGCGTGTTTACGATGGGGATGGAGACATGTGGGTGCATTTGTGTAGCGTATGCGCTGTGTGCCATGCATCGTCTGTGCTGTATGCTGCTGTGCCCCGTCCTGCCTTTTCCTGCCCTGTTGTAGTCTATCCCGTAATGTCATGTCATGTCATGTCCTATCCTGTCCTATGCTGTCTTGTTTTGTCCTGTCCTCTCTTGTCCTGTGTTGTGTTGTGTTGTGTTGTGTTGTGTTGTGTTGTGTTGTGTTGTGTTGTCCTGCCCTGTCTTGTCCTGTCTTGTCTTGTCTCGTCCTGTCATGTCTTGTCCTGTCCTGTCCCGTCCCACTTTGTCCCGTTCCGTCCGGTCCGGTCCGGTGCCGTGCCGTCCTGTCCCTCCGCATCATGCCCGCCCCCGTCCCGCCCTCTCACCCCACCCCGTCCTGCCTCTTTTTCCTGTACCTTGTCGTCGTGTCCAGCATCGTCCTACAGTGTACTGTTCTATGCTGCAGCGGTTCCAATTCACCATCCACACAAGCTCCCGCTTTTTTGCGAACCCGCGGTGATTGACTGCTCGACTCATCCCACCTACCCACCCACCCACCCACCCACCCACCCACCACCCACCTCTACCCAACCCAACCCCATCCAGCCCAACCCAACCCAACCCAACCCAACCCAACCCAACTCAACCCAACCCAACCCAACCCAACCCAACCCAACCCAACCCAACCCAACCCAACCCAACCCAACCCAACCCAACCCAACCCAACCCAACCCAACCCAACCCAACCCAACCCATTTACGACTGTCCTCTCGATCCGTAACCTCTTCGTCTCGGCGTGCAGATGGCCACGCCGGAGCGGACCGGAGGAGACGACCGTGCTCGGGCGAAGGCAGGGTGTCAGCTGACGTCGCTCTATGCCCCGAAAGCCCTGGTGCTGCTGAGCCACTACCCCTTCTACAACGTCTACACGCAGTTTCTGCAGCAGGTAATAAGATGGCGTATAGCTGTCACTGGGATCTCTTGCAGCAATATATTTGATACTTGGGCTTTTCACGGGTCAGGTCGAGTCGGGGTAGCTTGTCCCGACCCACGAGATTGGAAAACACCCTAACCCGACCCGACCCGTCCCTACCCGTCCCGTGAGATTTCCAACACCTCCTGACCCGACCACACTGGACCCGCGAGGTTTTGATAACCTCCTGAGCCGACCTGTGGGCCGGATCATGACCCGTGGGCCAGATCATATTTGGCAGCACCTTTTTACGTTGTCGGTGTTTGCTTCGAGCCCACGCGGCCTACCTGGAGTACGAAGCACTCTTGCCGCGTTTCCCACTCTATGCTTGGGCAACGGAGCTTGCTGGCCTGCGTAATGAACGTTGTGCAACGTAGATTGCGTAACGAACGTTGCGCAACGTAGCTTGCGCAACGAAGCGTGCGCAACGCAGCTTGCGCAACGAACCTTGTGCAACGTAGGCTGCGCGACAAACCTTGCGCAACGAATCTCGTGGAACGTAGCATGCTCAACGAACCTTGGCCAAACGTAGCTTGCGCAACGAGCCTTGCGTAATGCAGTACACAGCGAACCTTGTTTTCCTCAGCGATCCTTGCGCAATGAACCGTGTCTTGCGTACCGACCGTTGCGCAACGAACGTTGCCGCAACGTAGCTTGTGCGCCGAACCGTGCGCAACGAACCTTACTCAATGAACCCTGTGCAATGCAGCTTGCTTGACGAACCTTGCGCAACGTAGCTTGTGCAACGAACCTTGTGCAATGTAGCCTGCGCAACGAACCTTGGCCTCGTGCAACGTTCCTGGTCTGCTTGCTGGCTTGCTGGCTCTTCCTCGCTTGCCTTCAGGCTTGCTTTCCCGCTTGCGCCTTGGCTGGGTGTGGCTGGCTGGCTTGCCTGTTTTGCCCCTATGCCTTCTCAGCCCTGACCGTAAGATGGAGGCTGCTGCAGTTTCTCCCGCTGTGGTCCCACTGCTCCTTGTGTTGGGTTGTATTAAATAGACATCCGTTCGACCATGAGATGCTACCAGGTACAGTTTTGTTGAGCTGTCCTAGCCAGTCCCCGAGGGACTTTATCCGTCGGCTCCTTAGAATATACTTTTCTCTTGCCCCCCCCCCCCCACCATTTCCCGGTGTTACCTCGCTCCCGCCCTCCTTCCCCCATGGCACTAGAGTACGCTAGGAAATGGAGAGCGACAGCGAACGTAAGAAAGTGCGCAGTAGTTGTATGTAACGAAGATAAGGTGAATTCGACAAGTTTCAAGTGGAAGTGGGGAGAAGATGACCTACGATCGTAGACCAGTATACGTACCTTGGCGTAGAAATCTCAAAGGACTGCTCTGGGATACGCACATCACGAGAGTAATAGGAACGGGTAAAGCACAGGTAGGCATGATGGATGCGATCCTTTGAACAGACTCACACCTTGACACTAGGATTAAAATATGTATTCTGATTAATGTGATTGTACCACAGCTAGATTATGCAGGAGAAGTATGGGAAGGGAACGCGAAACTCGTAAAACAACTGGAAACAATGCAGATAGATGACAGCAGCTAAAAAGACACTAGGACGCTCAAGTACGACGAGTAATACAGTATTAAGAGCAGAACTAGGAATGTACCCACTTGAAAGAATGAGAGACATGGGAAAGTTGAAATGGCAATATAAAGTAAGGAATGTGCCAGAAAATAGGTTGCCAGCCATAGCTGATTGGGCTGTGTGGGAGAAAAAAACGAAAGGGCGAGCTGGAATAAGATAAGATAACGTTGTCGAGAAACTATGGAAAAATTTAGGAGACCGAAAAGAGGTACTCTCCGTAGAGAAGGTTCGAGGGTACAATGCAGAAGTAACAGGAGGGATAGATGAAAGGGAAAGGCTAGCGCGAACGAGTATGGTGAAATAGAAGAAACACTTAGAAATATGCGCGGGGTTGAGGGAAGCTATTGGAATGAAAACGTATCTGCATGGCGCAATGGACTACACGAAAAAACTGAAATTGCGATTTCGTGTAGGGGACCTGGACCTACCAGAAAGAAGCGATATACCAGTGGACGGGAGGAGGCGGACGTGGATGCTCATATGTACCCGTGTGGCACAACAATAGAGTAGGACTCACATAGTAAGAGAATGTGAAATATACAAAGAGGAACGGGATGTGTTAAGAGGAGGAGATGAGGAAATTAGACGAACGTGACATGGAAGAGTTTGGTAGACTAGAGAGTAGCGAGAAAACGACCGCTATCCTAGGAGATAGATGGTGGGCGCAGACGGCGGAAGAGGAAGGGGATAGGATAAGCAAACATTTTCTATGTAATATATGGCAAAATTCTGTCTTTCAATTTTATGTCTCTCCCTTACCCCCCCGCCGTTTCTTCTTACGCTGTTTTTTATCCACCCTTTCCTTGCCCAGATTTACCGCATCGGATTAAGTGAGGCGCCGCTGCCGATCGAGCGCTACATCAGCAACTTCGTGTGCGAAGTGCCCCTCCCGCCTCAAGGACAGGTGCGTACTCGACGCCCTTTCGTTCCGTTTCCTTTCGTTCTTTTCCTTTCGTTCCTTTCCTTGTCCTTCCCCTCCCTTCGTTTCCCTGCCTTGATCTTCCCTTCCCTTTTCTTCCCTTTTTTGGTTTCGCGCCGGCGTAGGGTCGTCGTAGGGTCGTCGGAGTATCAGCCCATTCGCAATTAACAGTGTCAGCCTAGTGTCGGCGTAAATTCAGCGTTCGGTCAGCTTTGCGTCAGCTGTGCGTCAGCATTGCGTCAACTTGTCGTCACTATAGCATCACACCGTCGTGAGAGCACTTTTCGCACTTTCTTGTGCCTGCCTTTCTGTCCTTGCCTCTATGTCGGGGGGATGCAGGTACAGTAAGTAGTGCCGGCAAGGGAGCTGTTTAGCTGCCGGGCGGGTCCTGCAAGCCGGCACTGCCACAAGTATGAGTCGCCCAACACAACCCCAACACCCCTGGCTGCATGCTCGTTGTTTCTCCGTGCTTGGCAAGGTTGAGGTCAGCTATGCGCTCCCTGACAGGACCCTGACCATCGCTCGCCCGCCGAGAAACCGACTCCCCCTTGTAGACTTCAGCTACCGCCCTTTGTTCGCCAGCTTGTCCGTGGAGAACATCCTGTGCGTTGTGGGGCTGCTGCTCACGGAGGCTAAGGTGAAGAGAGGATGTTTGCTGGTGGTGGTGATGGTGGTGGTGATGGCGGTGGTGATGGTGACGGTGGTGATGGTGACGGTGGTGATGGTGGTGGGTGGTGCTCGTGGCGTTTTGTTGTTGTTGTTGCTGTTGTTGTTGTTGTTGTTGTTGTTGTTGTTGTTGTTGTTGATTTTTGGGCGGCGAGGCTGAAATATTAAAAAAAGGTCGTTCGTGTGTCGGTTCACGATTCGGAGCACTGTGGCTGCCTGATCGGTTACGTTTTGTTTTTGTTGCGTGATCTCGATATTGAGCGTCAGCGTTCGCGTCAGGGTTTGCGTCAGCGTTCGCGTCGACGTTAGTGTTAGCGATAACGCTGGGTTGGGATTAGTATTGGCATCAGCGTCAACGTTAGCGCTAGCGCGTTAGCTTTAGCTGCAGCTTTCACTTTTGCGTTAGCGCTGGCATTGACGCCAGGGTTACCGTCCCGGCGTTAGCGTCAGCGTTAGCATCAGCGTTAGCGTCAGCGTCAGCGTCAGCGTCAGCGTCAGCGTCAGCATTGGCGTCAGCATTAGCGTTAGCGTCAACGTTAGCGTTAGCGTCAACGTTAGCGTTAGCGTCCACGTTAGCGTTAACGGCAACGTGAGCCTCAGCTTCAGCGTCAGCGTCAGCGTCAACGTCATCGTCAGCGTAGCGTCAGCGTAGCGTCAGCGTAGCGTCAGCGTAGCGTCAGCGTAGCGTCAGCGTAGCGTCAGCGTAGCGTCAGCGTAGCGTCAGCGTAGCGTCAGCGTAGCGTCAGCGTAGCGTCAGCGTAGCGTCAGCGTAGCGTCAGCGTAGCGTCAGCGTAGCGTCAGCGTAGCGTCAGCGTAGCGTCAGCGTAGCGTCAGCGTAGCGTCAGCGTAGCGTCAGCGTAGCGTCAGCGTAGCGTCAGCGTAGCGTCAGCGTAGCGTCAGCGTAGCGTCAGCGTAGCGTCAGCGTAGCGTCAGCGTAGCGTCAGCGTAGCGTCAGCGTAGCGTCAGCGTAGCGTCAGCGTAGCGTCAGCGTAGCGTCAGCATTAACGTCAGCGTTTGCGTCAGCGTCAGCGTCAGCGTCAGCGTCAGCGTTAGCGTCAGCGTTAGCGTCAGCGTTAGCGTCAGCGTTAGCGTCAGCGTTGGTGTCAGCGTCAGCCTTTGCGTCAGCGCCAGCGTCAGCGTCAACGTTAGCGTCAGCGTCAGCGTTGGTGTCAGCGTCAGCGTTGGTGTTGGCAGTATCGGTAGCGTCAGCGTTGGCGGTAGCGTTAGCAGTAGCGTCAGCTTAAGCATTGGCGTCAGCCTTTGCGTCAGCGTCAGCTTTAGCATTAATGTTAGCGTCAGCGTTAGTGTTAGCGTTATTGACGTTAGTGTTGGCGCCAGCGTTGCCGTCGGTGTTAGCGTTAGCGTTAGCGTGAGCGTTAGAGTCAGCGTTAGCGTGAGCGTTAGGGTCAGCGTTAGCGCCAGCATTAGTACCAGCGTTAGCGTCAGCATTAGTACCAGCGTTAGCGTCAGAGTCAAAGTCAACGTTGACGTTAGCGTTAGCGTTAACTTTAGCGTTAGCGTTAACTAGTCAGCAGCAGCGTTGGCGTTGGCGTTGGCGTCAGCGCTAGCGTTAGCGTTAGCGTCAGAGTCAACTTCAGCGTCATTATCAGCGTCAGCATCAGCACCAGCGTCATCGTTGGCGTCAGCGCTAGCGTTGGCGTTAGCGTTGGCGTTAGCGTTAGCGTTGGCGTTAGCGTTAGCGTTAGCGTTAGCGTTAGCGTTAGCGTTAGCGTTAGCGTTAGTGTCAGCGTTGGCACCAGTGTTATCGTTAGCGTAGCGTTAGCTCATTGTGAAAGTTCCATAACTACCGTCTGCCTTCCTGTCGGCCCACCGACCTGCCTGCCCCTCCTTTTGACCCGCAAACCGCTCCATCGCTGTGTTTTATAATCCCTCCGTACGTACAGGTTGCCCTGTGCGCGGTGCACTACTCCATTCTCGCGCCGTCTGCGGAGGGGCTTCTGTCGCTTCTGTTCCCGTTCGTGTGGCAGGGCGCCTACATCCCGGTGATGCCGTTCAACATGAAGGACGTCTTGGAGGTACGCTTGGCTAGGATCTATAGTTGATTTTTTGCTAGACGCGACCCCAAAGCTTAAACGCAACCAAACCTGAGCTTGGACGTAACCTTGAAACCCGAATCGGAGCCAAGGCCAAACCTAAGGGAACCAAACTCAAATTAAACCTCCAACCCACACTTGAGCTAAACCCATTTCTAGCTTAAACCATTATCAAAGCCTAATCTGAACCAAACCCAAATCTAAGTCAAAACCCAAATATTTAAGCATGAGCCAAACATAAGCCAAATCCTGATCCGATGCTTACCCAACATTGCTCGACTCCGAGATGGACACTCTCTCTCCGTACATGTGACGTCAAGCAGCTGTGAAGCAAGATGGGTGGGTCGCGCTTGCCCTACCTGATCCCGCGAACCTGCGCCGTCGGTGTGTTTGACTACCTTCTGCGTTGTCCTGTGCTGTCCTGTCCTGTGCTGTGCTGCCCTGTCCTGTGCTGTCCTGTCCTGTCCTGTGCTGCCCTGTCCTGTCCTGCCCTGCCCTGCCCTGCCCTGCCCTGCCCTGCCCTGCCCTGCCCTGCCCTGCCCTGCCCTGCCCTGCCCTGCCCTGCCCTGCCCTGCCCTGCCCTGCCCTGCCCTGCCCTGTCCTGTCCTGTCCTGTCCTGTCATGTCCTGTTCTGCCCTGCCCTGCCCTGTCCTGCCCTGCCCTGTCCTGCCCTGCCTGCCCTGTCCTGTTCTGCTCTGTCCTGTCATGTCCTGTCCTGTCGTGTCGTGTCGTGTCCTGTCGTGTCCTGTCGTGTCCTGTTCTGTCCTGTCCTGTCCTGTCCAATGATGTCCGGTCTCGATCGTTATCCTACAACGCGCGGGCAGGCCCCTGTACCTTTCCTAGTAGGCATCCACTCCCGCTACCTCCAGGAAATGGGCAGCGGCAAGAGGCCGGAAGGGGTAGTGTTCGTGGACCTCGATAACGACAAAATTTATCTGGGCCTCGACGAGGACATGTGAGTGACATGTTTAACCTTTACCCGCAGCACCCCCTGCAGTCCTTTGGTGACGGACATGACAGATTTGACGGAAATTTTAGACAGTAATCCTGCTGAAAGATGTCAGGAGACGCCGGTTGAAAACTGCCGTCTCCTGATGTAGTTGCCTGGCCGTGCCCCCCCCCCCCCCCCCTTAACTCCGCCCCCTTCTCGTGCCCTCCAATCCCCTTGCCCCCCGCCCTCATCCACCCCTTGCCTATGGTTTATCGCCTTGTGGTGCTCAACATTTTGTGGTCGGCAGGGGTGCGCCTAGGCGACGGCCGCACTTGCCGGAGAGGGAAGCGAGCAAGCTTCGGCAGAAGCTCAACGAGGCAAGTCCCCTCCGCCCTCACCCCGCTATCCTCCCTCCTCCCCCGCTGTTCTATCCGCTCCCCTGTCGCTCCAGGCGAACGCCTTCCTTGAACATGTTTTTGCGTGGCCGCGGCTGCACGCCGTCACTGGGCTCATCCCGCCTTGCTTCGTCTGGCCTCTAATTGTTTACGGGCCACATTCAATGCCTTCCACATCCTCACTCCCCCCTCCCTGCCCGCCTCTTTCGTTTGTTGCACCCTTTTTCTACACACACAACGACACCAACAACAACGACAACACCAACCACGACCACCATCACCATCGCCATCACCATCATCACCACCACCGTCACCACCACCACCACCACCACCACCACCGTCACCACCACCACCACCACCACCACCACCACCACCACCACCACCACCACCACCACCACCACCACCACCACCACCACCACCACCACCACCACCACCACCACCACCACCACCACCACCACCACCACCACCACCACCACCACCACCACCACCACCACCACCACCACCACCGTCACCACCACCACCACCACCACCACCACCACCACCACCACCACCACCACCACCACCACCACCACCACCACCACCACCACCACCACCACCACCACCATCACCAACGACAGTTCTCGCCGGCGGCCCGCCAAGCTCGAATTTCGCACGGGCCTGGAATGTTCGGGCCGTCCGCCTTTTCCTCCTCGGCAGTGGGGGGGGTGGGCCACGATTCATCGTTAGGCGATAGCGTCCGGTCGGGGGCGGGGACTGGGGGGGGGGGCGGCCGCGGCTGCGGCCGGGGTTTCCCTCGGAAGTGGCGTGGGGGGCGCGGGGGGAGGGCCCGCGTTTAGCCTAGCCAAGGCGGACCTTGCGTTCCCTAACAATGAGCACCTGCTGCCCATCAGCACGTTCTCGACGGAGCAGGGGATTACCGTTCCGTCGTCGCACAGTCAGGTTGGACCTGGGAGGGGAACTGGGTGGGGGAGGGGGGGGGGAAGTAGCATTGTTTTGGTGTTTTTCGTCGGTTCCGGGGGGGCAAGACGAGGTAGTCTTGTTTTTTTGTGTGAGCGTGTACGTGCGTTTGTGTGTCTTTGTCGTGTGTTGTTGTGTGCATTTATGTTGTGACCGAGCACCTCCTGTAAGCGACGGCGGCCTCCTGTCCCGGTCGATCCTTGTTCTATTTTTCATTGACACGACACGAAGGAAGCTGATGGTTGATGTTGTCGACGGGGTCGTGCAAACGCCGAGCGTCGAGAATATGCATGCATGCATGAACAAAAAACATGTCACCGACCGAGATTCCGTACGCCCCTCAACCTCCTTCCGTCCGCGCTGTTCGCCCCCCCCCCCCCCCCCCCCGCCCCCCCCCCACCCCCCCGCGACCCACATACCAACCCCCCTCTCACCCCCCCCCCCCCTCTCACCCCCTCCCCCCCCCCATCCTAACCATTCCACCATCCCGCTTACCCCCCTACCCCCCCCCCCCCTCCCCATCTCCCCCCCCCCCCGTTTCTATTAGGAGTAGGAACGGTGTTCCGTCTCGAAAGGAATGCGTGGTCAATGGTCAGATGACTAAGGCAAGCAACAAATGAGTACGCCCCTCGCCCCCCCCACCCCCCCCCTCCCCCCCGCGTGATCATGAATTGGAACGCTTGCTGTACTGTTTTTTTTGTCAGACAAAGTCGGCGGGCTTGATGGCACGTGTGACTAGCCAGCGCAAGGCTTCGAAGAGGAGACACCCTTTGAAGAACCCTGGGGTGGCCGTACGCTTCGGCACACAGGTGCGCGCTCGAGCGAAAATAAGAAAATAAGAAAATGCGATAATACGGAGAAATGGGGAACTTGCAAGGATAAGAAATGACGAATACATACATACATACATACATACATACATACATACATACATACATACATACATACATACATACATACATACATACATACATACATACATACATACATACATACATACATACATACATACATACATACATACATACATACATACATACATACATACATACATACATACATACATACATACATACATACATACATACATACATACATACATACATACATACATACATACATACATACATACATACATACATACATACATACATACATACATACATACATACATACATACATACATACATACATACATACATACATACATACATACATACATACATACATACATACATACATACATACATACATACATACATATGTATGTACTATAGTACCAGGTATACAATACCAGGTACCTGGTATGTATATTGTACAAAATACCTGGAACCGAGCAGGAAGAAAAATACCAAAAATACACGAGACTACGTATGATATGAAACGAGAGTATGAAAATACGAAAATACGAGCTCACGTATGTATGATATGATACGACACGAGAGTGTATCAACGTACCAAAATATTATACTGGTGCGAAGCTACGGAAAGAAAACATGACCATTTTTTTTTTTTTTTTCTCACACTTCTACTCTCCAGCTTCTGGACAAGCCGTGGTCACAGGTGTCGTCCCTTCTTCCCCCCGGTTCTTGCCTTCAATTTCTATCGCGCGTAGGGTTCAGCAGTCCCACTGCTCTTCGATTTTTATCGAATGTTGCTACCTCACGCTCTCGCGCTTTCCGCAAGTCAATTTGTGCACAAGAAAAAGTCCCAACGAATTTATACGAGTATGCACTCGGCGGGGTTCGAACTCACGAAACTGACCAATATAACAGGCTCGAGGATAACCTGATACGCCACCGGGGCGACAGGTCTAACTAACAATATGGGAATACGATTCGGGAATCTAGAAAAGTATGGAAATATGGTGCGAACTCCACAAATGCTTCATACGGAGGTAGGTATGGAAATACGAAATAAGTGTGGGGTGGGGTCGGGAACCTGGAAATAATCTGGAAATATGGTGCGAAATTTCGAAAAGTACTTCATACGGAGGTAGGTGTGGACACACGAAAGAAGTGCGGGATTTGCGACACATGTGCTGTGTTAATTCATACCCGATACGCTGACATCTAGTTGGCTCTCCTCGATTAGTTTTGTTGTTGTTTTGGTTCGAGTTCCCTTCTTCACAGTCTGTGACTGCATAATTTGTATCTTTTTAGGATCAAGAATCAGTACGGACACTGGGTGTACTGCTGATAATGACGCTGGGTAGAAATAATGGGTATAATGTGACGACAACACATATTTTATATGTTTCTGGTGGAGGCATGAATTGCGTCAGCTGTGATATATGCGTGTACCACCTTGGGTTGTGTGTGTTTTTCCCTGGGGTATTCCTCAGCTCCAGAGTGACTGGAGCCTGTCCTGTGACCACGGACTTGATTATGCGAGTTAATGTGAGAACAACAGCAACAACAACAATCGTACTACATTATGGAAATACGAAAAACACTAAACACGAAAAAAACACGGAATTTTGGAAATACTAATGTACGTATGTATGTGTGGAAATGTGGAATATGCGAAAATACGTTATGTATGATATTGCGAAATTATGGAAATACGAAATTGTGGAAATATGAAAACATACGCGAAAAACTGTCAATATTCTAAAATGCGACAATATGAAAATAAACAATAAATAGAAAATACTAAGTATTATACCACGTGTATTATAAAAATAAAAATACACTGAGATCGAAGATTTTGTCGAAACTCATCTTTGCGAAACACATCTTTGCAAGCTGTGTGATACTCCGATGTGATACTCCGGTCGCGCGTATTACGGGTTGTGTGTCTACATCAAGTTTTTTTTTTTTTTTCTCACACTTCTACTTTCCAGCTCCTGGACAAGCCGTGGCCACAGGTGTCGTCCCTTCTGCCCCCCGGTTCTTGCCTTCAATTTTTATCGCGCATAGGGTTCATCAATCCCACTGCTCGTCGATTTTTCATCGAGTGTTGCTAACTCACGCTCTCGCGCTTTCCGCAAGTCAACTTGTGCACAAGAAAAAGTCCCAACGAATTTATACGAGTATGCACTCGGCGGGGCTCGAACTCACGAAACTGACCTATACCGGGCTCGAAGATAACCTGATACGCCACCGGGGCGACCGGATATAGGTCGGCGACTCCCCTTGGAACTACAGTGTAGCTATCAGGGTGAACAGGGTGATGTTACGAGTAGTCGGTCTGTGCGCGGAAAAAAAAAAAACACTTATTTGAGGGGGACAAAATCTGACAGCTGTGAAAGGAAATGCATCAGTTTACCCAGTGTATCCTGTCAGTCGTATAACCGGTGAGGGGAGGGCGGAGTTTTTAAGGACGTGGGGGCCTGGGTTTGATCAAGGGGGAGCGGGGGGGGGGGGGGGGGGGGGCAACTGGGCTACTCAATCTGTGCGTGGAAACTATAAATCCTTCAAGGGGATCAATCTGACGGTTTTAGAAAGAATGCACCAGTTTATCATGTATATCCTGTAAGTCGTAAAACCAGTGAGGAGAAGGCGGAGTGTTCGAAGCGAGGGGGTGGGAGGGGGGGGGGGGTAACAGCTTTAGGTCGCATAGATGTAGGGGTTTGCTAAACGCGTGGTGCTAGGTCTAGGCGACGCTGCGGGTGGTGGGGAAGGAGGGGGCGTTGAGGGGAGGGGTAAATTGAAGCAGCGGCATGGATGGCTCTAGCAAGATAATGATGTGATATCAAGTGGAATTGTCTATTACTTTGGCAGATTTCGATGTTAGATGAGGCGTTTGAGCAAGAGGGATCGGGGGAACAAAAGAAAAGAAAAAATATTATTAAAATGTAAACTACACTCCAGCTGTGAGATGGAAGATTTTGTCGAAACTCGTCTTTGCAAGCTGTGTGATACTCCGATCGCGCGTATTACGGGTTGTGTGTCCTCATTAAGGATATAGGTACATGTATAAACATATTGTATACCACACCAAAACTTTTTTTGTATACCACACCTAAAATCAAATCTGCTAGAATGATAAACAATACCAGGCAGGTGATACCACCTCATTACTTATCCAACCAGCCATGCCGTAGCTCCAATTCATTTATTTCTGCCCCCCCCCCCCCGCCCCCTCCTTCTCCACCACCCGCACCATCGCCCAGACCTAGCATGTCTAGTAAATTCCTCCCAGGTATACATTGATGCGACTTGAAGGGGTTTGATTCCCTCCCCCGCCCCCCCCCTCGTTTTGTTCTCTCCCGCCGCCCCACCTAAAATCAAAATCTGCGAGAGTAATAAACAATACCAGGCAGTTGATATCAACTCATTACCTTTCTAGCCATCCATGCCGTAGCTCCAATTCATAACCCCCCCCCCCCCGCCAACGCCTCCTCCTTCCCCACCACCCGCACCATCGCCTAGACCTAGCACCACACGTATAGCAAGCTCCTAACAGATATACATCTATGCGACCTAAAGCTGTTGGAAATCCCCCTCTCCCCCTCCACCCCTTCGAATACTCCACCCTCTTCTCACTGGTTGTACGGATTACAGGATATACATGATAAACTGATGCATTCCTTCCACAACCGTCAGATTTGTCCCCTTGAAGGATTTATAGTTTCCGGGCACATATTGAGTTGCTCCCCCCCCCCCCGCTCCCTCTTGTTCAAACCCAGGCCCCAACGCCCCTAAAAACTCCGCCCTCCCCTCGCCGGTTATACGACTTACAGGATACACTTGATAAACTGGTGCATTTCCTTCCACAGCTGTCAATTTTTGTTCCCCTCAGAAACGGGTTTTATAGTTTCCGCGCACAGACTGATTAACATCACCCTGTTGACCCTGGTACAAGCTACACTGTAGTTCCAAGGGGAGTCGCCGACCTATATCCCTAATGAGGACACACACACAGTAATACGCGCGATCGGAGTATCACACACAGCTTGCAAAGATGAGTTTCGACAAAATCTTCGATCTTACAGCTGGAGTATCTTTTATTTTATAGTATATATAGACCCAAGTAGCCCACTCCGAAAGTGAACTCACACTGTGACACTTATTGTTTCATGCACACTGAATTCCACATGTCTGTTTTTGTCCCCCTCAGTGCGGGTTACACAGTTTCCGTGCGCAGAACAAGGTTGGACGTCTTAGTCTTGTTGACCCTGGCATTAGCGGGGAGTCACCGACCTGCATCCTTCACGAGGGTGTGAACACCCAGTAACACGCGCGATCGAAGTATCACACGCAGCTTGCAAAGCTGAGTTTTGATAAAAAAATCGTTTTTGGTCGATCTCACAACTGAAGTGTATTTTTTCATTTTTTAAATATATATATGTATATATATGTATCCGTGAAAAATGGCGAAAACTAACCATTAATAGAAAGAAGACCAGGCAGCAATACTAGAGTTAATAGCGGGGAGCGGCGCTGTGGCGTCGTGGGGGCATGGTGTGGTGGAGTGGAACCACGTCGTCAGAGCCATGCCATCTCGGCTTTTACCGGTGACGTGCACGCTTGCTCACGTCCTTGTTTCTTTTTGTTGCCGCTTGCACAGTACAAGGGAGGGTCGAACTCCAGCTGGCATGGGAGGACTCTTCAAGTCTGTGGGATGGCTGCCGCCCCCCCCCCCCCCCCCCCCCCCCCCCCCGTGGCCTTCATGTGTGTTTGGTCTTCCCCAGGGTTTCTGTATAATACGAACCCGAATCATTCTGTTTGGCTTTCCCGAGGGGTTTTTATGTCATACGAATCCGATTCCTTGTGGATTGACCAATGGTTGCTAATAATCAGACCTATTATACCTCGTACCTACCCACGAGCGCAGGGTAGAGCATATCGTGTGTTTTCAGCGATATTCGAATAGTTTTAGATATGTGAATACTTACCCGAATAGTTCGTCGGTGATTATTCTGTTAATACCGTAGTATTTTTCTGCCCTATCCGAATAGTTCAGCGATTCTTCGAATAATTTTGTCAGCGATATGATACCCGAAGGGTTCCGCGATATCCGAATAGTTCGGCGATATCGGAATACTTCGGAGGCGATCTGCTTCCGAATCGGTGTTTTTGGCCTGCAGTTGCCGCGACGGGTGGGTACCGTATCCTTCTGCAGAAATACAAAATGGCGACGGCGCGCGAAAGCACCGCGCGTGCGCGACGCGGATGGAGCTATATACCCCTCTCAACGCTTTCTTTTTATTTGAGCGCGCGCTGACTCGGCAAGACGTAGATGGCATTGACGCAAGCAAGCAGTCGTTTGGGTCCCCTTTCCTTCGTCGTGCTTTTCTTCCTTGTGTTGTTGTTGTTTTGTTTTTTTTTCTCTTACCGCGTGTTACGTTTGTTAGTTTTTTTTTTTTTCCAACTTGTTTTTTCTTTTTCTTTTTTAATAGATCCTTCTTGAGATCCGGGGTAAAAAGAGCTTCAGCTCCATACACTTTCGTTTTGTGTACCAGTTTTTGTCCATCTGCAAAACGCAGAGTTGATGTTGATCTCGCGCCCTTCGTTTTTTTTTGTAACGTTTTCGTTTTTATCATTCAATGCACGCAGTCGTCGTTTTTGCACGGGCTGGGAGTCATCCCCCGGTCACACGGGTTGGGTTTTTGGGGCCAAACGTTTTTGTCCTCCTGATTTGTTGAGCTCCTCAAGCGGGAGGATATACCGGCTATTCGGATACTTTAATGAGTTTGTTCGCGTTAGGGCCGCCGTAGCTCGTGGTGGAAGTGTTGGTCGGATCGCGCGAGCGAAACGCCTTCGAAGGCTTGTTTCGGGTGACGATGATGTTGGTATTGAGCTTGTGTTGGGAAGGAGCTCAGAAAATTCCACTGCGCCCCCGCCCCGGGATGAGTCCTTACGGGGCTGGCCAAGAACAGCTTTTACATTGGTCTTGCGTTTTCACAATCAGTTGGAACTGTTGTCGCTTAGAAAATTGGCGGCGATGCTGCTGGGCCGGCAGCGCGTTTGCCGACGTTAGACCTTTTGGAAAATCCGATTTGATTTTCGTCGAGAGGAGGTTGAGAACAGCAACGGTTTTTCGTCAAATGTAAGGGCTGAAGTGGACACGAACGTCCGCTAAACGACGCCGCCGCTGGTTTACTTGGCGTGGACGTTCCTTAAGGCATGGCCCAACGATCGATGTCTTACTCTCGCTTAGCTCGATCTCCATGAAAAGATATGGCGTGTGTGTTATCTCCTATCCAAAGTTGCCAGGTAAGATGTTACGATGAGATCCGCAAAATCTGCTATATTCTCGCAACGATTTTTAGTCTTCTTCACCTGGATTTTTTACCCATCTTTCTTGCGGGAAAAAGACAACAGGAATCCTTGCTGCACTACTTTTTTTCGTTTTCGTCGGTTTTGGTCCAAAACCTGTTTCGATTTTTTTTTTTAATGAGCCTTAGTTCCCGAAAAAAAGAATAGAAGTGGTGCAGTAAGCAGCGCCTTGGGCAGACTATCATGAAGCACGTGCCAAGTTTTCATCTCAACAAAAAGAAAGCTGACTTGAGAATGTGCGTGACCAATTAAAAAGCTGGTCTTGGTCGGTCCAGCTCGTACGCGTTTACGTTTGCTCTACACATATTTTGTGCGCACTTTGTATACATATGGACTGCCGTCGACCCTGGTATATTACTGGTACGCGTACCTGGCATTTAGTTTGTGTTGTTATGGACTATACCGCCTACTTGGTATGTTGCCTGTTCGCCCTTGCGCCTTCCACCGTCTGCACCAACTGAACGACTCCCCTCCTCTCTCCCTCCCTCCCTCCCTCCCTCCCTCCCTCCCTCCCTCCCTCCCTCCCTCCCTCCCTCCCTCCCTCCCTCCCTCCCTCCCTCCCTCCCCCCCTCCCCCCCTCCCACACCCGCTGTCACCCCCCCCTTTCCCTGTGGTATCGATAGGACTCGACGTCGATCCTCGACCCGGCGAATCACACCAACGCACCAGACGGGTTCAGTGCTTCTGAGATCCGTGCGGCATTCTTGAGGTTCTTCGTCTCCATTTTCCGCGGATACCTGGCGCATGTAGTCATGCCTACCAGCACCACCCCCTACCCTGAGAACCTCTTCCAGAAGGAGGCGTTCCTCAAGAGCTGCGGCCACCTTGTAAGATAAATTTGGTGGGGGGTGGGAGGGGGGGGGGCGATGTTGGTCGGGTGGCAGGGGCGGGGGGAAGGACGGGGCGTGTGATGGTGGTGGGGGTGGTGTTGGTGGTGGTAATGTTGGGGGGGGGGGTTGGTGGTGGGGGTGGTGGGGGTGGTGGTTGGCGGTGGGGTGCGTGTTGGCGGTGTTGGTCATGTTGGTCGTGTTGGTCGTGGCAGGTGTTGGCGGTGTTGTTGGTGTTGTTGTGTTTAGTTTGCTCATGTTGTTTTTCGTTGCTTGTTGCTTTTTTTATAGCATTTGGATGTTGGTGTCTTCGCTTCCCTCCTTTTATGCGGGCACGCGCGGGGAGGAGCGCGGAGAGGAAGTCGTGCGGGTGGGGAGTTAGTTGTTTGTGTGGGTTCGTGTTTCTGCGGGAGGCAGGGGAAGCGAGTGTTTCGCCTTTGAGGGTTTTGGGGTTGTTTGCAGTCTACTACCTTCAGTGGAACGGCGTATACCCACCCTACACAATGACGATGTCCTCCCAGCTCCCGCCCATATGTTGCTGCATCTTCTGGATGTGCCGCTTCTGCTGCCGCTTCTGCTGCTGCTGCTGCTGTTGCGGCTGCTGCTGTCGCTGCTGTTGCTGCTGCTGCTGTCGCTTGTTCGTTTCGCCGCCTGTCTATGCCGCGGCCGTTAATGCCGCCACTACACCGAAATCGCACAACGTCGACAACATCATTACCCACGCCAGCACTAACACCAACACTAACACGACCGCCCCCGTCCCCGCCGCGCCGCCACCACCACAACAACACCACCATTGCCCCAACAAATAGCCGGAGTCGAGCCACGTGTTCATGAGCGCGTTTCTGGACAGCCAGATGTTCGAGAGGTTCTTGGAGGAAAGAACGGCCACCCCAACACCTCCTGAAGTCCGTTTTTTCGACGAGAGCATCGCGGCCAAGCTTAACCGGAGCAAAACCAACCCCATCAAGAAGGACACGCCGTTCCTTAACGACCTCTCTGATGCGCACAACCAGGTAGGGGATAGGGGGGGGCGGGGAGAGGAGGGGGGGGGGAGGAAGGGGGGGGGGGGGTCGTTTTGTGTTGTTTCGTTACGTTACGTTACGTTACGTTTGATATATTTTCGTTTCATTCCATTCGTTTCTGTTTCTTGTTAGCTGCGTTTTTTACCGTTTCGTTCCGTTCCGTTCCTTTTACGTTTTGTTTTGGTCTTGTTTCCTGTTTTCTGCCGCTTTTTTGTTTTGTTTTGCACCCCTCGCGTTAATACTGACCACAAACTGCGGATGCATGCGGATGCTACGCAGATGTTCAGCCCGCCGGCTCCGTCTAACTGGGGCCTTCCTGACGACGGGAGCCAGTACGCCTACGGCCTGTCCTTCCCACGGCTCAACAAGGACCGCTACGGGACGGTGCGCTGGGCGAAGAGGCTGTTCAAGACTCCCGACCAACACCGGTACGTGCCGGATGGTTGTGGTGGTGATGGCGGTAGTGGTGGTGGCGGTGGTGACGGTGGTGGTGTGGTCGGCACCAGTTTATACCAGTATGCACCAGTATCCCAGTACGCACCACTTTACCAGCACACCAGTATGTATCGTGTCTCCAGTATATACCAGTATATACCAGTACAGAATATACCAGTACCAATTGTGTACCAAAATTTCTACCGGTATACCCAGGATACCAGTGTAAGTAACTCCGTGAACCGCCCCGCTATTCTTGACGCTGCCACTGCCGAACACGCTCCCTCTCTCGGTTGGTAGGAAGGGTTCCTCCCTTACCCACCAGATTTCCAGTATATATTTCCAGTACATATTATGTCAATATGTGCCAGTATATGCCAACACGTGCCAGTATAGACTTGAGCTATAAAGTCGTTTGCGCTGGTCGGTGTTACTTGTCCGGTTACCTGCCATATGGCTCGTAGTTGTTTTGTGTTCGGTTTTTACAAGAGTTTTATCCCCTTTTTCAACTCAAGACACCTCCCGGGATTCAAGCCAACCGCATCTCCTTCGAAGGGCAAGCTTGTATACCAAAACGCACCTGTATATACCGGTATGTTACTCCACAAATGGATCCCCGTTCGCGACGCCACCACTGCTTGACACGCCCCCCCTCTTCCCCCCCCCCCTCTATGTCAGCGGCACAAGCACGTCCTCCGCTAACCACCGGTATATTCCGGCATATACCAGTTCTTACCAGTACATAACCATTCGCGCCAGTATATGTCATACCATTACACACCGGTATAAGAGCCCACGAGCCGCTCCGTTGTTCTTGACCCTGCCATAACTGAAACTCCCTAGTCCGGCCATCCCACCCCCTTCCCCCCCTCTCTGCCCCCCCCCTCTCTCGGCGACAGGAACGTGTCCTCCGTTAACCACCAGCGGCTGCTCAGCGGCGCCAGGTGGGGCGGCGGCAGCGCGTCGAGGCGGGGTACCCGCGCCGGGTCGATCCTTGTCGCGGAGCAGGCGAAAAGCCACGAGAGAAAGGAAACGGAGTCTGTGCTCAAGGGTCTGGTTTCCTTGCAGGTGCGTCGGTGTGATGGAGGGGGGGGATGCGGGAGGCGGGAGTAATGCTCGGCCAACATCCAGTCAGTACTCAGCCAGCACTCCTTTGACACTCCACCAACACTCAATCCAACGACACTTGATGATAATTCAATCAACACTCGATTAATACTCAAACGTTGCTCGGTCAACCCTTCCCTCAATACTCAATCAACGGTCTCTCAACACTCACTCACCATTTAATCAATTCTCAGTCAAACACTGTACGAATAATCAATCAACGCTCAATTAAAACTCAACCACAACTCAATCAACAGTCGACATTGATTGGATGTTGTTGTTGTTGTTGTTGTTGCTGTTGTTGTTGCTCGGTTGGTTGGTTAGTTGGTTGCTCGTTTAGTTGATCACATGGTTTCTCGGTTGATCGGTTGGTTTATCTGCTCGGTGGGTTGGTTGCTTGGTTGCTTGGTCGTTGTGGGCAGGCTTTGTACCGCATGCACCAGGGCAAGACGTCCTTCAAGGCGAAAAAGGAGGCTGCGGCGATCATCTCGAGAGCTTGGAGGAATGGACAGGCCACAATCAAGGTGAGGGAGAGGGAGGGGAGGAGGGGGGTGGGAGGAAGAGAGAGAAAGGACAGAAGAGAGACAAGGCGGGGAGGAGAAGGGGGAGGGAGCTATGCAACTATGGAGGGGCTGGAGAGATATATACACAATGGGGGGCGGGGGTAGGAAGATACTTCTACGCATAGAAGGGGCTAGAGAGCAAAAGAGATGCTTGCAGAGGAGAGAAGGAGAAGAGGGTGACTGGGTCATGGGGAGATATATAAACATGGACGGAGGGAGAGGGGGGAAGAGAGGGGGGGGGGGGGGGGGGGAGGAGAGTGAACGGGGGGGGGGGTGCAGGACGTGGGGTTGGCGGAGGGGGCCATTGTCGAGTGTTGTTGCTTTTGGCTAGGACGCTAGACGGTGGTTGCGTCGCTGGCGTGTTATTCCTGGTAGAGTAGACGTGCGGAGGCAGGGGCGGACACCTTGCCAGCTAGAAGGAAGAGGGGACGTAGACGTGGTCACGCGTGTACTTCATAGGCACGGTGCTGTGGTTTGTGACTGCCACGCAATGGTTGGGCGAAATAGCGGTGATGGCATACAATAATAGAAGCAGTGGTAGCAACATGTGTTGCAGGGTAAAACAGCGGCGGCGGCAGCAACGTTAAGCGGCACGCAGCAAGCGGCATTTAGGCGGCACAGATAGTCTACACGCGCACAAGATATTGAAACCACCCCCCTCCTCTACCTCTCCTCCGCCTCCTCCCCCCCCTTTCCCTCCTCCCCTCTTCCATCCTCCCTTCTCCCATCCTCCCTCCCCCCCCTCCCCCCCACCGCCATCCCCCCACCCCTGCTTGCTTTCTCTTCGCTTTTTGTTTCCTGTTCATTTGGCGCCTAACAGGACCGGTCGATGCTGTTGTCGATCATCACCCTGGTCAAAGACATCCAGCGGGTCTACAGGGGGCACATGGCGCGACGGGCATCGACCACCCGCGCGCGCAGCGTGTGCAAGCTGCAGGCGTGGCACCGCATGCTGATGCTCCGGCACCGATTCGTTCGAATGAGGAATGATGCCATCATCGTACAGGTGCACTAGTAGTAGTAGTAGTAGTAGTAGTAGTAGTAGTAGTAGTAGTAGCAGTAGTAGTAGTAGCAGTAGTAGTAGCAGTAGAGGTAGTAGTAGTAGTAGTAGTAGTAGTAGTAGTAGTAGTAGTAGTAGTAGTAGTAGTAGTAGTAGTAGTAGTAGTAGTAGCAGTAGTAGCAGTAGTAGCGTTTGTTACGACTTGTTACAGATTAGATTTGTGCACTGGTTGATGGCTGACACTATCAATAGCGCCCCCCAACTTGACATGCTACTTTGATGGTTGCCGGTCCACACTGCTGTTGGTGCGTTTGTTTCGTCTTTTTCCGATAATTTTCCCGGGGTTAAGGCTATGTACGGCGGACGATGTTATTTGTAGTAGCAACTAATCGGTACCAAATGTGGTTCGTAATGACGGTGGAATATATGTTTTTTTTGTGTGTATCGCGGGGATCCTGATTACTTTCATCCTTCATAACATAGCAATCTGGACCATTTTTTTTTTTTTCATCCCATTTATTATCCTCGCAGTAGTAACTACCCTCGCGGTAAGGAGCCAGACGGGGGGGGGGGGGGGAGGAGGGGTTACTAAAACCAAGTAAAAAATGTCGTAACCCCCCCCCCCCCGTAATTTTCTCGATTCGCACAGGAATCACTCACAACGCTCCGATTTTTGTTTTTTGGTGTGTTTTGACCTTTCAAGGAGTGTGGCCCTCTTTTCTTTTCTTTTGTGTGCTCTGGTGGAAGATATCCGTGCTGGCGCCGGTGACGCATTTGACGGCACCGGCGACGGCTGTACCTGACCCGGTGACGCGATTGACGACCCCGGTGACGGGCTTGACGGCACGGGTGACGGCTGAAGTTTTTTTGTGTATGTCGTGGGTCCTGATTATGGTGTCGCCCTCCGTGATAGGGTTAATTTTAAGCGTGTTTCAATTTTTTTGTCGAAACTGGACAAAGTCTATTAACCGTTTTAGCACCGCACTCCCGGCATGGGGGCAAATAACTTGGAATTAGACTAGGATCATTTCAGGAGTTGGAAACGGGTTAGATAGCCTTTGCAGCGGCGCGGCGCTGGTAGCGGTTAGTTGTTGATTGTTTCGTGAATTCGTGGACTCGTGAACTATTTCATGAACTGGTGAAAAAAAAAAAAACTGTTCCTCTAGTTTGTTCTTTTATGACGGGTTGGGGTGACGTGGGTTTTGCTTGGGTTGGGATGGGCTGTGGACTTATTATGACCAGGTGTGTGTTTGGGGGGGGAAGGGGGGGGGAAGGGGGGGGGGAGGGGGACGAACGTGTGATTCTTTGTGCCCGAATGTGATGAGAGATTTGAACGGGGAGGAGACCGTGGCGTATGCCGTTGTGTTGTATACTTGGAAGTATATACAGTGTTGTGTTGTTTTGTATTGGCAATGGGTTTATGACCCTCGTCGGTTTCAACGCTATTGCGAGCTGGTGTTTTAGCGAGAGCAGAAATGTTTTGGCTTCAGGCTTTTGCGCCGTAACTGAAACTATTGTGGGAAAGGAAAAAAATGGCAGGGCTGTTCATGACCTTACGAAAAAACGTCGTGTTGGCCTTTTTTGAAAAAGTGATTTTTTGGTAAAGGAGGTACATTTTAACAGTTTTTTAAATTTATTTTTGGCAACTTTGATCCAAAATTACAGACGAAAAAAATATACTTGGAGTATAAAATAAAAAATGCCGTTCTCACGATGTTTGTATGTTCGTCGTGAACAACCCTGCCAAATTTCGTTTCCCAGTTCTTGTTGGATCCGGGCGCTAAAGTGATTCCGTGAAAACGAAAGATGTACGTGGGGTTTGTTCTCAAAGAGCCCAATACATTGTTCTAGTTACTTTGGCAGACGTTTCCTTCAACAGCCTTGTACGGCTCGCCGAACGAAATAAGTGCCATGGACATCTTTCCATTGCTGATGCCATCATGTTAACATGTCTAGTGTCAAAATACTCGCCGTGTTGACCGATGCATGGGCTGAATACAATTTATATTGATTTTACTATGGGAAGCTTAAACCCCTACGAAATAACGCCTCCCCAAGCAATAAGAGCAATGCCCATATCTCGCGAACTACAACTCGCACGCCAAAAACCTCTTCACCGATGTGCTCCCCTTGTTCATGCGGTCATTTGGATATATTTTGTTTTGACATATTCAACGGATTGCGTTCTGAACTGCCCGAAGGTGGAATTTGATGCTTTTTCCTGGAACCAGCTTGTATTTATAGTACGTGTTTTTTTCGACCCAACCAGTTTTGGTATCTCACAAAACACCCTTATGTTGAATATTGTGTGTACGCACCTCGATGTTTTTTTTTTGTGTTTTGCAGGCGGTAGCGCGTGGGCGAAACTGCCGACACGCGTTCAAGGTGGTGCGGGAGTTGGTAATACTTGCGCAAGCGGCGGTGAGGGGGTGGCTTGAGAGGCGCGTCGCGGCGAAGCAGCGGAAGATGCGCCTCGAGGAGCTCCGCGCGCAGGTATGTGTTTGTACCTGTACCTGTGCCTGTACGTGCGCCCTTTGTCGCATGTAAAGTGTGTCTTTTTTGTGTTGTGGCTTGGGCAATGGGTCGACTGACTGACCACTCCTGACGAACGTAACGCAAGTACCGACCGACCAGCGCGAAAGCCGACCAGTCGGCATTTTTCACGACCGGTCCACCGATGGACCGGCCAACCGACTGACCAATAAAAAAACACCGACCACGGCAAATACCAACCGACCGACGTCTTTACCCATCAACTGACAGAGAACCGACCGACGACCGACCGAACAACGGACCGACCGATAGACGAATCAAAACGTGGACCGACACAGGCGCCAATATCAATTTGAACGACGCAGTTACTCTACAACCGACCGATTCACCGTCAAACTAAATGACTGACTGACTGCCTGACATACTGTACTGACTGCCGTCTGACGTACTGACTGGCTGGCTCACTGTCTGACTGACTGACCGACCGATGGATTTGACTGCGCGACCGACCGACTGACCGACGGACTGATCGACCAACCGACCGACCGACTGAGTTGTAAAACGTGGTGCGTTCTTTCTTATTTCTTGTGGCCAGGTCTTCGAACTGTGGATTCGCGCGTTTACTCCCTTGGTATACCGGAGCAAGTTTTGGGTGCTCTTTCAGGTAAGGTAGTGGCGGTGGGGATGATTGCTGCGTTGCTTTGGGCGGCAAGGGGTCGGGGATACGGGGGTTAGCTGCTCTCTGTTATTTTTTTTGTTACTCCGGAGAGACCAAGAGGCGGAGAAGGTGACCTGCCATGGGCAGAAAAAATGTGCCAGGTAGACGGAAACATGAAATGATTTTGTTTTTTTGGGTTTTTGGGTTTGGGTTTGATTTTGGCGTTGGTTGTAGTGTCATTGTTTTTTGTGTTGGGTGTGATGGGTGTTGTTTTTGTTTTTTTTTTTGGCTTGGGTTTTGGCGTTGATTATGGCGTTGATTTTTTTTTGGTTTTGATTCGGTCACGGGTTGATTTTGTTTAGATTTTGGTTTGGTTTGGTTGTGGCATTGGTTTTTTGTGTTTGTTTTGAGTTTTGTGTTGGTGCCTATGGTACGTTTTAGCGAGAAACTTTTCTCTCTTGCTGGATTTTTTTGTCGCAAAATAAAATAAAATAGGGGGGCGCGTTCCTCGACCTGGCGGTGCACGAGGATGAAGCGCTGAGGCTGTGGAAGGATCTGGGCTTGACCGAACATCGAAAGGTGGGCTGCAAAAATGATTCCACCCTAATTTCTAATTTCTCTGCTAGACCTGTGAGCTGGCTGGATTTCACGACTACTAACTAATCGGCAGGTGCAGTTAGCCAACTAACTGCCGTGAGTCGGCTAGTTGGCTGGCGAAGCCAACTGATGACCAGCCGACTTGCCGACTTGAGTCTGCCGAGAGGAGCGAGCCATATCAGCCCCTCCCGGCCGGTTGGGGCCACGCCCAAACAAGAAAAAGTACAAAAAGTACCTGCCCGCATTGAACAATCCTCCCTACGAAAATGGAAACTCTATAAGTCGGATAGTCGACACTTGTGGGAAGCGACAAACAATTAGTCAGACTGATAACAAGTTGGTGGCTTAAATCGTGACGACTGGCAGCTATACTAAGTTGAAGGATTTTTTCGCTAAACCGTGGGTGTGGCTGTAGAGGGGGTTAAGGGGCGGGGAGAGGAAGTGAAGGGGGGGTTGGGGGATGGGAGAAGGAAGGGGGGGGGGGGGAGGAGGAAATGGGGGAGGGGTGTGTGGAAGAATAGGGAGGAGTTATCATTTGTTGCTTGCCTTCTTATTCGTTTGACCATTGGCCACGCGTTGCATTCGAAACGGAGCACGGGGAGGGTGGAAGGAGGGGGGGTGTAGTTTGTGAAGGAGAAAGAGGCAAACGTTCGGCCAGTCTCGCCTCACGACTCGCCTCCACACTGCAATCCGATGCAAACATGTTGTCATTCTAACCACATGTAGTCCGTCCTCACAACGTGGGGTTAGTGATTTGGTGGGTTGACGGACATGCCTCACCGCCCTCCCCCTCCCACGCCTCCGCCTCCTTCTTTTTAGGAACACCTGGCGAGAGTGCACTTCAACAAGACATTCACGTACGTTACCGAGTGGCTTCGCACCACGCGCCCGGCCGGGGTTACGGTGTCGCCGATGAACGGTAACGGCTCGTGTGCGTCGTCGCCAAGGTCTCTTACCGGCGAACAGTCTTCGTCGGGTGCCGCGGCTGCTGCTGCTGCGGCGGCGGCGGCGGCGGCGGCGGCGAGTGGGAGTGGTGCTGGTGCTTACGTTCCGGGAGGCGCCTCGAGCAGCCCTGTTGGGTCGTTGAGGTCACGCGTTTTGAGGCAAGTTTATCGTGTTGTTTCTCACGCCGCCGAGTCCCCCCTCATCCCATGAACAAGATGGGATAACGCAGTCGAGAAAATATGGAAGGCTTTAGGGAGGGACCAAGAAGAGGTACTGTCTGTAGAGAAGTTTGGCGGGTACAAGACAGAAGTAAAAGAAAGAACATGTAGGAGAAAGGGAGAGGCAAGCGATAAGAAATAAGGTGAAAAAGGAGAAGCATTTAGAGATATACGGGGGGTTGAGCGAAGATATTGGAATGAAACCGTATCTGCACGGCCCAATAGACTGCGCGAAGAAGCTGAAATTGCGATTCCGTGTAGGGAACCTGGACCTACCAGAAAAAAGAAAGAGATATATCAGTAGTCGGGAGGAGGACGTAACTACAAATATGTGCCCGTGTGGCACAACAATACGTAGAGATTAGGGCTCATATACGTAGTAGGAGAATGTGAAATATACAAGGAGGAACGGGATGCGTTTAGAGGAGGGGATGAGGAAATTGGACGTATGTGACATAAAGGAGTTTAGTAGACTAGAGAGTAGCGAGAAAACGATCGCTATCCTAGGAGATAGATGGTGGCCGCATACGGCGAAACAGGACGGGGATGGAATAATCAAATAGTTTCTATGTAACATATGGAAAAAGCGTAATAAGCGCCCAAATGTTGGAGGTGACTCTATTAGGAGTGGGAACTGTGCTCCATCTCGAAAGGGGTGCGTGGTCAATGGTCTATTGACTAAGGCAAGAAACAAATGAGTACGCCCCCCCCCCCCTCACCCCCTTGCCTCATGCACAATCGAAACACGCCTTACGCTCTCTTGACGCTCTCCTTTTCCCCGCCGGTTACACCTTCCCCACCCAACCCTACCCCACCTCACCCCATACGCGTGGTGAGATAGAAGTGCACCATTTTTTTCTTGGGCTCTTCACTCGAGGAGTTCTACAAGAAAAAAAAAAAAAATGGGTGGAAAAAAGGTGCCACGATATGTACCCGATGGACACTCCCATGTGCCTCAAGTATTCAACAAAAATTGTTGCAAAAAAAAAACATTCCGAAATTCCGACGATTGCGGGTTGTATCAACCATCTTGGATCACCCATGTTGGATCACCCATGTTGGAGAGTACAGAGGGAAGAATTGACGACGAAATTTGATGGTTTTTTCGGCACCGGCCACTGGTTAGCGATGATGTATAAGTATAGTTGGTGTCCGAACGACAACAATGATGCAAAGACTCGTCGTACGGGACGGGCGCAGGCAGGCAGCATGATCGTACTTGTACTTGCTGCGCGGTCAATCTACGTTACTGGTCAGACGCTCGAAAATATCGCAGTCGTCGTTTTTTGTTGTCGCTAAACACGGGTCCACAAGGGTTGTGGGGCTCCCGTCATTGCGAAGAAAAATGTTTGGGCAAGAAAGTGCTACCTCTACAAGCCATCCACGGTAAGGGTGCAGCAAAAGTTTCTGAGAATTTTCTGAGTTCCTAACGTTAGGAGGCTCGATGTTCTCGCCCGAAACATGACTTCGAAGGCATTCCTTCGTCCGCGCAAACCCGACCAACTACGAGTCCTAAAAACCGAACCATTGTGGTGAAATTGTCGTAGTAACCAATAGTTCCATAGTTAAGAAGCCCAATCGGTCAGAAGCGATTGGCCCGAAAAATTGCAGCTCCTTCCGTGGGATGACTTTCTGTCGCAGCACGCGCCTCCACCCCTCCTAACGTTACCCGACGACGCGTGACCACCTCTGTTTAGGCACAACTCGGTGACGGGCGCGATGAGAAAGCTCGGAAACGGCGCTAACATTGGCCTGACGTCCGGGATGCTGGCCACCCTTGGGCTGTCGGGGCTGCGGAGGGGGTCGGCGTCGTCGTCGCCGATGGGGTCTGCTCGGGGCGGGCTGGGGGGCCAGCCGGGACCGGTGCAGCGGCAGGCAGCCGAGCGCTTGGTGGAAGAACGGGAGAGGCTCTACGTCGAGCTTAAGGTTATCGCACGAGGGGGAAGGGAGGGAGGGAAAGGGGAATCGGGGGGGAGAGGCCGGAAGAAGGATGGGAAGGGACGGAGGGGGGGAGGGAGGGGACGAGAACGGAGGGGCGGGGGCGGGAGCACGGGCGGGGGTGTGTCGATGTTTCCCGTTTTTTCAGTAGCGCGTCGTCGCTGGAATAGATTGCTATGTACCTCGTGGCGACCGGGGTGCCCTGCTTTTTTGTGCGCGCCGCGAGCCCTTATGGTTGACGAGATCCCCCCCCTCCTCCCCCGTCCCCACCGTGCCGCACCACCGGCTCCGCCTCCGGTTCCGCCCCCGCGCCCGCGCCCGCTCCCGCCCCCGAACCGCGCTTGGTGCTATGCTCGGGGGATGTGTATGCTGTTCCGACGCGCTCGCTGTAATGAAAATCGCGGTAAGCAGAAGGAAACGCAGGGGGGCACTCGGGTGTCCCTGTTCAGCTTGTTTGGGCTGGAGAAACAGAAGAAGCGCAAGCGGAAGCTCGTGGGCGTGCTGTGGTGCGAGCTCCGTCTGGCGGATGCTTCTGCCGAGGTGGTGTTGAGCGTGTTCCGGGACCACATGGAGACGCGACATGCGTGGGTGGAGAACAAGCGGGATGCGCGGGTTCGGGCGGACCTCCTCTGCACCGTCCAGGTTAAAATATGTTTTTGTTATTATTGTTGGTGGTGGTGGTGGTGGTGGGGGCGGTGGTGTTGGTGTTGGTGTTGGTGTTATTGGTGATGCTGTTGGTGGCAAACTTGGTGATGTTGGTGTTGTTGGTATTGGCGCTGGTGTTGGTGTTGGTAGTGGTAGTGTTGCTGCTGGTGGTGATGGTGGCAATGGTGGTGTTGGTGGTGTTCTCGTAGTCATCGTTATCAATGGCGTCGTTTTCAATATTGCTGTTGTTGATGTTGATGTTGTGAAAGAAGCATGACATAATGGGTTGTTGGAGTGTCGTTATTGAATGCTTTTTTTCGTGTTGCGTTAAGGCTTCGTTGCGGTTCGGTTCGTTCCGTTCCTTTTCGTTTGTTTTTCGTACGGTATCGTTGCACTCCTTACTTTGCATTACTGCACCGAACCGTTCCCTACCCTACCCTATCCTTCCCTGCCCTACCCTACCCTTTTCTACCCTACCCTTCCCTACCCTACCCTACCCTGCCCTGCCCTGCCCTGCCTTGCCATGCCCTACCCCACCCTACCCGACCCCATCGTACGCTACTATACCTTACCTTACCTTGCGTTGTCTTGCGTATTTGTGGGCGCTGCACTGTTTGGTGGGCGGGGGGGGAGAGCAGGCGTGCATCCTGTCCTTGCAGAGGATTCGGCACCAGCCCAACAACGGGAGGCTAGCGATCAGGTCGAGCGCACTAGCCAGCCTTCCGAGCAGCTTGAGCCTCGGCGGCGCGAGTATGCTGGGAGGACCGAGATCCGTCGGCTCTGGTTCGTCTAGGCCGGTGTCTTGGAAAGCCCAGACGTTGGCTTTCGTCGGACCGGACGAAATCGTTTGATGGACTGATCGATTGATTGGTGGATTGATTGATCAATTGATAGATTAGTTGATGGAGCGATTGATTGAGCGGTTGGTGGACCGATTTTATCGACCGATTGGTTGACCGATTGGTCGACGGGTTGGTCGGTCGAAGGGTCGACCGATTGGTTGATAGATTGGTGGACTGATTAGTTGACTAGGTCATCGACGGATTGATGGGTCGATTGATGGACCGATCTATGGACGGAATGATTGGCCGATTGATGAACCGATTGATGAACCGATTGATGAACCGATTGATCGACCGATTGTTGACCGACCTATTGAGGGAACGGTTTGGCCGCTGCCTTACGCTTTTTGTTTTTGTTACAGGTGCGTTGGTCGATTGTTGGGTCAGCCGACTTGATCGATCGAACCCATCTATTGGTCTGGGCCCTTGACTGTAACTAGGTTTGAAATAATCTGATTCCGTTTCGGCTGTTTTTGGGTTGGGCTACTTGGTGGATTTGAGGCTTTGAGGAGTGCGTTTGTTTCTAGAAAGATGCTGCGTGCGTGGGGGGGTGTTATTTGTCTCTCGACCGCTGTGTGCGTGTGAGCGTATTTCCCATCTCATCTCGCGGAGGGGTCCGGGGGTTAAATTCTGCCCCCTTTAGAACTGCCCTTACGCTTTTGGAGACATACTGCTTGGAATTTGTATAGGATGCAATGACAGTGCCCCCGGCCCCTCTCCCCTCCCATCTCCCGCCTCCCGCTGTCCCGGAACGTTGGAAGGGAAGCGGTGATTGAGGGCTTGGCGGTCGCTGCGGCGGCCGACGCTTACGTGAAAGTCGGGATCAGAGCAGGCGTTTCTGCGTATTTGTTAATGGTCCCGCAGACCCCCTCCCCCCTCCCTGGCCTCGCCCTCTTCCTTGCCCCCCTTGTGATGCGCGCGAGTCAATTTTGATTGTTTTGGCAATGACTGTTCTTTTGTCGGCTCCGACGTTTTTTTTCTCCTCAAATGCGTTTGAATGAGCGTGTTCAGCGGCGTATGGCGAGGTTGTCTTTTTTTTGTTGTTCTATTTTTTGGATCGATGAATCGCGGCCACACGATGAATCTAGAACCAGTGAATTGATGAATCGATAGTCAATTAATCGATGAACCGATGAATCAGTGGATGGATGCATAGATAAGTCGAGCAGTCGATGAATCCATGGATTGAGGTTGGGTGTTCTGGTTATGTGTGCGCAGGCAGCATCGTTCGATCTATTTTTTTCGCGCATGTTTGTAGAGTGGCTGCACGTGTTGGTGTCGTTGCCGTGCGCTGCCTTTTGCTTTCTGCCTTATTTTATTATTTTGCCTATTGCGTCTTGCCCTTGGCCTGTGTTCGTTTTTTAAGAATTGGTGATGGTGGTGATGATGGCGATGGTGGCGTTGTTTGTGTATGCATGGCGTTTGGCGGCTCACTCTCAACTCACCTACTTGTGTACGGATGGCTTGGTTTGTGCAGTACTCTTCCGTACCGTAGCCTAGCGTAGCCTAGCGTAGCCTAGCGTAGCCTGGCGTACGATGTGTAAACACATCTTGGGTGTTTTTTTTCGCCTGCGTTCTTTCCACGCCCGGTTCGGTTCGCGATTCACCGTTCCCGTTCGGCTCGGTTCTTTTCCGCTGTGTTCCTTTTAATTTCGATTCGATTCGCTTCGTTTCGTTTTTCGGGGGAAAACGTTTGTTTTTTAGGACATGGCCAAAAATCGGAAACGATGTGGTGATTGTAGGCTCACTCTGTGCGTGCGCGGCTTGCCCCTGGGCTACTTGATATTTACAAGGCATGTGTGCGTTTTTTGGCCCATTTTGGGTCCATTTGTTGTTTGTGTGTGCGTTGTGTTTTCTTGTTTCCTTCCCCCTCCCCCGCGCCCCTCGCCCCCTCCCCCTGCCCCTCCTCTTCCCCCCTTCCCCCGCCGGCCCTCGCTCGCCGCAAAATTTTGCTTTGTGTTTGTTTTTCCTGCACGAAGCGAGCGTTGTTGTTTATGTCGTTTTGTCATTTCGTGTGCGGCGGCGCGGTTGGTTGTATGACTTTTGGGCGCGTGTTTGTGCCGGGGGTAGGCCTAAATATACAAATATATATCAAAGGAAGGGGGTTATTCCCCGAAACGGTATATAACGGCTTTACCGGTATTATTTTTGGGGGATATTTTCTTAGTAAAGGTATCGCCGGGAATCTACGATCTTGTGTGATTAGGACATATAGTGGCGAGCGATTTTCGATTTTCGTCCATCGATTCTCGATGTGTTGTGCGTGTCGATTGTTTCGATTGTCAATTGTCGGTATCGGTTGTCCTCTATCAGGTACCTGGTATCAATTCTCCGAGTATTGACTATTGGTTTCCGACTCTCGATTGGCAGCAGTCGACTATCGATTGGCAGCAGTCGACTATCGTTTTCCGGTTAGCCAATGTCGACCACCGGTATGAAGTATCGGTCATTGACCATCAACTACCGGTATCGGTTTTCGATTACCAGGTATCGGTTTTCGATTACCAGGTATCAGCTCCCGATGATGATGGATCGTCAATCTCGACGGTTGACTATCGATAGTCAAAAACCGCCGCACCGGCGGGGGCGGGGGGATGGCGGGCAGGTGGCGTTGATCTTAGCGCGTTTCCTGGTTTGCTCTTTGCTACCCGGTTTGCCCGTGCAGCGTACAGGAGGGTCTATCATACAAGGTTTGTTAACAAATATGAAGTTACAGGAGTAGGTACTGCCAGTTGTACCGGTGGAAGTATTAGTACCGCTATTCACCGGCTGCTTGGAAGGAGAGCGGCTAGCGTCTCATCTGCCTGCAGATAGATAGTATTTATTTTTAGTTTGTACGAGAAGGGTAGGTCTACGAAGTTTGTTGACAATTGTTGATCGTAAATACAGTTATACAGCGGCAGTAGTAGTAGGCAATAAAGAGTACCATCCATATACCGACCGGTATCTGTTACTCGTACTTACGTATCAATAATTTTGCGGGAGGGGTGAATGAGCCTTCCTTTTTGGTTTGCTTTCTTTTTTGGGTGTGTGGTGGGACTGGCGATCGAGTCTTGGTCTTGCGACGGCAGACAGAGAAAGAAGCGTTTGCCTGGCTGCCAGCTCGAGGTGTTGGCTGTTGAAGAGGCTGCGGCTCGTAGTTGTCGCTCAAGCTGTAGCTGTAGCTGTGGTTGCGGTTGTGGTTGTGGCTGAGGTTTAGCGTGTAGTTGTGGCCGATGTCGTAGCTGTGGCTGTGGCTGTGGCAATTATGCGGTTGGTGTCTTGTCCACTTATCATAACTACAAAACCAACAAAGTGATTGCCATGGTTCCTCCCTGTTCTGCTCCCAATATTGGCTGATAGATGCCGGCGTTGGCAAGAAAGGGGAGTGGGTGCGGCTCGGCAGCCTTTGCGTGTGTCTGTCGGTATCCGTCCGTCCGTCGGTATGTCCGTCCCGCTCGACAGTCTTTCCGTCCGTCCGCTTGAAAGAAAAGAAAAACGGGGCCGCGATAAAAACGCCAGAAAAAAAAATGCGGGCTGCAGCCTCGGCGTAACTGCTACTATTAATACTCCAGGTAGTGTATAGACTATACCCTGTCAGGTACAATAACAGCAGTAGTACCTAGTACCCGGTATCAAGTATGTATATGTATGCGATTACTATAGTACGTATTGCCTGAAATGCACGCCGGCTATGTAGTTTTCGTCACCGCGCTTGTTCTTTTAGAGAGTTGTTTTTTGTTGTGGCGGTTTACGGACGAAATGAAGGTGGTTTTTATTAGAGCTCCGTTGCAAGACACCACGTGGAAGTCAGCACATCCTACATCATACGCACAATGAAGCCTGTCCACACCTTCGCTTGCTCGGAATTTCATGGGACGAACTCTTTGAGTGCCTTTAAGAGCCGTTCTCTGCTCCTGACTCTTCGGGACTGCATGCGAGACGTCTCGCTACATATATAGGCTGGCCGCAGTCGTTGAAGAAGGATGGCGGGGTGATACTGCTGTTGTTGTGAGAAATAGCGTTTTGTGTGTTGACATCTCCATGAGCGGAGAATCCGAGAAGGTTCACGCACTGCCGACTTAACCACAACTATACACGCAGCACGCGGCGCCAAAACGACTGAAACTTCGTGAGGGTCAGTAACTCGATGAAATATGTCCAATGGAGTGGATGTTTGCAAGCGTCGCAGGGTGGCCAGGCCCAGTAATCGAAACCCGAGAATCGAAAACTCGATGGGGTTCAGCTACGAGCGGACACGAGCGAACACACGTTTGGGATCATATTGTTGGTCTGGATGATACATTTTTGGTTGAGCTCTAAAGGAACCCGTCTTGTCTTTCTGTACGTTGCACTGTGAATACGATTGCCGTTGGATTGAACCATTTATGCAATTCTACACAGTATCAGTAGCAGCAGCCGTCGTATATATACGTAGGCCCACGCACAGAGCACCCCAAAACCAAACAGTTGTTGGCGCAGGCCGTCGGTCGGTGTGTGCGTGCTAGCAGTCGATATTCCGTCGAAGTATGGGCGTCAATCGTTTTGGGACCGTTTGAGGAAGAAAAATCGTGAGCCACGCGTGGCTTGAGATCGAGGGGCCAGACGGGCTGTTAGTTGTACAGCGCTACCCAAGTAGACCACTCAGTCACGTGACTACGTGCGTGGTCTAGGTCTATACCTATCGCAGGCAGAAAGTCGGACAGACCGCAAAGACACGACCACATGTCACGACCAGAGAAAAACTATACCGAGCTTCGGTATCGGTGCCGTATTAACGCGCTCATGGTCGTCAATCAACCACTTAACCACGCAATAAATCAAATCAACCCACTGATCAAGCAACAAAATACCACCCCCCCACGCCCACACCCCACCCCACTCCACAAAACCCCATCATGCTGCCCTCCAACCACCCCACCCGCGTCCACGCCGTGACAGGCCCGTTAAAGTCAGACAGTTAGGCACCCCGTTAACTCCTTGTGCTCGCTCCCCCGATATAAAACAAGAACGAAAAACGCGTGCTAGAAATGACTAAACCCGCGCTTGCTTGTTCCCACCGGCGACCAGCGCCTCTCGTGACAACACAAGCAACACAAGGCGGGGCTAGCCCGCCGCGTCAACTTCTGGACTCTCGTTGCGGCGATCGATTAACGCCAGCGAGCGCTTTTCGTCTGTCTGGGCTGACTTGAGCCAGTACACAAAAAACGCGTGCGTGTGTACAAGGTGGAGGGCGGGGGGCGGCTACCGGCTGTCCGCGGTAAACAGCTGCACGATTATTCAAAAGTAACTCTCAATCGAGTCAAAACCAGGAGCTAACCAGGCAGTCACCCAGATTGCCACCCAAGTAGGCAATCAACGAACCAACCAACCAATCAAGCCATCACAAACGGAAGACCCTGGAACCGGAAAATAAAATAAAAAGAAGCATTCGAGAATAAAGCACAATAAAAAAAAAAAAAATGCTGTGTCGCATTGTGTGTCGTATCGTGCCATCCCGGTCGACGTAGATTCGGCCGGTGCCTCGTCAGTGAGAAGGGCCCACGCGGACAAAAACAGAAACGAGAAAAAAAGAAAAGCAAAAAGGCCGACCAACCAAGAACGAATACTTAAGCGCGTTATTACCACCAATAATACCAGCAGCATGGAATAGTATGACAAGGCACACACGGCACAAACACCATGGGGTGTGGGTGGGGAGGGGTTGCCGACGCACGGAAAAAAACAGCTCTCTTTCTCTCCCTCTCTCGCGCGTGGGGGGACCAAAGACTCTATAACCCCCCCCCCAAAAAAAAAAACCTCCTCAATCGAGATAGGGCGAAAACGAATACCCTAGTGGCAAACTTCGGAGCCGTCCCCCTCCGCCAAAAAATATGTAGTTTGGGTGGACGGGTGATAAATCGCCTATGATATCGCGCCTTGGCTAGGCGAGCTTAGATAATCTCGGCCTTCTCGACCACCACGGCCAACGCGGCTATCTCGCCTATCGCGGCCTGGGCCCTGTACCCGGTACACAGCAGCGGCTGCAGAAGCAGAAGCAGAAGCAACCGCAGCACCAGCAGCAGTGCAAGACGCCAGCTAAACGAAAAAGGCGGTCGAACGATGGATACCGCATTTCAAATCATGATACTTTATTTTTTTCGGTTCGCGTCCGTTAGCGGAAACCCAACAAGTATTAATATTAATAGCGCTAGACCACGGGCTATGTAAGAGTAGTGGAATGTGGTCACGGCTAGCACACGGTGTTGAGGAAAATACGGCTGGCTGGCTGGCTGGCTGGTGGTTGCTGGTTCCGAAGAGAAGTCCGATGCTAACTCCTCATTCGATTTCGAATCCGATTCCGACTTCGATTCCGATGTCGATTCCGAGCGCGAGTCCGATTTCGAGTGCGATTCCGATTCTGATTAATTCAGAATCCGATTCCGATTGCAATTCCGATTCAGCACCGCGCGGACCTCGCTTCCGCGGACACGTGTACTTGCGGCAAGCACGACACAAAACATTCAGTACATACATAAGAGGTACATACATACTGGTACCATACGATTTCGAAAATACGACCATGGTAGGAAAGAAGCTACTGCTGCTACTGCTACTGAAAAGGGTGCTCCGTTCTTGCCTCAGTATAGTGCACTGATAGGCCAATGAAATGTAATGTAGTGTCTGTCGTGTATCTCTCAAAAGCGAAAAACACAAAACAAAACAAAACCGACCGCCCCCCCCCCCCGACCGACACAAAACCAAACCAAACCAAATCCAAACAAAACCAAACAAGCATCCACCCTCGTCCACCTCTAATGTTAATAGTACGAGTAGTCGGCAAATGGCGCAAAAAAACACAACACATCGAGCCACAGCCCGCGGCGGTCCATCACGTAAGCCACGGGCTATCTAACGCGGCGGGGGCGAGCGCGGCAACCGGCGCCGGCGAGGCCACCCGTCGGTAGACCGGCCTTCCACGGAAGCAGCTGCAGAACGACGCGCAGAACGTGCTACTTCTCCCGAAATTTCCTCGCATTTTCTTCGCCAGCCGTCCTGCCGCCTGTTTCGCCATTAGCTGCGAAAAAAAATTGTTGCGCGAACCAGGTTACGCGGGGCATACATGAGGGGGGGGGGGGGAATGCGCGGGACATACGTGAGGGCGGGGGGGGGGGGGCGTCACATTAGTCGGCGAAAAGGAATATGCCAAAGACAACAAGGGATGAGACGGTATTGAATCTTCCCGTTCCTCCCCCTCCATACCTGGTACCAAGGAGCGTCAACTTACTGCATTGTTCAGCTGCATCGTTTTATTGCTGTACGTATAATACGAACTGCGCTATCTATCTTGTGTAATATCGTGCCAGCAAGGACATAAGAAGACCTATGTAGAAAAATAGAGTGAGGCGTAACAGGGACGACGTTACACTAAAACTATGAAATAAAAATCGCGGTCAATCAACGTCAACATCAACATTGCGGCTGGACCAGAAAGTCAGGCAGACAACAGCGAAACAAACAAAAACAGCGTCGTTCGCCAAACGAAACGAATCGCACAGACCCGCACAACAAACACATCGGCACAGACGCGCAAACACTAAACACACAGGACACCTACGGACTTTTTATTCCGATAAAAAATTAGCGTTTTTACTTGTGAAAAATTGACAATTTGATCCACCACGACTAAAACTCGTAAAAATGGGTGGCAGGTATAATACGCAGCTTGCAAAGATGCGTATCGACCCTAAATTCGTCGAACTCACAGCTGACGTTGTTGGAGTAATTTGATAAAATATATACAAAGTACTTGAAAGTAAAAAACATGCCGACTTCCACATTTTATGAAAGACAACAATTTAGTTATGTAGTAAAAACCGCACTCACCAACCCACCCACCCACCCACGCACCCACCAAACCCACCCATCCACACGCCCTGACAGCATATGACAGACAAACAAAAAGCGTATTTTCGCACGCTCCGCCCTGCACATACACCACGCTACAAATGCAGAGGTACAACTCGCGCGATGGCATCCCAGATACCAGTTACCTCTGTGTTTTTGCGCTCCACGCGAGTCAGCTTTTGCCGCAGCGCGTCCGTCTCTGCGCGCCTTCGCTCCTCTTCGGACAACCTCTCGTCCGCTAAAAACAGGCAAGATACGACAGCACATGGTGTAGCAGCACGGCGCGACACGACAACAGCACAACGCGACATGACAACACGACGTACGACAGACGGCACGGCGCGAAACAACAGCCGGGCGCGATTACGAACAGCACGGCAGAACGCGAAAGCACGAAGCAATACGATAGCACTGCACGGCACAACAGCACAACGCCGTACGACCACACGGCGGTGAGCGACGGAGATGAAACTTAACAAAAGCACTCGGCCGGGAGTGGATGGAGCGACGGGCATGAAACTTTACAAAAAGAGCACTCGGCTGGGGATGGACGGAGTTAACAGAAACAATCGGGGGCGGGGATGGAGAAAACAATATATCTCCCCTCACACGCGGATACCTGAGACAAAAAAAAAAAATGGAGCGTTTGGGTACAAGCACCTGCACATACAAAGACAGAATATACCATTAACCCCTTCAGACTTCACCCTTCAGACGCAAAATACTGAAGAAAAAAGTCACTTGATAACAGCATCGGCCGCATGAGGCAATCCCAGCTGCTCGTGTAGAAGATGCGCTCGAACTACGACGCAGGAAGCTGCAAGGGCAAGCGTGGGGCACTACGACACTCGACTTTGCCTCAAGCGTTTCCTAGACGCTTGAGATTGAGATCGCGCTCGTCGCTTTTTCGTCTGCAGTATGAACGGGTCCCACAAAGGGTTACCACTACACACCCAAACACGAACATGTGTCGTGTGTGAGAACAGGCCCCTCGATTGAGTAGCCCCTCCAATCTTAAGAAACATGAACATACCCCGCCTGACACATCCAACGGCAAGAGTTGCACTTTTCGAACCAAACGTTTCTGATGATGTTGACAATGTTGATACATGTGTCCGGTTGACCTCCTCTTGTGAGGAACTACCGGCCATCCTGATACGCTCACGAGTATTATTTGTTGTACGACTACGTAGCGCACACAAGTGTCGGTCGGATTGCGCGAGCGAATGCCTTCTAGGTCACGTTTCGGGTGATATATTGAGCTCCTCGTGCTAGGATCTCAGAAACTTCTTAGAAACTTCTGCTGCGCCCCTTTGCGTAGGATGGATCGTCCATTGTAGCATGCACAGCGGGGGGCTATTGCCATTAGTGCAGGTTGAATTAGTGCCACTGCCTTCTACAGTGCTGGTGAAAATCGCTTGGCACCACCGGAACTCTCTCTAGTAACTCTGTATTGATACCCGCCCACAAAAAATCCCGATTTTCTTTCACGAACGTTTCATGGCCGCTCTACACGAGGAAGGATGCTATGAATATAATGATCTTGATACATTTTCTTGTTTGCAAAGGACTATCGAGCGATGACGTCGGCGTGGCAAGGGGCTCCGTACTGCAGGAGATACGGCCGAGATCTGGCTTAAAAAACCGGCGATTTCGGGAAAGAAAAGTTGGGGGGGCTATCGTAGAACGACTCAGCAACCCTCTTCCCAATAGTGCGGGTGCCCTGAATAGCGCCGGTATTTGGGGCTGGCACATGCCGGCACTAAGGGAAGCCTTCCACTGCTGTACCGCAGCATGGAACGGCGCTAGTGTCGAGTCTCCACCCCCGCCTATCGCTATCGAGGGACGACAAAACGGCCAAAGTCTCAGAAATAAAAAAAACTGAGACCACCACGCCTTTTCCTGTCTCCATCCTTAGGTAGCCACGTGCCGCTTATACGGTCTATACGACGGCAGCGCTTCGTGCTGCAGGTCACACCACGTAACACTATTAGTACGATACATCACGTGATTAAGCCACTATAAGAGAGGATGAAACGGTTAACTGATACAGGAGAGTATGAAACCGTTACATGAGAGGATGGAGCCGTTACATGAGAGGACGGAATCGTTACATGAGAGGATGAAACGGTTACCATGAGAGAATAAAACCATTACATACGAAAGAATGCAAGGTTACATGAAAGGATGAAACCGCTCCATGAAAAGCACGCCAAATTGCACAAAAATATGAGATCGCTAAAAACGATGGCATGAAAACGCTTCACGAGAGGATACACCCGATACAAAAACCGCAAACGTGAGGGGACAAAACCGTACCCGTTACATGAGCGGACGCAACGTCGCACCCCCCTCTCCCCCACCAAGGCGGCGCAACCCCAAATCGGCACCGCGCCCCGCCCCACCACGCGCAGAGCCAAGCCGAGCGTCGCGCAAGAGATGACAGGGAAACCGTGCGACGCCTATGAGAGAGGACACCTCTATAAAACCGAGGACATATACGACCTTGTACTACGCACTAGAAAATAAATCTAGAAAATAAATCTGGTCCAGGCTGGCTTATTGGGGGATGGATGCGTTCCACGCTAAGTTCAGTGTAAACAGGGCTTTCATGGGTCATGGCCCGACTCGCGGGTTGTGTCCGAAAGTTTTTGGAATCTCGCGGGTCGATTCGAGTCGGGTCAGGAGGTGTTCGGAATCTCACGGGTCGGATCGGGACGGTTCCAAATCTCACGGGTCGGGTTGGGTCACCTTGATCCGGCCCGACTCGACTCGAGCCGCGAGGACTGACCCGACCCTCGATAAGCCTTGAGTATACCAGGGTCCTGGATTTCTTACTGTACTGTGCACATCCTTACTTACTGCTCATGCTCTCAACCGCTTTGGAGCTGCACATCAAGGAAGAAAAAAGCCAAAAAAAAAAAACGTACGATTACATCACCGACAACACGGAGAGGCGAGTTGCCGGGGGCAGGGGGTGTGTCCCCCCGCACAGAACGTACGTAGCTGCGCCACATTTGGCGTGCAGCATGGTGGTGCCTACATATCTCCTACTACCACACGCCCTTCCTATTCGTACGTTGTCGCCTGAAACATGAAAATATCGCATCGGTGTTTTCTTCGTTCGCTCAACATGGGTCCTAAAAATGTTATAACGTACACATGTCCTGTGTGTTACAAAAAATATTCAAAAATATGTCAGCTGTGAGTCCATTAAAAACTTAGGGTCGATATTCATCTTTGCAAACTGCGTTGGTATACCAGGCATAGTGTCCTGTATTGTATACGGTACCAGGTATATAAATAGCAAGGCGACGACATCATATTAAGAGTATAATACACCCTTTTTCGTAGCCGCTCGAGCGGATCTGTACCTCACACCTAAAAAGGGAGCAGCGTAACGAAACAGTTCTGCTACTTCGTGTCAGGCGGTGTGTGCTCTTCACGCTAAACTGTTTTTTCCACCCATCTACACCCAGCACAACCAGTCTTCGTGCCCATGCCTCTCAGAGAGACGATCTCTCTCTGCGGCCGAAAACTCCGAGACAGAGACACAGATTGCACAAACAGCCAAGGTGCTCTGGCCACGCAATGCCAAGCACAATGGACACGAAGGCTAAAGGCGGCGTTTATTGTGAAACCACTAGTCAGGAAATTGGGCAGTCACTGGTCCGAATGTTCCTCAGCTGCTGAAAGGCGAAGAGGTTTCTCCTCGTGACCCCCCTGAAATAATATGTTAGCGAACAGCAGTATACCTGGTAGCCTTCATAAAATACCTTCTTGTCGTTGCTCGAAGACCAGTCTCTCCGCCCGTTCCAAAGCCTCCCGTGTTTGTTTCAGCCGCTCCGTGGCCTCCGCCAACTCCACAAGCTTTTTAGACTGCGATACGCCGGAATCCGAGAGCTGCTCGAACCCGCAGAAGCGAAAGCGAAAAGAAAAAAACACAACAAAAGCACAACCAGAATCAAGACAGCAGAAGCAGACGGAGTGGGGGGACTAGACGCGGCAGTCGCAGCAGCAGTAATGACAATTGTAGTATTGTAGCAGCAGCAGCAGCAGTAGCTGCAAAAGCAGCGGCATTCAGCGGGCGGGAGAGCGGGCGCGGGGAGACGAGCAAACAGCGCGAGGCCGCAAAAAAACGGAGAAGCATTTTGCTGTGGGTGCCAGCGCGCGCTCCCCCTCACACGCCGCATACAGGCGGAGCAGAAGAAGTATAAAAGGAGCTGAGCAGCAGACAAAAAATGAATCAGACAAAATAAACAACATAGGGCAAACGACAGCTAGAGCTGGCAGAAGAAAGCTGCAACTACCGCTATTAATACCAGCACACCTGTGCTTGAAAAAATAGTACGTATGGCGGAACAGGTATCCCCTTAACCCTTATACTGCGATACCCTTGTATAAATATAAGTAGGTCACCTCCAAAATGACGCGGCGTTCCTTCTACAACCGCACTGCTGCACGTAGAAGCACATCAGGTACGAGCATATACCTGGTATATGTTACACAAATTCCAAATATACTGTCCCCGAAACAGAGCGAAGGCTTACCAGGTACACGGGTTGAGGACAGCACCCACGCTGCTTCGGTCCGAAAAATAAAACAAAAAAACGCTGGCCAACCTACCACTCCAAGCGGGTTACAGAATAACGTACCCCCCACTCCAAGCAGGTCACAGAATAGTATAATATGTCAACTACTGCTGTTGCCTGGGAACGCTATCGCTGGTAATCCCACAATATGATGCCCCCGTCATGTGGAAAAATCCAGTAATACTCTTTCGCATGCACATAACACATACCAGGGCATAAAAACTCGTACGTACTAGTAGAAAGACTGGAGGGACTTTTCGAAGCACAAAGCGGAGCACGAAAGGGCAAACATGCAAACATGCTTGATTCAGCCGGCGTTTTCAGCGCACCACTTCACCAGCCCGGGAGAGGGGGAGAGGGCGAGAGGGTGATCGATTCCGGGGCCTAGCGTTGCCAGCCAGCAAACTGGATGAAACCGACGGTCCGTTCTAAATAAAAGGTTTTTTTCTATTCACTTTTCACGTACTTGTATATACGTATTCATACAAGTAGTTACTTTGTGCATGTATTATATCGTAGATATTCAACACAAGTTCGACAAGCCGTTTTCGTAGCCCCTCAAGAAAAATTTGCAAAAGCAGTACAACAAGAAAAAGGAGCGAAACTACAGGGTAGGCGACGGCAGGGAGGGGGAAATACAGCCGACAAGCAGCCTCTAACAGCACGAGACCCTATCGGGCAGGCAACGGCAGGTAGGCAAAAACAGCCTACCAACAGCCTCCAACAACAGTCGACAAGAAACTTAACGGACGTGCCTGTTCCAGAGCGTTCGCCAACGCTTTCTCGTTGGCGTGGGATCGCTCCTCCGCGATGCTCGCCCCTTCCTTCACGGAACATGCCTCCTTTTCCCGAAACTCCGCCGCCGCTAGCAGCCCCTTGTTCTCCGCTTCTAGGTGTCGAATCTTCTCGCGAGCCACCCGCATGCTGCGCAAGATAAAGAGAAAACACAGCGGTTGTTGTTTTTGCGGTTGACGTAGTAGCAGTAGTAGTAAAAGTAGAAATATCGGTAATTGGGAGTACTGTGGAACAAATAGCAGCAGTAGCAATGTAACAACAGTGGGATTACTAAAATAATATAGTGCGGGTAGTATTACAGTAGTACCGGTAGTTGTTCTCACGTAATCTACTCAACTATAATCTTGCCTGAGACCGCCAAGACAGGCTAAAAAGGCAGCGCACATCATAAATGGTGGAGGCACGGCGGGATGGTGACAGCCTCTCGCGTGGGTCATGATATCTACCTGGTAGACAATAACTACATAGATATGTGTATATTATAGCCGGTCGCCCCGGTGGTGTAGTGGTTGCCGTCGAATGCGACTAGCGTTGGTCCTTGAGTTCGATTCCCACCGTGGTGAGATTTTTACTATAATATTTGCAAAAATGCAAAGAAGGGATCAACTGCCGAGAGCGGCTAGCAGCGTGGGTAGGTACAATTCGACGCGAGTCGACGAGGGAACAAAAGCTGAACTCTTCTCGCGATAAAAATTAAGGCACGTACGGTAGTGGGGAGGGGGGAGGACGGCCCGCTATGCGACCTCGGATCTGAGTTACTACTAGGAGTGAGGGCGAAAGTATTAATAGTGCGAGGATAATAAATGGATGAATAAAATAAAACAAAACCAAAAAAATACTATAATTCCACCCGCACGCAGGAGGCATGGAACCCTCCTCGTGCACGGACCGTCGTAAACGAAGACGGCGGGGGAAGGGGTGTACTCAGTTGTTGCTTGCCGTCGTCGTTTGGCCATTGACTAGGCGTCCCTTTCGAGACGGAGAATCGTGGGGGGGGCGTACTCATTTCATGCACACGTAGCCGTTTCGTATTACCATAGACCCTCGCATCACCTACAAAGCCGGAACGGAGCACCGTCGGGGAGGGAGGGGTACTGATGTTTTGCTTGCCTTAGTCATTTGACCATTGACCACGCGTCCCTTTCGGGAAGTACTGCTGTAGCATCGTTCCTTTTTGGTATCAGGGCTGAGGCCGTGCACGCGCGAGAGAGCGATGTGAAGACCGTGTTTTGGATAATTGATTTCCGGTCAGACTGAATACAATATAGCCTTCTCCGCGGCCGATAGGGCTCACAAGCAAAACTATTAAATATGATTTTTCATGGGCCAGGCACCGGCACAACAGTGTTTATACCGCGCTACGCATTGAAAACCAACCGCTTCGTGTCTTGGTTGCTGGTCTTCGAGCGAGAAGACGAAAGGTCACAACCCTCGACTCTCCGTACATCCCCGGGATCGGTTCTTGTGCGCACTATAGTCCGTCTTCGGCTGGGATGGAATGATGTAAAAGCAGCACCCTAACCTCATCCTACCCCCCCCACCCTAATCTACGTTACTCTACCCTGCGTTGATCTGCCCTACACTAACGTCATCTACTCTACCCTACCCTACCCTACCCTACCTTATCCTATCCTAATCTACCCACCCTGCCCGAATTCACCTACCAAGTGCGCCTGTGGGATCAGCAGTACTACTCGTACTGCGCGACATTATCTGGTATAACGTCATACGAAATCGACGGATTACTTCTAGTAGTGCAGCATCAGTCACAGTTACCATATATATGATACGCGTAGCATCTGGTACGGGTAGACCGGACAAGGGTGGGCAGCACATTATTTCTGACTTCGTCTCTCACACTACACCAAGCGTCCCGGGTGCTCTGTACCAAAGGTATTCTGTAATACTGCTGTACTGGCACATAGACGCGGATAAGGCCGTCATGCCATACAGGGTACTGCTGTGTGCCAACATGACCACGATGTACCTGGTACCTGCTGGTATAACATTGCGTGCCAATGGAATGTACCTGGTGCCTGGTATCATACCACGACAGAGCTACAGAGGTATGATGTGTTGTCTAGACCTGGTACACGACGTATATAGCCAGCACACCCGATAGCCTATCGTAGCATCGAATGAGAGGAGCACTGGTTATTAATAAATGTACCAAATAAACAAACAAGTATGGTGGGTTCAGCCAGTCCTTCGCCGCGACCACGGCCATGTATACCACACCGTACCGCACATCACACACAGCTCACGAACCTGGCGTCCTGCTTAGTCAGTTCATGCCGGGCCTCCACCAGCTCGGCCTCGAGCTCGCGACACTTAGACTCCGCTGCCTGCTTCCCTAGGGACAACCAAGCCGTGACATCATCCTTCTTGCTGGACGCTTTTTGGGGGCCCGGTGTCTCTTCGTCGGCCACACTGCCTGCGCTGCCGGGGCGTCGGCGTCGGGTGCGAGGCTGGGATTCCTGGATATGTTCGTCGTCGTCTTCCACCGCCACCGAATAATTTTCCAGGGATGAAGCGCTCTCGCCCCTGGAAGAGGGCGAGACAGGCGGTTCCTCCCGCCTTTCCGGGCTGCCTAAATCTGTGCTGCTTAGGTCGGCAGCAGCAGAAGTTTCTTCAGCATGCATGGCAGCAGTGGCAGCAGGCGTTCAAGCCTCAGCTGCGCGTGGCTCCTCCTTACCTTTTCGGGGGTCGTAGCTGTAATTTTCGGATACACTCCGGGACGCTGGGCTCCGCTAGTGGCAATGCCGCGTGTAGTTGAACCACCGTTGAGAAGAGCGTGAACAATAGCAACGAACGAACGTCGATACGTCGATGGCTCCAGAGGGGTTTCAGGTGTGTTGGGAGGCGGTTTTATTTTTGTTCTTTGTTGGGGTGGCAGCGGTGACGAGGTCAGAGATGAGATAGTCTAAGAGGCAGAGGGCGCACGGTAAACCGCAGCAGAGAGTGTGTATTGATTGGTTGGTTACGTTGTGGCATTGAGGCCCCACAGGGAGTACAGCTAGCCAGTATCGCTTTAAAGGCGGAGAAATCCTTTCGCGATTCCGTTTCGAAACCAGCAGTAGAGAAGGTGGAGGGAAGCGGAGGGAAGCACCCTAGAGAAGAAGCCGTGTTTCACTCAGCTGATCATTGCCCCAGCAAGTGCAAGGCCCGGGGGCGGCTCCGTAATGCGTCGGCGCTCAAAGCCCAGGCAAGGGGCAGGGCGACCAAATATCCAGCGGTACCTATTCTACGGAGCGCTAGTGCTCCTATCCCTCGCGTTTCCTGCGGCGCTCACACTCGTGGGTAGGCGTCCGCCGCCTTCTCCCGAGCAGACGGACGGCGATGGCGACCCGGGGATGTGGTCGAGTAGAGACGCACCAGTGGACTCGGAGGCTGTCTCCCCTCTGATCTGGGCAGGGATCGGGAAGGGGATCCCTCCTACCCCGAGGTCGTCTGAGGACATACACGTGGTATTTTCCACTGACTGCTCGCCGTACCAGAACTACCAGTCCATCATGCTCTTCAATTCAGCCGAGGTATGTACGTACGAACTAGTCTATTAATACTGCTTTTTTAGTGTTATTTTCGGAGAGCAACGTACTTTCCTCCCCTCTGTGTGCTACAGTCTAATATGATTATTAATAGTGTTGGACATCGAAACGAAGAACGTTTGGGTACGATAAGGCGTATGAAATCGACACACGACGCGTATGAAAATCGACACACGACGCGTATGAAAATCGACACACGGCGCGTATGAAAATACGTGGAAGTGTGGTGAGCTCGTAAAGCTTTATTTTTCCCCATCCGCCGGAGGATGAAAAAAAAAAAAAAAAAAAAAAATGAGGCCCGACAAGCTTTAGCTTCGATAACGATAACGATGGAAGTGTGGTGAGCTAATTTTTTTTTTTTTTTTTTTTTTTCATCCTCCCGCGGATGGGGAAAAATAAAGCTTTAGCTCACCACACTTCCACGTATTTTCATACGCCTCGTGTGTCGATTTAACTCAGTTGCTTTCGCAGCCCAACGCTAGCTGGCGCACCCTTCGGGTCCCATTGTAGGTATAGCGCGTAAGCTGTCCCTATCAGTGGTCTTCGTTACAACCCCGGCAGCGCAAGCTGCCGTTGTATACGGATGCGTGTGTATATCGACCCGGCCTGTCCCCTGAGGGTCAGTTTCGGTGGAGATAGCCACCCGGAATATCATCTTTCCGGGTAGTGTGTGTGTGTGTTCTTCACATTAAACCGTTCTTCTACTCGTCGACATCCAGCACACCCAGTGTCCGTACTGATTCTTCACCCTAGAAAGATCAGCTCTGTGGTCACAAGCTACGACACAGAGATAATGCATCGTAATGCATTCGACAACGCAATGTCATGCCCTAGTACTGGGTACGACAGGCACAACATACATACGTCAGCAACAGAAATACATTGGAAGAGAGAAATACGAAATAAACAAAAACAAAAACAAAAACAAAAACAAAATAATAATAAGAAAACAAATAAAAACAAAGATAAAATAAAACAAAAAATGAAACAAACAAAATGAAGGGGAGATCGAAGAAACAACCCAACCGGAAAGGAGAGCCAAAGCTCGGAAAAGAAACATAATAAAATGAAATAAAATAAAGTAAAGTAAAACCAAAATAAGATAATCCGAACACGAGCCAAAAACCTGGACACGCAAGGAGGGAACAAAGGGGAAAAAAATACCCCAGAAAAAGACGAAAAGTGCTATGTACCTACTAGTCGGCCTGGTACCTTGCTACCCTGTCTGCCATCTCCTTCCTGCCTTCGTCCACCGCGGTCTCCCTTCTATTCCTCCTGTTGCCCCCCCTGCCCCCATTCCCTTGGACGGCTTTCCTTCTACTCCTCCTGTTTCCCCCCCTCCCCCCTTTGTGTTCTTCTCATTAAACCAAAATACCTTGTAAAAGAGAGAAGCAACGAAAGAAAACCAAGACAAAATAAATAAATAAATAAAAAGGGGAGCCAAAGCTCGGGAGATAGAAACATACCCCGAGCATGAGCCAAAATGGACATGCAAGGGGGAAAGAAAGGGAAAAAATACCCCGGAAAAAAGAAACAAGTAAAAGAAGGAAGACTGGGAGGGCCAAATAAAACAGGCTGGTCACCTACCCACCATGCAAGACTCCCTTCATAAGGATAAGAAGGGGAAAGAAAAAAAAGAAAGAAAAAAATAAATTCACGGAAAAATCAAAGTACCAAGACATCACCGTGTGGGACTTGCGCAAGCTCACCCACTAACAAAACCCCTGGCCATGGGAGATGGCCTTCCGCCGGACTTGGTCCAGTTACGGTCCACCCTACCCATTCGGGCGTTGGCCCTCGGGTGTGGTGAGCTAGAGCTTTATTTTTCCCCATCCGCCGGAGGATAAAAAAGAAAAAAAAAAGATAACGATAAAGCAGGCGAAAACCGACGCACATAATGCCCACACGAGAGTCCGCACACCCATCTTGATTGTTTTCGTTTTACGTCATCAACACGAGAACCAGCAGCCGGCGCGCAAACTTAACCGTATTTGCAGCCGCAGCCGCAGGCAGAGGCGGAGGCCTAAGCTCAGCCTGAGCCTGAACCGCGGCCACAACAGCAGTCTCTTGCCACGAAAAGCACTTCCAAACAAGCACCAGCTCTCACGCCGACGTTAACCAAGGATGCGCAGATGTTCCCAGCATAGTCCGTACTCCAACTGTACTTGGAGTGTTTGAAGTGTTTTTGGTACTGCGAGTACCACGAGTATTGCCAGTACTCGTGGCCGGGATACTGCGAGTACTGGGAGTATGGACAGTACTAATGGCCGGAACACTGCGAGTACTGGGAGTATGAGCAGTACTAAACTCCGAGTATAAGCCGCGCCGGCATTTACGAACATCCGAAATACTGTGCTGTATGCTGAGTATGCACCTATGAAAGTACAGTATTGAATCCCGAAATACTGCAGCGTACGAATAAAACACTCCCAGTACTATTGCCATCTGCAGTACCTCGCAGTGTGAAACCCTGAAATACTCCAAGATTGCTTCACCTCGAAAGTACGAAATGGCGAAATACTGCAGGATTTTGCAGTATGAGCAGTACTTGCTGCAAGTATAAAAGGTGCGGAACCTCGAAATACTTGAAGAATCTGGAGTATTCCACAACAGTGTCGAACCACGAAATACTTGAAGGACTGGGAGTATCTGCAGTACAGAACCCCGAAATACTGCGAGTACATGCAGTATTATCAGCACATGACCCCGAAGTACTCCGAGTACACGATGTACCTTCAGTGTTTCTCTCGAAAATACTTTACTTTTCTCTCAGGTACTGGGGAGCATCTACGCAAGCTACTACCGCGACCCACATGACCACATCCAAGCTTTCGTCGGCGACTCGCCGGGTTCCTTCGCGGCCGTGGAGACGCAGAGGTTGAGACGGCAGTTTGCTAAAACATATTCCCGGGGGTCACTGTTTTCCTCCCCGTGAAATCGGGAGGCACACGGCTACCTCTGCGTACCCTGTTGGTGGCTGACGTCTCAAGCCTCTCACTTCCGCGGCTTCGGTGGAACCCCGCAAGTCGTCGACGAAAGCCTGGGAGTAGTCAAAAGTAGGTCATGGTGGTAACTTTCAATCTCGGTAGCATCAGCAATGAAGGCATTGTGGCGGGGGCTCCCGTAGCGGTGCTAATGGGAACTGGAACTCCGCTCTTTTGCGCGATAGTCTTCGCCAGTGCCTTGCCGCCGATTTTGGAGTTGTCGCTTTAGTACGCCTGTCAGGGTTGGACCCACTTTGTGACGGCTATCGAAAGCGCCTAACCCCGAAATTGGAACTATGACGCTGGAAAAGACTATCGAGCAAATACGTGGAAATTCAGTTCCTAGTGTATAAGCACCGCTACGCGCACGCGTGCCCGTAGCGTCGCCCTCGTTGCTGCGGTAGTTCTGCGGAGGCTGCTATCTACTACCACTACCTTGCTGGCTACTCACACAACCTTTCGCCGGGGACTCACCGGGTTCCGTCGCGACAACAAGTAAGAGTGAGATGGCAGTTGCTTATCGTGTACCCAAAGGTAGCCGTCTCCCTCCCCCGTGACGTGGGGAGGAAGACGGTTACCTGTGGGTGCTGGAGTCGTGACGGCCATCAAACCTCTCAGCTCCGCAGCTGCGGTGGAACCCGGCGAGTCTGCGACAAAAGCCTGGGAGTAGTAATGTAGGCCGCGGTACGTCGTAGGTTGCAATTTTCCGCGGTATTAGCAACAAGGGCATTGCGGCGGGCTCGCGTAGCGGTGGTAACGGGAAACTGGAAATCCACGTTTCTTTTTTTCTGGACAGTTATTGCTCAGTGTATTTTCCGTGAGACTTTATTTTCGACCACAGAGTTTGTGGGGCCTGACCTGTTACGACAAACTCGATTATGACGTTGACTTCTTTCAAGGCAACAGCAGCCGCGCCTTGGCGCCAATTTTGGCATCGGCGCTTATGGTGTCGGTTGTAAGTTGGTTGGTCGTGTGTGGGTGTGTTCAAAGTTGGCGGGTGCAGTATGTCACTCCGAAACACGCGATTTGGTTGCGCGCACCTCCGAGGGGCAGCCGGGTTTTCATCCCGATACCACGGGGGCCGCCACAGGGACCCGACCTTCGGGGGATAGGAGCCACCGCGCGTTCGCTTCGGCTAATCATATGTGCAAAAACGTTTTCACGCAGTATATGTACCAGGTACCAAGTTAATTCGTTCGTGAATCGGCCTCAGGCAGCATTTGCCTCGGGCAGCATTTGCACTATATCATGTTGGAAAAATGGAGCAGTGGTGATAAATAGCCATGTACAGCCTGTAAAACGCGCGATCGACGTATCACACACATCTTCCTAATATTTGTTCCGACGAACTCCTCGATTACGCAGCTGCGTTTTTTTTCGTTTTCGTTTTTGTTTTGAATGTAAAAAACACGCCTTCCTTGTGTCATTTTTCGAAATCCTCGATCTCACACCTTAAGTGGGTTTCCTTGTTTTGTAAATTATGCCTTTTTTCGTCGTATTCAAAGATTGTGGACCAGGGTGCCGTAACGCGGGTCGCCAGCGGGTGCTCATACGAGGAGAAGAGGGAATTGCAGGCTGTGATGGACAAGCAGCCCGACCGCTTCCGGGTGCACTTCACGCCCGACTACAGCCTAGACCCTGAGACGGGAGAAGAGTGAGTCAAGCCCGGCGACGTTGGGAATAGAGAAGCCCCCCCCCCCCCCCCCCCCCTCCCCCGCTCTACCCTTTATATATTACAATATTGTGGTATGTGTGACACGAGGGAAGTCAAGAAGGGGGCAAGGAAGGGAGGGAGGCTAGAAGGCAAGAACGAAGGGATTCAGGAGGGAAAGCAAAATTAGAAAGGAAAGAAGGAAGAAAGGAAGACACGCGCGAATCAATACCTGAGCGAATGGGGAAAACAATGGACGAATAGACGAATATCTGCAAGAACGGAAATGGAGGAATGAATGAATGCATCAAGAACGGAATCTAATGAAGAAAGGACTGCACGAAGCAAGGAATGCATGATGGACTAGAAACTCACGAAGAAAAAGTAATCGCCCCGGCCCTGTTTACCCCCGATCCCCGACTCGCGCGACAGGTTCCTTTTCTACAACAAGCCGAACGGGATGGCTCACTTCCTCAAAAACGCCAAACCCCCGGTGTCTGAAGCGGTAATAGCTCTCATCGACCCGGACATGATCCTCATGTCCAAGCTATCGCCCAACGTCGGTGAGGCGTGGATGGGCTGCTGCGATTTGAGGTTTTGGTTCGCAGCGGACGCATGCGTGCTGGAAATTTTCGTGTTTTCTCTTAGGGACAGGGAGGGAAGGGCGGGCGAGGGAGGGGGGAATCGTTTCTTCGGAGTTTTCAAACGCATCCTTTTTTTTGTTGGCGGAGTGGGACTTCCCCCCCCCCCTCCCCTCCCCACACCCGCGCTCAACCCCTTCAACCCTATCCCGCCCGCCCGTGCACCCCCCCCCCCGCACTCCCCCCCTCTTAACCCCCTCCACACCCCCGCTGACCTTTCCCCACGTAACCAGGGGACTCACGGCGAATGCTGTGGCATGAGGAGGAAATGGCAAAAGGCCCGGAGTGGGTAGTCGAGGGGCATCCGGTGGGGCAGTTTTACGGGCTGGGGGGCGTGTGGGCGGCTTGGAAAGACTTGCCAGAAATCACGGAGAATTTAGGGCCGGATACTCCTGCTAGACAGGTGCGACGAATGCGGAGGAGTGGGGGCGTGGCAAGGGGGAAGGAAGGGAGGAGGGGAGCGAGAGGGGAGGGGGGCGCTGCTGGTCGAGCGTTTTTCTTTTATTTTACCTGAGTGCATGTTTTTTTTTGTATATAAGTCCTTTGCTATGGCGTGATTTATGGCGTAGTCTGTTGTGATGCCACGCGCTTTTGTCCGGGTCAAATATCGTCGCCGATTGGCAGCTGTGCCGCCGCCGCCTCACGAGCAGAGACGGCCAGACCTCAGCTTCGCCACGTGCAAGAGTCCATCCGAGGAGAACAATCCAGCCGGTACAAAACCAAATACAACAACAACAACAACAACAACAACAACAACTACTACTACTACTACAACTACAACTATAACTCACCTACAACTACTACAACTACAACTACAACTACAACTACAACTACAACTACAACTACAACTACAACTACAACTACTACTACTACTACCCACCTAAAATCTGGGGTTGCATACCGGTCGATTTTTTTCCTGGATTGGCCGGAAAGCCTTCATATATAGATATATTAGATTTTCGCAAAGAAAGGGCCAGGTATTCATTTCTAGACATTCATGACCATGCCACTCGCACTCGTCGACAAGTTTCCGCGGAGGAAGCGGCAGTTGTGTACCCCCCCCCCCCCCCGCCCCCCCCTACATGATGCACACCGGGGACGCGTGGAAAACCCCTCGGATTTGCGGGAATGCGTTATAATACTAATGAAAACGTTATTTTGCGAATATGCTTCTCCATATCATTGAAAAAGATTTTTTTTTTAGGTTTTCGCAAAGAAAGTACGAGAGGCCGATTAACACCCACGCCGCTCTCGCCCGTGGGCGGGTTTCCGCGCAGGAGGCGGCAAGAGTGTATGTACCCCATCGGACTCCTAAACGGCTAAAAAATGAGGACTTGAAAAATTTTCCCGGTTATACGGAAAAGCCTTTTTGTTGAAAAATATGAAGCAATGGCATTTTAGAGTATTTTACAAAAATAATAGGCATGAAACCCATGACCATATGTCTCTCGCACCCATGGACAGGTTTCCGTACAGAAGGCAGCTGCGGTGTACCCCGTGGGCCCCCCCTACATGATGCACCCCCGAGACTGGGCGAGGGTGTTGGACCTCTGGGTAGGTCTTGCGGCGAGGGTGTACAAGGGTCACCAGAGCATCTTGGCCGAGATGTACGGTTTCTGCATCGCTGCCGCACACCTCAAGTGAGTTGAGTGATGACGAAATATGTGTATATATGTAAAATATGCACATTTTTTCTCTGGATTGCTGTTCTCCGGCGACCGAGGTTGTTTTCTCGTGCTTTCAGCTGCGAGGCAAGCAAGACTCCCATCGGTACAGTACGACGCATGTCTGGATCGATCCCGGCCGAGCTCCGTGACGGTGCTCAGAGCATCAGACGTCGCTGAGCTTGCTCTTTTTGTCAAGCGGTTGTGTGTTCTGCCTCGCTGAGCCGAGAAGGTGCATGGAAACCCCAATATATATTTTTTTGTTAAATAGCCTGCCCCCCTCTCACGTTTTGGTTTTCGCTCCGCTCTCCGACCCTCTCCCACCCGCTGTACAGCATCATCCGTCCATTTGCTTTTACCCTCTCTGCTGTCTGCTATACAGCACCACACAGCACCAGCAACACTCTTTCGTAACGGGCACGGACGGTGCTTTTTTGTGTGTTATGTTTGTGTGCTTCGTACGTACGTGGAGTGTGTGCTGCAATAGGCTCACAAGATGATCAAGAAAAGCCTCTTTTTTTGTTGTGCTAAAGCCCCCTCTCAGCCTCGTAGCCACAAGATCAGTGTACAACAGTACAGCAGCAACCATACAACGGCAGCCGTGCTCCAAGCTCTCGCGTTTGTGCCCGTAGTCACAGTGTACGTGTGTGTGGCTGCTGCTGCTGCGCAGCAGCAGCAGGAGGTCGAACCACGGCAACATTAAGACGTGCCAAAGCAACAGTCAAACACACATCGTCGGACCTCATACCAGGTATACGAAGCATACCCCAGCAGCGAAAGCAGTACCAGGGTACTACTGTCGCTCTCCACCTGTAGACATCGTTGGATGCAGATATCATTGAAACGCCTGTTTTCCCCCTTTTGGACTTAAGACGCCCCGGGGATATCAATTTTTTTTTAAACCCGTCCCGAAAGGGGAACATTGTATATAGTAGCGAACAAAAAGTTCACGTCATTTTGTTTTCGGCAGAAAGCAACTCAGCGAAGTATTTTCTCAGCGAAAATTTAGCGGAAGAAAAAAAAAGCTTTCGGAGAAATGTCAATAAAGTATTACTATGGCACTGTAGTGAACGTATGTTCTTCGGTGGTTAGGTTTGTGCACGCACATGCCTTTATATCCGAGGTGAAGGTGGAGGTAAATATGGTGACGGTGATGTGAGTTTCTTGTATGGGGAGGAGGGCGGGAGGGGGGGAGGGAGGGAAAGGAGCGGGAGGGGGAGGGCGAGAGGGAGAGGGAGGGAGGAGGACGGGAGGGGGGAGGGAGGAGGACGGGAGGGGGGAGGGAGGAGGACGGGAGGGGGGAGGGAGGGAGGAGGGCGGCAGGGGAGAGGGAGGGAGAAGGGAGGGAACAGGAGACGGAGGGGGAGGAGTCGTGGGGGGGGAGGGAGGGGGTAGTTCGTTTGCGACGGAGGCGCCGTGCGGCGGATTTCTGGCTGTCTCTGCCCGACACCGGTGCTACGAGCCGCACCGAACGGAAAAATACCTTGTACGGGATCGATCTTAAACTTTTCCTACTTTTGAAAAATAAAAGTGTATACTTTTTTGCTGTTTTTGTCTTCTTTTTTGTTCATCTAACGTGTGCTCTCCGTCTCTTCCTCCTTTTGCGTGTGATTGGCAGCTTGCGGCATCGCGTGGCGTACGGGCTGATGGTATCGGACTCGAGCATGGCTGCCAGCGAGGGTTGGCCTCTGGTGGACCGTTTAGGGACGAAAGCTTGCGATGCCTCTGCGGTGGCTAACCTCGGCGAGTACATTCCTCCAATCGTGCACTACTGCCAGGTGAGCCGCGCAACGCGCTCTGGACAAGAGTACAAAAGATATCCCACATCCGATCCGACGAGAGGGAGGGGGGTAGTTTGGTAGACCTACACGCGCAAGCAGTGATATTCATATATTTCTTCTGCTTGTTGCATATGGGAACTTTGAGGCCTACCTGGTATTTGTCTGTATTTGTCGATCTACGAGGCCTGTCTATCTGTCAACTTATATACACATTATATCTACTCTTTGGTGGTAGGAGTGTCCTCGTTGTTGGTCACATTTTCTGCCCCCCCCTCCTGATCTCCGGATCCCCCGCTCCACCCCGCTTCCTCCCTTCCCCCTCCCCCCCCTTCTACCCCCTCCACCGCCGCCGCCGCCGCTTCGGTTCGGTTCGGCCACCTGCTCGCGCTAAACCGTGTCGTGCGTAGCTCTACCGAGTCGGCACGTACATGTTCGGTAAGCGACACAAGAGCAACCACGAGTTCTTCACCTGCTCAGCGGACGCCCTCCAGCTTCCCCCCCCGGACTACATGTTGAGCCCCATGGCAACGCTCCGAGTGCACCCTCGGCGGACAAACCCGCAGGGGAAGGAGGAGATGACGGAGGAGCACGTCCCCGCCGCGACGGGGGTAAGGCAGGGGTACGCGTTGTGCGCGGTGCTGCGGGCGATGAACGCCGCGCAGGTATCGTACAAGAGTAGATATTGTCGAACGGGGGAGGTCTCCGGAGGCGTGAGAAGATTCACGGATCTGTCGCCCGCCCAGCTTGCAGCGGATAGTTTCGCGTAAGATGGCGGGAGTTCCGCATTTCCGTAGGATAGTTGTGAGGGGGGAGGGGGCATGAGAAGGTTCACCGATCTCTCGCCCGCCCAGCTTGCGATCGACCTCCTCGCGCAGAGGGCGGTGGGAGTTCTACAGTACGGTTGGAAAAGGGGGGGGGGGTGAGGGAGGGAAGGGAAGGATAGAGGGAGGGACGGACGGAAAGGGGGGGGAGGGCTGGCTGTGCAGGGTGCAGGATGGGGGTTATACCCAGCGCAAGGGTAGGGTTGGGTTGAATGAGGAGGGCGCTGGCCTGCGGTTTCCTCCTCCTTTGTTGGTTATGGGCTTGGTGGAGTAAGAAATGCGCTAACGGCCGAGTCAAGGCTGGAAGGACACGGGGGGGGTCCTTTTTATGTCGTTTTTTTGTTTGTGCTTTGGATGGTATCGGCTCTGCGCGCTTTGCGTGCTTGTCCTGGGGCATTCGCCAGCCGTGAGCACTTCCATACCGCCGCCGCCGCCGCTGCTGCTGCTGTTGCTGTTGCTGCTGCTGCTGCTGCTGCTGCTGCTGCTTCTGCTGCTGCTGCTTCTGCTGCTGCTGCTGCTGCTTCTGCTGCTGCTGCTGCTGCTTCTGCTGCTGCTGCTTCTGCTGCTGCTCCTTTGTGTTTTGTTGCGTTTCGTTTCGTGCGGGGTAGATTGGTGGGTGGGCGGGGTTCGCACCCATTTTGTAGATCATTTTTTTTAGTAAAGGTGGGGTGTCCCACAAGCCATTAGTGCATGTATAGTCTAGTGTAGGCCTTTCCGTTTGCCTCCCACTCGCCGTTGGTTCATATTAAACACTTAGGCCGCGGGTAATGAAATGCTGCCAAGTACCGGTGTTATGTTTTTTTTTGGGTCGCGTGTTCATTTCATTACTGCTGTGCCATAGACTAGTGCAAAACCTCGTATGATCAGTGCGTAGCTCAATAGGTCAACTTTTACCTCCGCTGGCATGGGTGGCGGGGTTCAAGTCTCGGATGTAGTCTAATATAACAATGGGCAAGTGTGATGAGCATAAGCTTTATTTTTGCCCACCGGCCGGAGGATAAAAAATGAATATACAAAAGGCGTTTTTTTGCGCGTTTTCAGCGACATGATATCGTGTCGCTGAACACGTTGGAGCGTGAGTTATGTATAGCAAACTTTGGGGAGATTCGACAAGCAGTGGGAATGCTGCACTCTATGTGCGATAAAGCTGAAGGAAACCGGCATGAGATGGGTTGGCACCGGTGATCACGGCCTTTCCAGAAGGTCGGTGAGTGCGAAAAGCTCTTACGAGTTGAGCTTGGAGCAAAGCAAAGTGACGGATGGCCAAAAAAAGATGGCGATGGAGGGTGTGTGTGTACTCTTTTCATTCATGACGGTAATCGTATGACCATAAACACTGGCATTCCTAAAATGCCGGGAAGGGTTAAGGGGGGGGGGGGAAGACGATTGGAGAATTTCGTGTGTTTGAAAATGTTTGTTTCCCCGCGTTAAGTGGCGACATGATGGACGAACATGAGACCGACGGAAGAATGACCGACGGAAGGGCTCTCAAACGACTCCGCGCCGCAGTTGAAGTCATAGTGCGGTATTTTTCGCCTGTCTCGGCGGGTTACGTGGCGACATGATGGACGAAAACGATACCCGACGGAATGGCAGGCGGAAGGGCTCTCGAACGACTCCGCGCCGCAGTTGTATTCACAGCGCCGTTTTTATATGCCTGTCCCGGCGCCACCCGCTTGCACCTCCATCCTTTAGCCTCTTCTCGGCCCCCTTTTTCGGCATTAAAATGCAATGGAAATCGAACGCGAGCAGCGGAAAAACTGCACCTTGTATGCGCGATGAAAAAAATTAAAACATGTACCCAAGGTTTAAGAAGGGTCGGTCTATTTTTCTTCATTCGGCCTCCTTCGGGCGCCTCTTTTCCATCCCTTTTGAACCTGCGTTCGGCCTCTGTCGGGATTCTTTTGCCCAGGGCCCCATTCGACCTGTCTTGGGTCTCGTTTCGGCGCTTCGGCCTCACCAGCCTCTCTTTGCCGGTACGAATTTGTACTGGAGCCTTTTTTGGGGCGTTTTGGCTGTTTTTTTTTTTGCCATGTATGTGAACGAACCGCTTTGGGGGACTCCAGAGGAAGAAACAAACGCGACGCGTGGCGGCACGATGGACTTACTCGTGTTAATATTATAAAGGGTAGGTTGGAACTGCATCGTAAAGTTGCAGCGTTTGTTTATGACCACGACGGACTTTTGGGTGATTGGAAATATCGTATTCAAATTCATTCGAGTAGCTCGTCTCCTATGCGACTCGAAAGCGGACAGGCTATCTAGCGGATACGAACGCACAAAACCGGACGCACGTTTTTGTTTGTTTTGGAATATCGGTCCGTGGAAGTATAGCTTTTCGTGCTCCGCTGAGCCAATTGAGTGGGCTAGTGTCGTGGTATTCCCCTGGGAGCCTAACAAGGCGTATGACATGGGATACGGCTGGATATAAAAGGGTTTCACATGCCTTCGAAGGTATACCCAGGAAATGAAACCGCTTGGATATTGACAGGCCCGCCCGTATATTTCGCCGACCTGCTATCCCGCCGTTTCAGGGGGAAAGAGTGTTACAAAGCTTAGTTCGGGTAAGCTATTGGTTGACCTCTTGCAAGTGGTCAGACGGACTAATGCCCCACTAATTCCTTAACAACAGCGATGATCTCAATGAAATCATGGCTATCTATCTTGAAATCAACTTTTTACTGTATTGCCCAGGGCGCCTGTTTCGTGCCAAGTACTTGTTAGGGTGTTCGATTCGCGCTGGGACGAACCTGGTGCGAATTTACAACATTTGATAGGTGGGGAGATGCATGCGCGTCTGGCGCTCGCTATAGATCGCTCTTGAGCATGCCAGCCAACCTTTGTGCCAGAGTACGAGGTATTTCTTGCCAAACAGGTTCCAAAAGGGGCATTTTCGCGTACTGGAATCAAAGTTGAATTCAATCACGCCCCCTAACTGTTCGAGTAACGGGCACGGCTTCTTGCATAGTGCAACGAGCACGGCTTAACACACGGTGGAAAGAGCACGCTATTCCCGTTTAAGTAGCAGAATCCGAGTAAACTCTAGGGAGTAACCGTGCGCTGTTGGGCCAGGAACACAAAATCCATCGATTCGGCCGGAGCGCGCGGGGAGAGGGTCTAGCAGATGCCACCCCGCTTTCGGGGCACGCATCCGCCGGTGGGTTCGTTACCGGAGACTTACGATACGGGTCTATGCGAAAGGGGTCGCTTTGCATAAACAGTGGCAGGCGGACGATGACAACCACGCCACACAGCAGCATTGACCGAAGAGTTGGGGGGGAGGGGGTGTTTTCATTTTTTGGATAGCTGTGGTCGTATGACCGTAAGAGGGGGAGGGTACTCAATTTGGGCATGGCCGTAGTCGTGTGACCACAGATCCTCGCATCCCTACTATGCCGGGACGGAGCACGTCGGGTTTTCACCAACCAGGCAGGGGGGGGGGGGGGGGTTAACGCCTTTACAGCTTGAAACTCGTGTTTGGGGGAAATGGTTGGAATTCCTATAGGGAGAGTTTTTGGGCTTTAAAGGGGAATATTTTTCAACCAGTATATATATTGTGGCTTTGTGTAAGGAAGGGGACCTATAAATTTTACCATACTACTACTGTATCATGGGTACATTTTTACGGAGGGTCTTCGGAAGGCCGGCATCGCATCATCGCGCCCCCCCATGCGAACCGTCTCCGTCCCTCCACTCGCTCCAGACTCCATTACGTCAAAATAAAGCCACAACATCTCAGCCGCCTACAAAACATGCAAGCTGCGGGACGGGACGGGACGGTTGCCCATACCCCTCTCTAACTTGACTGTCTGCAGCCCGCGTGCAGGCCAAAACAAAAAGCCAGCGAAGACAAAACTAGCCACAAATATTGCTTATCCTACGCTACCCAACCTTACCCTACACTGCGCCACGCTCTCTGTTCTATCCCTTCTTCAAAACATTAGTCCCTCTACAGATCTCGTTCGCCCCCATCCCCCGGGCAGTCTGCTGCGCCCCTGCTCCGCCCCTGCTTCTTCTGCTACCCCTGCTTCCGCCCCTGCTGCTGCCGCTGCTGCTGCGGCTGCTGGTTTTACTGCCGCTGTCATTGCGAAAACAAAACATAAACCACACACAAGCATTGCTGGCGCAGGCAGGCAGACTGCAAGCTAAGAAGGCAGGCAAACCCATAGGCAAGCAGGCGCTTCGTCTAAGGAATCTCATTTTTGTCCGACGACTTATCGGTCGGTCGGTCACGACCAGCAGAAAGCAGCACCCACTTCACCCACTCCTAACGGACACCGGGAGGGCGCAGCACAGTTCTCAACAAAGCCGCGCCGACCGCCGCAACGATCTACGCCGCGTCGCGTTACGCGTACGTGCCGCACCCACCCCTCCACTCCACCACTCTTGGAGGGAGGGAGAGAGGGGGGGGTGGGTGGCAGAGAGGGAACCATGGCAACAACCTGCGCTTTACATGCCCTCTCCGAACTAAAAACAATCAATTATCCTCTCCCAAATACCACCACCGCTGTCTCAAGCGTATGGCTCGGCACGCCGCCGCGGCCCTTGGAAGAGGGGCGACCTAGACAGCACCGGCCGCGCCTCTGGGATGTGCACGAACAGGCTGGCCAATAGCCTCCCCGTCTGATACGTACCCCCCCCACACCCTCCCCCCCCTCCTCCCGACCTCCACTCCTCCTCGCCCCCCCGCGTCGTCGCCGCCAGCCGTCCTAGCGCTACCTCTAACCTATCTTGCACTTCGCCATCGCGCAGATGCAAGACGCGCGAAAGGACTCCCATGGCGGAGCTAAACTCTAAGGCCGCGTTTGTCACCGCCGACGATTGCGATGACCCCGGAGCCGCGGCCGCCACCGCCGCCGCGCTGCTCGTCCCCAGCAACGCTCGCCGCGCGTCCACCACTATGTCCAAAAGCGCCGAGAGGGCTCGCTCTCCGATTTGCCGGGCACCATTGTCTTCCTCGGCGGTCGGAAACCTGTCCACTCCCGATATCCCACCATCCCCTCGGCCATCTTCAACAGCCGAGGCTTCCGTCACCCCCGCTCCTACACCCGCCCGCGATCCACGCCACACGAGGTGGGTGAGCAGGCCCGCTGCCTCGTGAGGGCACGCCTGGAGCGCGGCCAGGAGAAACTTCCGGTCAGTCACAGAATCCGCCCCTTCCGCGCCCCCCAGCGCCACCTCCACGCTGAAACCGGGCCCGGCGAGCAAGCGCTCGACCGCGCTCACGACAGCCTCGAAACCCCCCACGTTCTGCAGCGCCTGGGCCTGGGCCACCGCTGCCGCCGCTGCAGCCGCCGCGGCCCCGCCTACCGGCACGGTCGCCGGCGACGACTGTGCGTTCGAGCGCGGAGAGGCGTTAATCTCGTACGCGTGTCGAGCGTTCAGGCAGTTGAGGAGGCGGGGTACCGCCTGTCCGGCGATCAGAACTGCGCGCTGGGTGTCACCAGGGGCGGCCGCCGCTGCTGATACCACCCTTGCAACATGAGCTAGTCCCCCCGGAGAAGCACCACGCGCTGCTCCGTGAGAAGTCTCGTCCAGAAGCTCTAGTAGGACTCGAGACAGCGCCCCGGCCTGATCACCCTCCGTGTCGGCGTGGGCGACGGCGTCCGTAGCGAGGCGTTCGAACGCCGCGCGGGTTGATGCCCGCGGGCAGGAAACTAGAACGTCTCTCAGGTATCCGGCCTGCGGTAGCATTATCGGCAATGGTGGGAGGGGTTAAGGGGGTGGGGGTGGTGCTAGTGAGTGGAAACGAGGGGCATAACAAAATACGTCAGCAGTAAAAAAAAAAACGACACCGTGCAACGTCGGTCGGAGAATAACGTGGCCGTGGTGTTGCGCTACTGTCAGCGGGTACCACGAACGGGAGCGAGACGTGCAGGCAGCAGAAATAACCTTACCGGCAACATTCGAGCCCCCCCCCTCCCCCCCCCCCCACCCCCGCGGGCGCAGACATCCGCGCACACATACCAAAACCAACGCCCCAAATTCATACATGATGCCTCACACGCCTCATGCGGATCATACCGCTACCGCTACCGTCGACGCACCTTAGACCCTTCTCTTCGGCCGGCAGCGAGCAGTGCCAAGACGCTGTCCGCAGCGTGCTGGTGGGCCCCGACCAGTTGCGACAGACGGCCGCACCACGGCCCGACGCACGAGCTCGCTCGTGCGTGCGCCACCATTTCCACGGCGACCTGTACGTTCGGCGACCAAAACGAACGCCGCGACGAGGAAATTTAGAACGTGATGGGAGAAAAAAAGAAGGTGCGGGCAGAGGACGTGAGTAGTCAGGATCCGACCGTCGCATCCGAGAGGAAGAGTACCGGAATTCCCTAATCATAGATCATAGACAAACACACAAAAAACCAAGGACACATACACAAATCATAGACACACACATAACATGGATCCACCCCCCGCCCCCCGAGACAAAGGACGCAGTGATGTCCAAATGACGGGGCACACGCATCAAATTATGGACACATACCCAAATCACAGACACGCACAAAATTCATGGACCCCCCTCCCCCTTCCTCCCCTAACACACCTTCGTCCCGGCATGGACCGCCAGGGAGGCGGTCGCCGCCGCCGCGGCCTCCGGCTGCTGGAGCAAGCCCCACACGAACCGGAAGAAGTCGGCGTCGAGCAGGTACATGTCGCGAAGAAACGCCATTTCCGCCGTCCAAACCTGGTTCAGAACATCCAGGGACATGTAAACCTCGCCCCCCCCCGACCGCTCGGCCCTAGAGAGAAAAAAAGAAAAGAGAACGCGAACAGAAGCAACAGCAGGAGCAAGCGATGGTGGCTATAGCAGGAGCAAGCGATGGTGGCTATCAGGCACATTAGCGGGGGTGAGGGGATGGATGGGGGGTGGGGGTGGAACAAAGGTAGGGTTGGAGTGGGGGGGGTGGGGGGGTGAGGGAAATGGGATTGGGGTTTTATAGGGGAGTGGGGTTGAGTTGGGTGTTGGGTTGGGGTTCGGGGTGGAGGGGTGAGGTTGGCGCGCGCGCACGCGGGGGGGGGGGGGGGGGGGGGCGATGCCGACGGCGAAATTGATAGGGCAAGCACCACTGACCCAAGAGCTACGGTGTCTTCTCGCGCGTGGGACGTTTACGCTGCCCTCGTTCGTATGCGCTCGTGTGTATGCGCTCGTGTGTGCCCCCCGCCCCCGCGCTACCCTACGGGAGGAAAATAGAAATATCGCACAACGCTAACCCGTGGGCGGGTGACCTCGCGAGCTCGCAAACGAGCGACCGAGGCCCCAAGCACCCGCCCCCATTCCCCAAACCTTCACTCCTCACGCCATTCCCCTCTTACCTCACGCCGCAGTCGGAGCTCCAGCCCCAGTCTGCCGATTCCGTCCGCCCGCTAAACTGCTTGCGCCTTCCTCCTACCAAACTCTCCTCCACGCTCCTCGCTTCAAGCGCGAGCGGCGCGGCACCGTTCGATTTTTCCGCCGCGGACTCCCGGGAAGCGCGCTCTTTCAGAGCAGCAGCAGCAACCGCGGCGGCAGAAGTAGTAGCGGGTTCAGTCGATGCCCCTTCCTCTCCGACGGGGGGGAATTCCACGTTACTACCACTATTGCCACCGCCATCTGCCACCGTTGATGAGCCGCCAGAGGTAGCCGCGGCGTAAGCAGCACCACCGTTTGACAACACACGTGGCGACCCTAAGGCTAACGATGTCGTTGGTCCCGCGGCCAAAGCCAACGCTTCCCCCCCAACTCCTCCAGTCGCCGCCTCTGCTGCCACCGCGGACGCACCAGGGGCCTGCTCGTGACTAGACTGAGACGTCTCGGGGGGTATGGCGCTCCAGCTGGCAGCCGAAGGCAGCACCATAGACGGCTTCAGCGAGCGGCCCCGGTGTCTGCTCGTTGGCGCTGGCGTACGCTCGTAGAGGAGGAGGTAGGCATTGGTCTCGTGGAGATTTCCCGCGCCCACAACTTCAGGGTTTCCGGCCTGTGTCGGGAGGTCCAACGCGAGGAGGGGGCAAATATTCCAACACAGAGATTGTTGAGCGAAGAAGAACGCCGACATCAACACCAATACCAAACGGCGCCAACACCAATACCAACGTTAACACATATTATCACCCAAGATCAACACCAACTCCAGCATCAACATACCACACCACCAACCAAAACCACAACACACGCAAACGCCAACATCCACATGAACACCATCACCACCACCACCCTCACAACAAAACCAACACACTCTGTATTAACAAGCTATTTTGGAAACAGTGGGAGTCGACGCCAATGTTATTTGGAGGCCGAGGTGAGAGCGGGGATGGGGACGACGGTAGGTGTAAAAAGCAACGGTGCAGCTTACAGAGCGGGGGGCACCAAAATTGCAACACAGCACCAACACCACCGTCAGCACCAACACCAACACCAACACCAATACAACAGCACCACCACCGTCACCAACACCACCCACACTGCAACAGACCTCGGGCACCGTAGCTCCGCCGAAGCAGTCTCTGGGGATGTTAGCCGGGTTGTACGGGGTAACGCGGCGGTCGTTAAACTCGAGCCACCTGTCTCCGTCAACACGGATGAGGCTGTAGCAGTGCCCGTGATCGGCGGTACCTTGATGAGCCTTAATTCGCGGGCACACAACCATTCAAACCAGCGAAGGGGGAAGGAAGGGGGGGGGGAGGGGAGGGTTAGCAGACAGAGGCACGCATCAAGTACAGAAATACCTCCGTCTCGCACCTGTTGGGAAGGTCTTGGTCGTCGAAAGGTAAACTGCTTCTCGGGTGTCGTGAACACTAACATTGCGCTGTTAAGAGTAACTGTCGATAGCACACCTGGTATCTCTACAGGCACAGAATAGCAACACACCCACCCACCCACCCACCCACCCACCCACTCATCCACGCAAGCACCCACGCAAGCACTGTTAAAAGTAACTGTCGATAGCACACCTGGTATCTCTACAGGCACGGAATAGCAACACACCCACCCATCCACCCACCCACCCATCCACGCAAGCACCCACGCAAGGACCCACCCTCGTCGAACTAAACAACTACCTGGTACAGTAAAGCAGTAGTGCAAACACTCGTAAACTCATAGCGCCAAACACACAGTGTTTAACCCCCCCCCCTCTCTTCCCTCTCTCGCACAGTTCCAAACTCACCACAATACCCTTCAGCCTGTACCCAGTGGGAACCGCGTCTCTATCCACCGGCCTGGCCGAAAAATTTTCCGCTCCCGCCGGTCCCGGCCCTCGCCCCTTTGCCTCTCGCCCCCTTCCCCCCGTTCCTCGTGCCCCACGGTCACCACCGTCACGGCCGCCCTCTTCATCCTCTTCTCGCTCGTCGTCGCTACCCCTATCAGCACCACCGCCACCCCCATCGCCGGCGATGGGCGAGGCACTCTCCACACCCACCCCCCCGGAGGAGGACGACGACGAGGAAGTTGACGGGGAAGACGAAGGATTAGGCGACGACGATGCTGACGATGAGCACGGCGACGATGGCATCCACCGCGACCTTCCATCATCACCCACTCTCCTCTCCCTCCCCGCCGCCCCCGACCCCCCCGCCACCACAGTCGCCGCTACTGCCACTGCACCCTCATCGTCGCCACCATTATCTTCGCTTGGGCGAAACGTCTTGCGGGAGGGCAGGTGAGACCGAGGCCGACCCTCTCCCCCGCCATCACCGGCAAGTCCTTCTGCCTCCTTCCCCTCGTTCTCCTCCTCCTCTTCCCCCTCCTGGCCGTCCTCCCCCTCCTCCTCCCGACCCTCCCGCCGCGACACAACAGCAGCACCAGCAACGGCGGAATGAGCGTAACCCCGAGCGTCGCCGGACGAGGCAACACCATGGCCATGGTCATGATCATCATCATCATCATCATCATCATAACCATGAGCATGTTCATCATGGTCATCACCATCATCATCGTGATTGTTACGATCGATATCACCACTTGCGCCTCTACCTCGGAGGGGGATGTTTGCCGCAGGGTTTGCTGCCAGGTTGGCGTCGTCAGCGATGCTATCGGCCTCCTCGGCGCCTTCCGACCCTCCTCCCGGCATGGGCGCGTCATGCTGTTTTTGGATGCTCTGTTTGGGGAAGGAGGGGGAGGGGAAGTGGGGCATTAGGGCGAGGCATGACACCCAAAAATATCCCCAAAAGGCCAGACAAGCCGCGCAAAATACAAGACAATGCCTTCGGCAGCATCGCGCAACGGGACCGAGAAACCGAACAAAAACACGCTGCTAACGCCACATGCTGGTATGATGATCACACTAGTGCTACTAATGAAAATACTGCTACTGCTAAGTCAGTACTAATTGTGACGCCAATACACTTGCTCACGTTATAACGCTTATCCTGCTGCTAGTGCTAACACAGTGACAACGCCAAACACGGTGCTCTTGCTGTATCAAGAGCGCCCCCTCCCCCCCTCCCTCGTCCCCCCCCTCCTCGTCCTCCCCCTTCTCGCCCCAGCCACACCTCTAATGTCCAGGGAGACATGTCGAGTTCCATGGGGAAGGAACATCGGTGGTTGAGCTTGTGTCTGCTCATGGTGCTAAGATCGAACTCGAAACGCTTCAGGTGCACGATGAGGGTCTGCGGCAGCTGCTTTATCGCGCACCGCCGCTGCGCCGTCACGCGCTCGCCACACTTCTCGCACAGGTAGCAATTGTCTCCCTGCCAAAAACAAGAGAGATACGTAGAGAGGGAAAGAAAGAGAATGAAACGTGTATATTGGCAAAGAGAAAGAGAGTAGCGTGAAAGAGAGGGCGAGAGCGAGTGAGCGAGAGAGAGCAAGAGAGAGAGAAAAGCGAGAGCGAGAGAACGAATGAACGGAAAAGACAGAGGAAGAGGAAGAGTGGATGCATCCGTTCGAAGAAGGAACCAACCACCCACAGGTGAGCAACATATATTCCCGCGCCCCACCCCCCATTCCCACCCCACTCTTCGCCCCAACCCCACCCCCTACTTCCCCACCTGAACCTCCACCGTAACTCCATTGAAACTGCACCTTGCACCCCACGTTCACGAGAAACTCTATTAATAATTGGAATTAGACTAGTAGGAACTTTCTTGCAGGGGAAGACTCTAGATGCAACCAGAGTTGGGGAAAAGTGCTGCAGCAGGAAAAGGAGTTCCAATCCTCCACTCCCTCCCGGCTCCAGGCGCGGAAGTCCGCCTCACAATCGTTTTTGAGTAGGATGCAGCTCACCCTTCGCGCGACTCGCCAAAACACCTCACGGCGCTTCGCACTTGGTGCACGCGATGTCTGCCTGGTCGGCTAAAAACCCGGCGTGTTCCGTCCCGGCATTGTAGTGACGCGAGGGTCGTATACGGCTAGGTATGAAATGAGTACCCCCCCCCCATCCCCCCAACCCGAGGCGCGCGTTAGGACTCACCGTCAGCATCTCTCCGGCAACGAGGAGCTGCAAGCTCCCCTCCAAGGAGTCCTTGTCCTGCCCAGAGGAAGTCGGGGCGGGCACGGGGGAGAGCACGGTAAGGCTGAGCGTTTGAGGACGAAGGGTAGGGCTAATTAGCCGCGTGCGTGTGTATCGCAGCGCGCGCGAGTTACGACCTCCCCGAGTCGCTCGCTTGGCGTGAAATGTACGCCACGAAAAAACGTGTCGTTTTTTCTCACCTGGACCTCTGCCGTGAGCACGAGAAAGGGCTCTGTTCTTTCCGATGTGTGTTCGCAGTCCCTGCAGCCACGCATCATCGCCATCGCCATCATCGTCGTCACCGTCGTCACCGTCACCGTCGTCATGGCCAGTGGCACCGCGATCGTCATCCACCATCGTCGTCATCATCGTCATAGCAGACCAGACAAGAAGACCAAACAAAAACAAACAGAAAACATTGCAAGAATTGTTAAAAACAAATCCGATAAAAAAGTAGACCAACACATCGGGCAAAAGAACAAACAAACCCGAACACCATATCAGACCGTAGAAGACGACCGACAAGATCATAACACTAAATGTAAAATACCAAGGTCGACGGGATCGAAATGTCCAACTTACAAAAAAAAGACGGCCCGTTGGGGCCGGATCGGGTCCGGATCGGGTCGGGTCGGGTTGAGTCGGGTCTGGTCGGGTCGGGTCGGGTCGGGTCGGGTCGGGTCGGGTCGGGTCGGGTCGGGTCTGGTCTGGTCTGGTCGGGTCGGGTCGGGTCGGGTCGGGTCGGGTCGGGTCGGGTCGGGTCGGGTCGGGTCGGGTCGGTCGGGTCGGGTCGGGTCGGGTCGGGTCGGGTCGGGTCGGGTCGGGTCGGGTCGGGTCGGGTCGGGTCGGGTCGGGTCGGGTCGGGTCGGGTCGGGTCGGGTCGGGTCGGGTCGGGTCCGGATCGGGTCGCGTCGGGTCGGGTCGGGTCGGGTCGGGTCGGGTCGGGTCGGGTCGGGTCGGGTCGGGTCGGGTCGGGTCGGGTCGGGTCGGGTCGGGTCGGGTCGGGTCGGGTCGGGTCGGGTCGGGTCGGGTCGGTCGGGTCGGGTCGGGTCGGGTCGGGTCGGGTCGGTCGGGTCGGGTCGGGTCGGGTCGGGTCGGGTCGGGTCGGGTCGGGTCGGGTCGGGTCGGGTCGGGTCGGGTCGGGTCGGGTCGGGTCGGGTCGGGTCGGGTCGGGTCGGGTCGGGTCGGGTCGGGTCGGGTCGGGTCGGGTCGGGTCGGGTCGGGTCGGGTCGGGTCGGGTCGGGTCGGGTCGGGTCGGGTCGGGTCGGGTCGGGTCGGGTCGGGTCGGGTCGGGTCGGGTCGGGTCGGGTCGGGTCGGGTCGGGTCGGGTCGGGTCAGGTCGGGTCGGGTCGGGTCGGGTCGGGTCGGGTCGGGTCGGGTCGGGTCGGGTCGGGTCGGGCCGGGTCGCGTCGGATCGGGTCGGAGCGGTTCGGGTCAGGTAGGCCCTACCTTGAAATAATCTGGTAAACCAGCTTCCCCCCGAAAACCCTGTCGATGAGCTCGCCGGCCGGCTTGCTGCTCCTCTCCAGCTTGTGCATGAGGTGCGTGCAAAACTCGTTCACGTCCTTCTGCTCCGCGTGGCGCAAAGGCTGCCCGTCGTAGTCCTGTTGGGGAAGCGAGACAGGTCGACATCAGATCGAGAGTAGGTCGAGTGGAGTCGAGACCGAGTCGAGGCGGGGGCGACTGCATTTTCCATCCCAACCCGGAGACTACGGTGCATGCCTTCATTTTTATCGCGAGGAGGGTCAAGTATTTTATAAACATAATACAAATACGTCAGCTGGGAGTTCGATAAATTTAGGGTCGATACTCATCTTTGCAAGCTGCGTGATACACCGGCCGAATGATCGTTTTTACAGATGTAGCACCCTTTGAATATACATAAATAACTGCCACGGATGTTGTCTGGGTGAGAACATCAACAACAAAATGCAATCAATAAATAATAATTTATTTCGCCCGTCGATTCGCGTTAAAACGCGCATACACACGCTATGGTAGACCGGTGGACGCAGAGACGCCAAGAGCGTGCCCGTGTGAGTGCATGCACGCGTGCATGCATCCGCGGTGTCCGAACGCGCAAAACAAAAGTCGACAATTCCCACTTATAAAGCAGAAAGAAGTACACGAAAGGGCGTAACGGTATAGGAGTCAGCAGGACACGCGTACAGAGACCCTTTCTCCGTCTCCGCAATCCCCTCCTCCACATTCTTCGAACCCCCCGTCCACCCCACCTCCGACCCCTCCCCCCCTCCCCCTAACCCCACCCCTCCCCCGCGCTGGGCTCACCATGAACACGCCACAGAACGGCTTGGTATCGTAGAACTTGCGCTGGGAGATTCGGAGCGACGCGAACAGAACCTAACACAAGACACATCCACGAGGCACGGAGGCGGGTCGGGGTGGGAGGGGAGGGGGTTGGGGGATTGCAGGGGCGAGGGGTTGGGCGAAGCAGCGGCCCGTTCCTCATGCACCCTTTGGTACGATGCAAGGACTGTGTCGTGTTCAGCGTTACAAGCCAAATCGGAAATTGCTCAAAATAGCGTAACCTGTAAACATACCGCCTACATATCTCCTCCGACCACTGCGATGCCTTCATCTCCATTCCAGCAAGCGCATAGACAAAACAAAAACAAAAACAACGAGAACAAAAACAAAAAAAAGGCAAACAAGAACACACAGGAAAACACAAAACACGAAAACACACACAGAAGCGCGTCGGATGCATGAAACGCAGAAAAAAAAACACGCATGAAACAAGGCATAGAAGGCCATCTTAGAGCGGGGTCGTTGTTCCGATCATAAGATGATTTTCGGGTCGCAGAACCAGACGGGCAGAATTGAATTGACAACCCTTATAATTAAACCCGAACTTACCGTGGTGTTTTTGGACATAGTTCGAGCGAAACACTCAATAACGGCGATCGCTCGACTACGTGTATTCGTACGAGTACGCCGCACCAGAGCATCTCAGCGCGTACACGCAGACGAAGCTTTGTAGGTGGGGCAAGGGAACATACGCCGTGTGCGCTTCACGCGAGGAGGGTTGCCTTCCCCCTCGCTCCCGTCCATGTCGTGCGTCAACAACGACATGTCGCGGACGGCGGCTGTCTTCGTCCTCGGTACGAGCAGTGTGTGCGTGTGCTTGTGTTTGGCGAATGCTGCAATCGCGACTGCGAAGAGACTGGCAAGGCTTTCGTAGTCGTTACCATCACTATCCCATCCTATCGGCTCGTGGTGAGGTCCGAGGTGTGTGCAAGTGGGTAGCGGGACAAAGCAGCAGCATCTCGAGTACGCCTATGATACGTGTTGCTTGCTGAGCAGATGGACATGTCTGATGCGAGTCTTGTGTCTTGCACTACTACTGCTTACGGCTGTTTTTGGCTTGTCACCGCGCTTGGTGCCTACCATGTCGAATGGAAACCAAATCCAGATGCCACTTTCGGCGACGATTATGGGTGAAACTGGGCCTCCATTTTTTTTTGGGGGGGGGCGATCAGAAAAATATGTCCGAAAATGGAAGCCTAAAAAATCACCCGTTTCAGGTCTTGTAAGATTTGCAAACCGGCAATGCGATTCGAAAACGTGTTTTTTAATACAAAAACGATGTTATAAGAGACGGCCTTAAAAAAAAAAGAAAGCGCATTGTGCAAGAAGCAAAAACACCAAAAACAAAACGCGAAGAAGCGCTAAAACCAAAACAAAAAAACGCGACGTACCCAATATACATAAGTATATAATTCGTACCAGGTATTCATAACATAATTATACACCTAAAGGGGCACCTGGAGTTGTAGGAGCACCTCGTCTTCTTCCTGGAGGGGGCCGTTCTTTCCTTCCCCGTCCACTCGTCGATCCGGCGCCAGGCCGAGCAGCCGTAGAGAGAACTTCGGCACGTGGTACAGCTGCTGCAGCAAGGAGTTCATGTAGCAAGTCGCTCCCTGGAAAAACGTGGACACCAGACGGTGAGGTGAAGTGGGGTCGGGTGGGGTGAGGGAGGGGAAGGGAAGGGGGTTGACCCACGCACGCGTCCCCTTTATACACCTGCCGAGCATCGAACCACGACTTCGAAGGGAAGCGATCACACAAGCAAGCGAGCCAGCAAACGACAGCACGCCAGCAAAAGCAAGCGAGCCAGCAAAAGCAAGCGAGCCAGCAAACGCAAGCGAGCCAACAGATGCAAGCGAGCCAACAAACGCAAGCGAGCCAGCAAATGCAAGCGAGCCAGCAAAATGCAAGTGAGCCAGCAAATGCACGCGAGTCAGCAGCCAGCAAGCGAGCGAGCGAACGATTCCTACATATGCCATTCCCGCAAGACTTCGCTACGGCCACGGTTGCGGCTAAAATATAAGGGCCAGGCCAGCATGTGATTTAGTTCGATCCTAGTCGGAATACCGAGAACGAGACCGCGAACCTGGTTTTGCAGACCGACGTGCTGTCCAGACTCCTTCAGCACGCTCGTGGGGTCGTAGTCCCACGGCTCGCCCGACCCCGCGCCGGACAAGTCGTCCAAAGCCACGGCCTCCGCTACCGCCGCCCCTGTCGGCGTCACCGCCGGTGCAGCCACCGCTACAGTCTCCGCCCCCCTACCCCATCTCCCATCGCCACCGCCGCCACCACCTGCTGCTGCGACTGGCCAACTCTCGTCATCGCCACCGTCAGAATCCAGAAAACTTTTCGTCATGAGGTCGCGGCCACCAAGAAGGACGAACGCCCGCCGTAGGTGCGCCTCCTCCCCGCGACACAGGGCCGACAGGAGGGCGAACGCCGCCCGCCTCGACTCTCGCTTCTTGCACCGAGGGCCCAGGGAGCTCTCCGCCACAGCCGCCGCCGCTGCCGCCACTGCCGCAGGCAGCCCCGTCGCCGCAGGCGACGCGCCGGGCGGGACAGCCATGGTGCTGCTGCCAGCAGAGCCTGAGCCTGCCTGATCTCCGGTCGAGTCCTGGTCGCGGGCGGGCGGAAACAGACACCCCTCGTACAAGAAGCGGATCAGCCCAGAGCGCGGCAGTAGTGCGGCAGAGGAGGCAGGTGTGGAGGAGGGGGGAGGGGACGCCGAAGCCAAGCTTGAGAAAAGGGTTTCCGCAAGGCGTTTTCGGCGACCGGACCCCGCCACCGCGACCGTCAGCGCGTGCAGGAGGCTCACCAGGAGGCGGTCCGAGGCATCCGACCTGGGAGGAAGTGAGGGAGTAAGAGGGGGAGGGAGGGGGGTAATCGATCATAACCAAGGCGGGCATATACAAGGAACGGGCGCGCGAATAAGCGGCGCGGCGGTGAGCGTTTCAACGGCCGAGAGTCCCAACCGTCGATCGTTTCTATCGGGCACAGCACCAATAAAAGGCCCTCGCTCTAGCCGAGCCATGGATCGCCCTGAAGGTGGCGGCCTGCGTGGTCAAAAACCCGCAAGCCCGCTCACACAAACGCGTTCGATTTAACCCCTTTAGAGCCCTCAAACCCCTCCCTATACTAATTCCAAGTAATTTTTTACCAAAAACGTGTTTCCAGCTGCAAAGGCGTTAAAAAGGCCAGCCGCGAAACCCTTTCGAGCGCGACGCAACCGAAACCACGCCACCACTACTGTCACCACCACCGCCGCCGTCGCGCCCCTTCTCACTTGAACGTCTCCGTGAATTCGTGACCAGCCAGCCGCCTGGCCGCCTCCTCCAAGAGCCATTCAGCAGCCGCAGCGGATGATCCATGATCAGGTAAGTCCGCACCCCCCACACCCCCTCCCCCTCCTCCTTCCACGCCTTCAATGCTACCAACGGCCGTCCTCCCATCGCCCGTGGAGACGGCGGTGGCGGCAGCACCCGTTGATGGTACGGCCGGAAACAGTTGCGACGGTTGAGGCGGCTTCGCCGGCAGCGCCGGCGCTCGGGCACCACCGACGCGAATATCGGGAAGTAGCTGTTGCTGTTGCAGCGGAATCGCAGGAGCGGAGCCATTCGTACTTTCACAGGGAGCACCATTGCTTACTGGTGGAACATGCTGCTCCGTACCAACGGCACCAGTGGTACTAGCGGCAGCGGCGGCGGTGGGAGCGCTCTCCAACATGACGTGCACGAGCCCAGCTACAAATTCGGTCACCTCCACCAGATGCAGACGCGGCACGACCACGGGCACGAGCCCTTCCCCGTTCCCGCTGCAATCATTATTCTTATCGTTCATTGGCGTCGCGTCTCCCCTTGCCCGGTGCATCGGAGACAGCTCACCCCCCCCCCCGACGCACAGCCCACGGCCGCGGCCGCCACCGCCACCACCGCCACAGCGCGCAGAGGACGTCGTCTTCACCCGCGCCAGGTCGGTCCTTAGGGAGCCAAGCAGGACGTGTGCCAGCCCGCTGCTCCTTGTCACCGCTCTCGCAGACGCACGCCTTGCTGCCGTCGATGCCGCTGCCACCGCAGCCGCCGTCGCCGCAGCCGGTCCCGCCCCCACCGCTATCGCCGCTACCGCCGCCGCCGCCGCCGCTCCGTCATCCCTGTCCCCCCCCGCCGCAGTGTCGCTTGCGTCACGCCCGAGGGCCTGCCAGTGTGAAGCGCGAAAAAGCACCGCGCAGGCGGCGCGGCGCACCGATCGGTTCGAAACTCGGACGAACAGGGCGCGCAGGAGGCTGCCGAGCGCCGGGTGTCGCTCGAGGATTTGTGTACCCCCGGCCACCCCGCCGGCCAGCGCCGCCACGAGGGTTAGCACGTGCGCGACGGCTGACACTAGCGGCTTGATCGGAACGCTCTGCGTGCGCGGAAAATTGAAGGGGGGAAGGAAGGGGGGGGGGGGTGATTGGTGTAATGGGGAGTGCGGAGAGTGACGGAGGGGGCACCAGAAGAAAAAAAAAACAGCGTTTGCCCCAAAGGAAATACCAATGAAATAGGTACCTACACAAAAACCCTAGCCCATCTCTGAAAAAATCAAATCACCAAAACATGTCATCAATCATTCAACCATTAACCCAATCACCCAACCAACCATTCGCCCAAACGTTTTCATCCATTCAGCTCCTAGCGTTTCCTCCATGTCACCAATCACCAAAAGAAAACTCCAATCTGCCAATCTGCCGTGTCTTACCTGACGGAGGAGCGACAGCAGGAGGTACACCAAGTCGGAGAGCACCTCTCCTCCCACAGACTCCAGCCATATCGCGGCAGCTGGAGGCCGAGGCTGCTCCGCGTCTGGCTCGACAGCTGGGGGCTCCTGGGGAAGGGGGTCGAGTCGTCACACACGGAGGCAAAAAATCGAAGAGTCTTGAACTACTGTGCTTCAAACCATATCCCACACTGTTTCCAAGTAATTTATCCGCACCAACGTGGGTGCAGGTCTAAGGTGAAAATATGTTTGGACACTACTTCCAGGGCTATATTCACGGGTCGTGACCCGAGTCTCGCGGGTCGAGTGGGGTCGGGTCAGGAGGTGCTTGAAATCTCACGGGACGGGACGGTCGGGTCGGGTCGGGTCGGGTCGGGTCGGGTCAGCAGGTTTTCATATTGCGGTTCGGAACGGCTGACCCTGACTCGACCTGACCCGTGAAAAGCCCTGACGATTTCCAAGAAAGATGTCTGCGAAAAAGCGCGTGCAGGTCTAGAGCAAAAAACTTTCCAACAAAATAGTGGGTTTGTAGAGAGAGTGGCATATGCATATACGCCTCACTAACGTGGTCTAGCCCCCCCCGGCAGGAGTTTCTCCCGAGCAATCATCGTGTAGAAAGGCGAGCGCACGTTGCAGCAGATATAGCAGGCCGCACAAGCATAAGACACTACGGTAACCGTGGCTGTCAGGCTAGCAGCTACAGAGTAGTGCCGTCACACATGGAGGCGATCGCCTTTCATTACCGCAAACATTATAACCCAAATTATTCTCAAGTATTCTTCTCCAAAAAATGGTTCGTGCAGGTCCGACAGGGGTCAGTATATATCAGCACGAGTGCTGTTGGGGTTTAGGCTTTTCAGCAGTTAGGAGTTGTAGGGGAGCTGCCGTTTTCGAGCGGGGGCACATGGGTTAAAACAGGAGGAGCTACGTCGCGACGTACAATGTTCTCTTCCCGCAAGGGTCGGGCGACCGGTACGCGTGTGCACCGCATGGAGGGCGGGGTGACGGGGACCTTCGGGGGAGGGGGGAGGGGGGGGGGGAGGGGTTCGTCACGAGAACGTAACTCACTTTTTTATCTGCTCGTCCGCCTTGCTAGTCAGCTATGATGTGCGAAGACAGCGCTCGCCAAACTACGACTACTTTCGTCAGTGGGGGAACGCAAACCTACAGCCCAAAAAAAAACGAAATTATGAAAAAAAACGACAAAACTCGCATAAAACAAAAAACAAACCATTCTGCGCCAGCCTAGCCTGGTCTGGTCTGGTCGCGGGCCGCACCTTGCTAGTAGCGCCAGCGATCTTGGGCAAGGAAAAGCTCGCCTTCTCCTTCTCCTGGTGCCCCACGGGCTCCTTGGGCAGTAATGTCGGCGGAGAGGCATGAAAGAGGGTCGCGGGAGACCATCTCTCGGCGGGAGAGCACGTCTGGAAAGAAGGGAGGAGCACAGGACCGAAAAAAAAAAAGAAAAAAAAGCCAAAGTAAAACAAAACTATTACGAGAAAGGTCAATTTATCAAATATAAAAGGGTCCTAGAGAAAGTGGTTTCAAGTATCAATTGTTGGTTTCGGGAAGACCTGATAAAAAATTAACAAGCACACACAAACATAAAAAAGTAGGCAAAGGAACGTAGAAGGAAGGAAAGCCCACGTACCATCGAGGTAACAGGCGATCAAGACAACAACTTGGCTGTTACCATCGACAGAAAAAGAGGCGTGTTTTACCGTCGCGATAGGTCAACAATCTCCCACCTCAAAGTAGGCCACGTCCAGCTGAAAAAAGCGGTGAAGCACCCTCGACAGCAGCGCTGCGCTGAGCGTCCACGCCTCCAGCCTCGACACGTCGGTCGATGCCCCCCCGGCTGCGCTGGCCGCGCTGATCGTTTCTCGAACAGCCTGCGCCGAGCCGCAACAGGTATCCATACACGCGTTAGATAGTCTCTCGGCATGAGCACACGACGGGCGAGAGGCCATGAGGTGACCATGCTTTTGATACTATTAGCACCATGATTACTAATAACTCTACCGCTACTACTACCACTACTACGACTCCTGCAACCGAACCAAACCGAACCAAACCAAACCAAACCACCCGAACCAAACCCAACCCAACCAGACCAACCCAACCAGACCAACCCAACCAACCAACCAACCAACCGAACCAAACCAAACCAAACCAAACCAAACCAAACCAAACCAAACCAAACCAAACCAAACCAAACCAAACCAAACCGAACCAAACCGAACCAAACCAAGCACAGTCCAAACCAAACCAAACCAAACCAAACCAAACCAAACCAAACACACTCCAAAGCAAACCAAACACACTCCAAACCAAACCAAACCAAACCAAACCACACCAGACCAAACGAAAACGAACCAAAATAAGCCATACCAAACAAGCCAAACCACACCACACCAAACCAGCAACAATTGGTGGGCGGGCACCTTAAGCGAGGAGACAAGATGAGCCACACCACCGAGATTGCAGAAGCGCAACGTCCAAGCCAGCACAACCTCAGCAGCCTTCGGCCCTGACAAATTGGCCCTCGAGGTACAGAAAGCATCCACAACCTGCGGCAGAAAGTAAAGGCCAGCAGGGGGACAGGAGTGCGAGCCGGGCTAACTCGTGAGCACACGCACCAAACCGTCAGAGGCTCACTGCGTTTCGTGGCAGCAGGGGCGGAGCGAGCGAGGGGGGTGTTTTCGGGCGAGCCTCTCGTTACTGCTGATGCCGATTGTTGGTGATTTCATGGATGGTCGCGTGTCAATCTCTTGCCACGCCAGCTCCTCCTTCCCGCCTGCAGGCCCACGACTCCAGCCACATGAACACCAACCATAGCAGCGGTAGCGGCAGCGGCAACATCACCAACACCACCACCAACAACAACAACACCACTACCACCACCACCACCAATACCACCACCACCGCCACCACCAGCACTAACACATACCATCCCCACTCCCCACCACCACCACCACCACCACCGACAACAACAACGACGAAGGTCACCTGAAGTGCGTAGACAAATCTGTAGCACCGGCTGGGGTCAAGAAGGGCGTTCCAGCTCGTCTCCGCCTTGCGCAGGCTTCGCAGGTTCCTCACGACGGTCGGATCTACCGGGAGAGCCTGGAACGAAACAAACACACCAAGGCAAACCAACCAATACGAGTTTTATAAAACTATTGCAAACAATATATCAGCTGTGAAACTTACCGAGTGAGTGGTCGATGCTAATTAATGCCACGCAGTTTTCCCCCAAAAACGTCGGCGGGGTTGTGCAGGAGTTGTATCAACGAAAAAGAGATCATAAAACTATTGCAAGTATGTCAGTTGTGAAATCGACCGATTGAGTGGTCGATACAAATTCCAAGTAGTTTAGCCCCCGAAAAATTAGTTGGGTTCAAAGGGGGTTATTATGTCAGCTGTGAAATCGACCGATTGAGTGATCGATAAAACTTCCAAGTAGTTTAGTTATTAAACCCGTTGTACTATTGCGCACATATCTGACTCAAAATTGAAGCAGCTTGTCCTCTAAGTTTCGTTCCTGACGATCGCAAAAAATCACGAACCCTGACAGATGTAACCATTCCTGGCATCTTGAAATTCTGAGATGCCACGTTTGAAAAACAAAATCCTGTTTTTTTTTCCGTCAGTAATCCTGACAACGGTTTTGATGTGAGACGATTCAAATGTCAAAATGATTCAAAGTCCGGACTCCTGAAAAGGTAGCACGATTGGCAAAAACGTCACGTGTTTTTCGTCACGATTCCTGGCATTCTTGGTGTTCGTTACGAACGGCCCTTAGCAGCGAAAACAATTACTCGTATTGTCACATGGTTTAGATACACTTCCTCTAGGCTTAGGCTAAGCCACACTAAGGCGACACGGAACAAAACCAACGCAGCACCGCGCCGCGCCAGCCCTACCTGAAGAATGCGCCACAGCGAGGCATTATGGTTGACGGCTGCCTCGGCACCTCCCCCGAACACGCCCCGTACAGCTCCCGCACAGCCTTCCGCCGCGCCGCCCCAGCCCTGCCGCCCCCTCCCCCCACCAACGCCTCTGTTCTCTGGATCGAGTCTCCCGCCGAGGTCATCTCCCGGTGCCTCAGAACCCACCCCCGCTTCCCCAAGCAGGGGCGCAGGCAGGGATATATTGTGGCGCACATCGCCGCCACCGCCCCTTTCCCGACCTGACCTCAGCTCGCCCCGGCCTACACCCAGGTCGATCTCGAGCATGTCGAAAAGCTGGTCCATGTGTTGCGGCTCGCCCACCGTCTCCGCCGCGGGCGTGGGGGCGTCGGCAGCAGTGGCGGCGGCGGTTGCCCCTGGGGACGCCCCGTTACCGGACTCGACGTGCCCCACGCCCGAGGAGGATGCGGCCGCGGCGGCGGCAGCGGCCCCCCTCCCGCTCTGCGCCGCGGATGCCAGGAGGCTGCTGAGGGAGGGTAAGGAAGTCAGCGAGGAGACGGTACTCCCGCCTCCGCTCCCACCACCGCCGCCACTACCGCTACCGCTACCGCCGCCGCTAGCGCCACCACCGCCTGCACCGCTTCCCCCAGCTCCGTCTGCGTGCAGCTGGTACGAAGAGGAGGAAGACGCGGGGTCGCCGGCCAGCGTCATATCCGCCTTGTGCGGGAGCGGCGGTTCTAGTGGCGGCGGCGGCGGCACTCGCAGCTCGCGCCCGCTCGGCAGCAGCGCGTCAAGCGTGGCCCTCATCGAGGGCGACGGCGACTGCGATCGACGGTCGGTATCATCCCCAGTCGTCGGGTCCCCCCCCGCCGTCCCCCCCGCTGCCACCGCCGAAGCAGCAGGGGACCCACCGCTTGCGGTCCCGCCCCCGCCCTGCTCCTCCGCTGGCGGTACTCGCGACGATCGCCGACCCATTCGCGTCGGAAGCGTAAAGGACGAAGACGACTGCGAGCGCCCAATGGTCTTCGACACCCCCAAGCTCGAGGTGCTGGGCCGACGGAAGGAGAGCCTCTTCGGCCCCGTTCCCGCGTCGACGGCTTCCTGGACATCGCCCTGCCCTCCACCGCCGCCGCCACCGCCACTGTCGCCGCCGATAGCACCCGCACTACCTCCTGGTGGTCGAATCGCATCGGTGACCTGCGACATCGCTGAGCCGGCCGCTGATACGCTTATCGCCGCCGTCACCGCCGCTGCTTCAGTCGCGTCTCTCACGCCGTGCGGGGGCGACGGCGGTATCGGCTCCCGCTCTCGATGCTGTTCCTGCTGTTGCCTCCAATCGCTTCGACCTTTGCTGCGCAGCACGGTTACGGTCCCCGGGTGCTCCGAGGGCACTGCCAGGCTCTGCCATCGGGAAGGGTTTTCGTCTTCGGTCCAACCATCGAGGAGATCCTCCATGCCGATCAAGTCAGCGGGGGCAGGGGTGGCGGGCGGCGTCGGCGTCGGCGGAGCCGCCGCAGCCGCGGCTGCGGCCGCGGTCTCGCCCCCTTTCCGAACCGCAACCCCGGCCACCCCAGCGGCAGCAGCCCTTCCAGCCTCCACCTTCCCCGCTACTGTGGCCGCCAGGCTGCTCATTCCGCCGCCCCCACCGCCACCCCCGCCCGCGCCCACGCTACTGGCAGAACCACGGTCTTCCTTTTTCTGCCCCTTGGTGGCCCCTTCCGTGCGACCGCCGGGGGTCTCGCCGACGACCCTAGCCAAGAGCTCAATGTGGGGAGGCGCGGTGGAAGCCGCGGTGCCAGCCGCGCCAGCTCCGGCGCCAGCAGCCGCGGTGCCGGCCCCGCCGGCGCCGCTTGTAGAAACGTTAGGATTTGAGGAGGAGGCGGAGGAGGAGGACACGTTGTCGGACGCCGACGTGGATGCCGTCGCTGTCGAGGAAGGAGCCGGATTAGAAGCGCCGGGTACCACGAGGCCGAGGGATTCCAAGGAGGCTCCATCCTGCTCCAGCTTTTCTGCGACAGTGTTACCCTTGCGCTTCGTCTGTTGTTTTTTTTTGTTTAGTAGAAGCGCAAAACGACGGGAACAACGTCAACTGTTTTACGGGTGGGCGGTGGGTGAGTGGGTGGATAGGTGGGGACTTGCCTACGGCCATCCCACGGCCTGCCTACAGCCTTCCCACGGTATTCCCACGGCCTGCCTACGGCATTCCTATGGTGTTCCTGCGGCGTTCCTACGGTCT